>CM052890.1:4857942-4908556 GCA_028534135.1 Potos flavus | reverse complement strand
CCCCCCCCCCCCCCCGCAGCGGGGAGAGTCAAGGTCGGTCCGCTCTCACCTCACGCTGTTCTTATGCAGCGAGTCCAGTCCAGCGCCGGAGGCCACGCTGCCCTCTGAGCTCGCCTTCTTGTCCATGTTCTGGAAGCGCTCTCGGGCCGTCAGGCCGCGCTGCGAGCTCTGCTTGGGCACATCCAGCCGCCCGCCGAAACTCAGCATCCCTGTGGCGCCGTCGTAGGTAAACAGCACCGGGAAACAGTCGTGGCCCTGTGACAGGGCGGGGATGTCACGGGAGCGTGGCCGAGGGCAGGCACAGCACCCCCATCTTATGCACAGGAAACGGAGGCTGGAGACAAGGCACAACACCAAGGGAGTCTGGTGGCGGGACTTGAGTGGAGCTACAGGGAAGCCACGCCAGCCTGGAGATAGCCGGGCCCGTCCCGGGTATACGGACAGGGGCTGGGTGCTGGCGGCAGGGGGAGCATCTAGGGGCGGCCTCCTTCCCCTGGAAGCTCAGGGACCTTGGGCCCTGCCCAGCCGGTTACACCCCCTCTGGGAGAATAGCCCACGGCTGCACGCTTCTGTAGGCAAAGCAGGCCTGACTCCCGTCTGGGACCCAAGTGTGTTTGCTGAGGGGGGAAGTGGGGGGGGAAAAGGAAGGACAGATCGGTGGGCAGGAGGAGAGCGGTGCCCTTCTGGATGCGTGGGACGACGGTGCGGCCCCCACACCCCCACTGGCCCGTAAGATGTAAGCAGAAACCTCAGGCACGAATCTCCGCCTCCCCCTTCTCCCTCCCTGGCAGCTGGGGTGCATGACAGAGACGCAGCCCCCCTGCACTGAATAGGGCCCCCCACACACACACCTGCACTGCAGTAAGCACTGCCACCAGGGCCTTGTCAAGAGCAACAGAAGCTAGCCCGTTCTGACCAAGGAGGAAGAGAAGGTGGGGAGGACCAGAGGGGAACTGCTCTAACTAGCACCCCTCCTCCCTGTCTCACCGCTGCCACCAGACTGTTGTCTGTGATGAAGGTCAGGGCCAGCAGCGGCAGTGTTTCAGAGGCCAGAGTCGCAACGCTGAGAGGGAGAGAGGGAGAGAGAGACAGAGATCAGCCACTCCAGCTGCTCCTGCTCTGGGCCTTGGTTGCCCGACCCCAGTGGCCTGTACTCACGCCATTTTCTTGTCGGCATCGGCCAGGCACACGGTGCTGTCGTGACTGACCCAGGCCACGCGGCTGCCGCTGGCCGAAAAGCAGACGCCGTGCACCCAGCCGCAGCTACTGCTGGACTCAAACATCAGCTCCCCGAAGGGCATCTTGGAGCCCCATGGGGTGGGTGCTGGCCGTTCCTCCACCTCCTTGATGTAGGCCGAGAAGATCCTGCCAGGAGAAACCAAGAAAAACAAGCCGCAGTGACCGAGGTGGTCCAGGAAGGGCCTGGGGAGGCCAGAGTGCCCACCCGGGAGCCGGTGGGCACCAGAACCGGCTTTTGGTGCCCTGCATCTTCACGCTCGGACGAGTCTGGGCTTCGGGGCCCTTGCGGTGCAGTGGCGTGGGACCGGGAGGTGTCCTGGCTCAGTGTGCCGGGCACTCCCGGGCCCTCCTCTGAGGCCTGACCGTGCACGGCTGACACAGCCCCTGGAGGGTGTCCTGGTCCCCATCATGCAGGCGCCTCCGCTCCGCAGCCAGCCCCTAGAACACCCCTCCTCCTCCCTGCTCCGCACCTTAAACCGGGCCGGCCGCCTTCCCCGCCGGCTCTACCCAGTACACCGCTCTCCCACGCGCTAACGTCCTCCCTCCGTCCCAGGGCCAGCACGGGGCAGATCCGCTCCCCACCCACCAACAGCCTCAGCGGGACGTCTGGGGCCTCCAGAAGAGCCCCTGGGGCTCCTTTCCCAGCCTTTCCCAGGTGGTGGTTCGGAGACCCAGGCCTCGGCAGGCTCATGGGTGCTGCGCCCACGAGTACAAAGAGGCAGCGGAAGCTACATTCCAGGCCCGAGATGATGAGGCAGGTTGGTCTGAGCCCAGTCATTTATGCCGTAGTGTGAGACGTGTCCCCACTCACCGTCCTTGAGATGGAAGACAAGGAAACTTGTCTTCAAGGAAAGGAGAGGAGGGCCTAGGAAAGAGTCCTCAGTGACATGAAGAGGTAGCAAGGGTTGCAACCTGCCAAGAGTCCATAGGCTGGAGATAGGACCCAGTGGCGACCCCACTGAAACCTCACAGATGCTGGACTGAGGCGCCAGGTCACCCTGCTGGCAGCAGAGCTGGTCCGGAAGGCAGGGCACCGGGCTCCCTCTACCCAGGTTCCAGTGCTGAGATCACCTCTCACCCCCCTGCTCACCTGCACTTGAAGTCACAGGAGCCTGCAGCCAAGAGCACGTTGTTGGGGTGCCAGTCCAGGCTGAGGACCGTGGAGCGAATGGGCTTCTTGATGTGCTTGCACACCCACCTGGACACACGAACAGGTAGAGGGGAGGGGGACCGGCACCCTCAGCACCCAAGTCCTTAGTGCCCCAGGGACTCCATGTTCCCAGGGGCCTGCAGACCCCCCCCCAGGGTCCTCAGAGGGACAGGTCTGGATCAGGTCAGTGGGGTGTAGGGTCCCCTCCAGCTGGGAACTCTATCCCTGGCGGCCTAATTTAAACCTCACGACAAGCCTGGGGCAGGCACAGTCTCAGCAGCTAACTGGCCAGAGCAGAATTCGATCTCCGGTCTTGCCTTTGCCCTCAGGGACCCAGGGGAAAAGATGATGTGGCCCTGGAGCACAACAGGCTGGACATCTCAGACAAGTGACCTGACCCCAGAGTCTTACTTTGCTCATCTGAAAAACGGGGACAACAGAGGCCCAGTCCAGGGGGCTGTCGGGGAGTCCATGCGAGTGAGTGTGCGAGGCTTTAGGCAATGCCCACAGAGGCGTCCTGGGGCGATCTGTGCCCTTAGTACCGAGACAGGGCTGTGCAAGTGCCCGTCGCCTCACCTACAAGGTCCAGAGAGGACATACTTCCCCAGGGTCATGTGAACGGGGCTCCTGACACCCTGTCCAGTGCTCTCGGGGACACCAGTCCCCCCACCTTTTGGTCTGCAGCCCCGGGGTCCCTCCCAACCCACCCTGACCCTGCCCAGTCACCCACCAGTCATTTTCCTGCTCAAAATAGCAGATGGAGATGACACGGGAGCCACTACCCACAGCGAACTTGTTCTCCTGGGGGGCCCAGCGCACACAGCGAGCAGCCCGGTTGATCCGCAGGATGACGAGCGTGGGCTTCCACGTGCGGCCCTTCAGTGTCCACACATAGGCATTGCGGTCTGTGCCACAGGTCACGATTCGGTTACTCTCGGGGGCCCAATCGATGCCTGTGAGATGGTGAGGAAACAGGCTGAAGCCATCCAAGCAGAAAGACTCCCTGGCATCCATGTAGGAAGGGTTTAGAGGCTACAATTTGGATGCAAGCTGCTCTAGGAGGTGCCACCAGAACTAATACTGAGAGTGTTACAGCTCTCCAAAATATTGCCAAACAGGCTAGAAAGCCGAGAGACAGAAAAGAAATGGGTCCTTGGTAATACTGAACCGAGCTGCTGGATCAAGCCTTTCCTGAAGCCCAGAAACCTCTTCAGTTTTTCAGTACCATGAGCCAACATGATCCCTTTGTAACCTGAGCCAGTTTGAATTTGGTTGTGTTACTTGCAACCCAAACTATCCTACCTAACACAGTGAGTGAGAGGATGATGGCCCTCTCCATTCCCATCCCCATCTTGGAGAGTGATCCCAGTTGGCTTGACGTACCTGTCACCTGCCCATTGTGCTCCTTGAGCTCGTGTACCTTGGCCCACTTGGCCCCACTCTTCTCATAGATGTGCACCTCATGGTTGTTGGGGCAGATGGCAATCTCTGTAGGAGAGAAGGGTGGGGGTAGGGAGTGGGAGGAGGTGTGCATGCCCAGGTTCCCCCTTCCCTCAAGACCCCTCTCCCAGGAACACCCTTCACCCCTCTGCTTCGGTGTAGGACTCCCTGAAGCACCTTGTGACCCCTCCCCTGGGACTAGCCATCCTTCAGCTGCACCCACTACCCGCAGGCCCCCACAGCAATCTCATGACCTCCCCTCCTGCTACTGCCCTCTGCTTCCCAACTCCAGCCCTGAGATCCTTGCTGCTCCGGACAGTGCCAGGCTCTCCTGCTGCAAGGCCTTGACATGGCTGCCTCCCTTACCGCCCCCAAAAGACCTCCCTGGCCACCTTTTCTAAGCCAGCGCCTCTGCCTCCAATGCCTTCCCTCATCCTGCGTGTTTCTCTCCAGGCCGTCTTCACTTCTCCCCCCAGCATGGGAGCCCCAGTGGCCCCTGCAGCAAGGCCTGGCCCAGCACGGGGCCACACTCTCCCCTCCACCCTTCAGGGCCCCCTCGCCAGCTGCCCCTGCGTGTGGCCAGAGCTCGTCCAACCCTCCTTACACACTTGGGACCAGAGGTGAAAGGGGGGTGGTCAGCCCTCAGAGCCCACAGTCCAGGGCGCCTGGCCGCTGTACCGCACCCCGGGGGCTCCCGCCCCCCTCTCACGTCATCCTGTGGCAGCGGCACTCACGGGTGCGGTCCTTGTTCCAGGCATGGCAGCTGATGGGCTCCACCAGGAAGCTGTGGTACGCCATGGCCACTTAGCTCCTGTGCCCAAGAGAGGAAGGGACCCCCAGTCAGCCCCACCTCTGACCCCAGAACAGGCCCCAGCTGACCTTGTGGGAGGGCAGCAGGGGCCAGCGTGGCCTTCCCGTTGAGTGGGGCGTGCTGACCCCGTGTTGGGTCAGCTGTCGCTCATCATCTGTGCCTCAGTTTCCTCAAGGGTGGAGGGCACCCCCCCGCGGAAGGATGGAATGAGGGGCACCTGGGTGGCTCAGTCCGTTAAGCGTCTGCCTTCTGCTCAGGTCATGATCTCAGGGTGGGGAACAAGCCCCACATCTGGCTCCCTGCTCAGTGGGGAGTCTGCTTGTCCCTCTCCCTCTGCCACTCCCACTTGTGCTTGCTCTTTCAAATAAATTCTTTTTTTTTTTTTTTAAAGATTTTATGTATTTATTTGACAGAGATCGCAAGTAGGCAGAGAGGCAGGCAGAGAGAGAGGGGGAAGCAGGCTCCCTGCTGAGCAGAGAGCCCGATGCGGGGCTCCATCCCAGGACCCTGAGATCATGACCTGAGCTGAAGGCAGAAGCTTTAACCCACTGAGCCACCCAGGCGCCCCTAAATTAAATCTTTAAAAAATGAAAAATAAAAAAGAAGGATGGAGTGTGGATGAAATGAGAGCGGCACCCAGCACATAGCAGGCAGCCTTCCACACCCAGAGCTCTGGTTTTCAGGAGAGGGAGGGGAGGAAGTGGGTCTGCAGGGAGCTGCAGGCGAGGGCACCGTCGGACACACAGACAGCCGCCTCCCCTGCTGCTGAGCTTCGAGGCGCCCCCTGAGCCCGACAAGGGGTGGAATATGCACCACGAGTGGGGGAGGGGCAGTCCCTTCCCCCATCCCCTCCCTGCCCAGCTCTGCCCACCCCGTTCCATTCGGCAAAGTCCTACTCATCTGGAAAGACCCAAAGTGAACTTCACTTCCTCAGACCGGTGCTCTCCCCTACTTCCCCACTCAGCCCGCTGCACCGCCTGCCGGGGATATCACTCACCCCTCCAAACCTCAGTGTCCACATCTGCGCCATGGGAACAGGAATCCTGCCCCCAGAGGTGTTGAGAGGGTAAAATAAGACATTAAGCCATGCCTGGCACACAGTAGGTGTTCACGAGACACACCTGGCGGGGTAACACCCAGCCACGACCCACCCGTGTGGGAGTCTGTCTCCCCTGCTCAGCGGCTGATCCCAGGGCCTGCGGGCCTCAGGCCTTTGCACTAGCTGTTCCCGAGGCCCCCAGAGCCCCCCGCCCCACCCCCGCGCCTGCCTGCCAAGCCCGCACTGCTGTCCTTCAAGTCTGTGTTCCAAAGCCACCTTCTCAGCCTACCCTGGGGCTCCCTATTTCCCGAGTGAGGACTCCCCGCAGAGAATCACCACTGACATTTGTCACACTGTACTCATTCACTGCACCTGCGGTATCCCCCCAGCTGGGACCGATGGAGCTGGATGCACACGGTTCTCACTTGTCCACATTGCTCTCCCCAGGGCCCAAGTCCTTGGCACGTAGTAAGTGCTCCCTAAGGACGTGATGAACACAACTGTATACTGTCACTAGTGACCAGCAGAGGAAGTCCTTTATTAGAAAATTTAAAATCTATTGGGGTGTTTGGCTCAGTCGGTAGAGCGTGCGACTCTTGAACTTGGGGTGGTATGTTCAAGCCCCATGCTGGGTGTAGAGAGGACTTAAAATTTTAAAAACAAACAAACAACACCCCCCCAACATTTCCTGAATGCGCCTTACTTGCCAGCTCTAAGCAGCCCAGGCATCTCTTTATTCCAGTAGCATTAGCACAGTGTTCTATTAGCTTCAGGTATAGAGCATAGTGACTCAATTCCACACAGTACTCCGCGCTCAAGGTAAGTGTGCCCTTAGTCCCCTTCACCTATTTCCCCCAGCCCCCCAGCCCAGGTGTTCTGGACTTTAGTGCTCAGATGCCACAGCCCCAGAGGACAGACGGAGTGGCTGAGGTTCAGCGAGGGGAAGCTACCTGCCCAGTCGCACCTGGTAGGTGTCACTAGGAACCAGTTGGCCGGTTTGCAGCCCATGGACTGGGCTAAAGGAAGGCTTCTCCCCAGCTCTGGGCTTGAGCCCCGAACACCCCAAGAAACTAGTGGCCACCTGTTTAGACTGAGCTTACCCACATAGCTGGCCACGAGGCCCTGGTGGGACCCAGCCACAAGAGAGGGGTGAGCTGCATGTAGCCCCCGGTCCCCGAGAAATCCAGGGCTCGGGGACCAGCCTGCCCCAGGCCGCCCCACAAATCCTGCCGGGCCTGGCTTCCTGACCCCCAGCTCACTGCCTTGTGGGCCCTGCTCCTCCTGCCCACCCCAGATGCAAAACCTGTTTTCATTTATAGCAGGAAGCTCTGGAACGTTCCTGGGGCAGCCCAGGTCTCAGGGGCACACAGACACACACGCAGGTACAGGACAGGGACATGCCTGGAGCGGGGCACCAAGTGGGTCCTCGGTCAACACTGCTGAGGAAGGGAAAGTGGACACAGCTGCAGCCCAGGTTCAGGGCACACACGCTCATGCACGTTCAGCCTTGCACACGCACACAAGCACACTGCCCCCACATGTTCCCATGTGTTCAGCCATACACACACACGCACACACTACTCTCACGTGTTCTGCCTTGTGCACACACACACACAAGCACACTTCCCCTGCATGCTCCGTGTTCAGCCCTGCATGCACACACAAGCACACTGCTCCCACATGTTCAGCCTTGCACACGCGCACATGCACACAAGCACACTGCTCCCACATGCTCCTGCATGTCCAGTCTTGTGCACACACACACGTAAGCAGTGTTCCCACGTGCTCCCACATATTCAGCCTTACACACACACAAGCACACTGCTCCCACGTGCTCCCTGTTCAGCCTGGCACATGCACATACAAGCACACTGCCCCTGCATGCTCCCAAGTGTCCAGTCTTGCACACACACACAAGTACACTTCCCCTGCATGCTCCATGTTGTCTTGAGCGCGCTTACACGTGTCCAGCCTTGCACGCACGCACACAGGCACATGGCTCCCACCATAGCTGTTTCCCCAGCCTCTCCTTATAAGGCCTCTCCATGAAGACAAAGGCCCCGGAAGTGGCACTTCGGGGCCCTCAGCTCAGGTCAGCCGGCCTGATGGGGACTTCCCCCAGCACTTCCGGTGCCACTGGGCCGGGTCAGCACAGGCATCCAGCTTGGCTGGAGCACTTCGTCACCATCCACACCACAGACGACAAGACTGAGAAGTGGGAGGACCAGGCCTATCCGTGCTAATCAACCCACCCCCATTTTCCAAGGTCGCCAGTGGGGCAGAGATAAGGCCAGAGGCCCACTTCCACACCCCAGCCGGGCTCTTGCTGGCTGCAGTGGAGGCCAACCATCCCCCACGCCTTCAGCCCTGGTGGCCCAGAAGGAAGAAGGCCCGTGGCTACAGCCCTGAGGGTCTCTGGGCCCACAGCTCGTCTGCAGAATTCAACTTCCCAGCTCCAACGGACCCAGACCGTGTGGCCAGGTGTCTCTACCTCTTGCTGGGTCTTGGCAAGAGTATCTAGACCTGGGGGCCAGGCTGTAAAAGCCTGTCTAGCGTGAAGTTCCAGAGTTCCAGGCTGTGAGGATGGAGAGGTTGGGTCTGCTGAAGACAGGGGACTTGGGGAGCCCTGACCATTGTTTCCTGGGACCCAAAGGTCCTCACGTGGGAGAGGAAGGGGCTGAAAAATATGGCCACAGGCACAGTGGGACAGGCAGGGTGGTGGGGGGAGGCTCAGACCACATCTATCAGCTAATTACACTTTAGCATGAATTCAGACAAATATTCATAATACGCTGCATTAACTAACAAGGGACAAGGGGGTGGATACAGAGGAAGGAGTGGGAGAGAAGAGGTGCATTTTCCCCTTTTCATAACTTTTTCATAACTTCTGCAAAGCAACTAAAACCAGCAGGGCCTCAGCAATGACTCCCAACCCCCAAGTTAGCAATGAGGAAGTGGTAACCCAGAGAGGGGAGGAGCTTCTCTGGCCACTGTTGCCTCAGGGCTCCATCCTCCTAGAGGAGAATCACTGGATTGTTCCCAGTGGTCAGGCCAGACGCAGTGAAGCAGCCTTCACACTGTGCCACCCTCCCACAGAACTCTGGCTTCATGATTCCCAGGAAAACTTCCATGGGGGGTGGGGTGGGCTAGCACCCACCCCCAGCCAGTCTCCCTAAAGAATATGCAATTAGAGTTGCTTTGCCCAAGTGCGTTGACAACACGATACCTCAGCAATGGCTCCCGGGGGAGACAAAGGCAGGCTGAGGCCATGGCCTCCAGAACACCCCCCCCCCTACTTGTCACTGCAGCCCTGTGAGCCAGCACCATGGGCCCATTGGACTGCTGGGGACAGAGGGAGGAAGGCGCTCTGGGGACAGTGTTGGGACTAGGAATCCATGTGCAGGGATCTGTGCCCCATTACCCCAGAAACAGAGGCTGGGGAAGTGTGGGCCAAACGCTGAGTCTCCCCGGGCTAGCTCCCCTCTGCCAGCCTCAAGCCAGGATCTCCATGTCCCCAGTAGCCCTTCCCCAGCATCCTTCCAGCACACAGTGAAGGCTCAGTATGAATGCGCTGGTGATCACGCAGGGCTGGAGCTGGGAGAGCACAGGGAAGGGTGGCCTGAGGTCTGGGAGGGGGTTTGGGTCTCCCAAGTAGGGTATGGGATTCCCTGCAGGGGGTGCCAGAGACCATGCACTGGGATAGGGAGGTATGTGCTCTGTCTACCCATGTATCCCCAGCACCAACTAGAGTGCCCGGCACATAACAGGTGCTCAATATTTCTTAAATGTGGTTGAATGAATCCCATCCTTTTCTTTAGGGGATGGGCTATAAGGAATGAATATGCTTTGGGGAGCCGGGGTGGCTCAGTGGGTTAAAGCCTCTGCCTTCAGCTCAGGTCATGATCTCAGGGTCCTGGGATCGAGCCCCGCATCAGGCTCTCTGCTCAGCAGGGAGCCTGCTTCCCCCCGCACCCCCCCCCCCCGCCTGCCTCTCTGCCTACTTGTGATCTCGCTCTCTGTCAAATAAATAAATAAAATCTTAAAAAGAAAAGAAATGAATATGTTTTATTATCTCGGTAGCATATGTATGCAGTTTGTAAATATTTACTGGGGAGTATGTGCTCAGTTTTTTTTTTCCTTCTTCCTGATTAGAGTCAATGATTAGCAAAGCTTGGAACCCTGAACTCTAGAAGGTCCTCTCTGAGCATTTGGGAAGAACTCAGCTCCCCTCCAAAGCACAGCAAGCCAGGGAAAGCCTGATTTAGTGCTCTCCTTCCTTACAGTGCCTCTCTCCATACTGGCTGGATGCCTCAGCCAATATTTCCTTCACATCTGGATCAGAAAAGGTTGGGGGCTGAACAAGGTACCAGCTGTAAGGTTCCTCAGTGCTTTCAGAGAAGCTTGGCCAGGCTTCTGAAGCCAGAGGTTTGGCTGTATCGGAGGCTAAGCCAGGCAGGAGCAGTCTGGAGCAGGATCTTGGCCCTACAGGCACTCAGGGAAGTCCCCACCCAGTTTAGACGCTCCCGGGAGCTGCCAGCAAGCTATTTTGCACACGTGCTAAGCACTTACTCAACTTCCTGTTGTGTATGGAGTAGCCTTTGCCACCCCAGACAGACCAGCTAATACCTCCTCCCCAGGTCTGCTCCTGAAGTCTTACAAACCAGGCAAAAATCAAGTCAAGAAATAGAAATGAAAATCCTAGAAAGGCACCGTAAAACTTATTAATAAACCAATCCAAACAAAATCCAAAAACACATAAAACACAATGTTGGCAGGGTTGTGGAGAAACTCTCATTCGTTACTAATTTGTTCAGCCTTTCTGAGAAGCAATGCAATAACAATTCAACAACTGGGTCAGAACAAACAGAATAACACGAACAGGAACTTAAAAATTACCACTCTTTGGTGGCATAAATTCATTTTGGTTTTAAGAAAACAACCACTGATTTTTTTTTTTTTTTTTTAAGCAAACATGTTCATAATAACCCCCTTTAGAATGGTGGAAGGGTGGAAAAATCCAGATGACTACAAATACGGCAAGAGTAAACTGTGACATTAGCACGTTGGGATACCGTTTAACTATCGAAAGGATGTATGTGGATTATACACAAAGACACACATAAACTACCTTTACCGGCATCTTTAAATGCCCAGTATTTTTACCCAAGACTTTGACAGACATTCTTTTACCTCTGAAAGCAAGACTAAGTAGTTTTGTGGATTTTTTTTTTTAAACCTTCATTTTGTACAGAAGGAAACAGACTCAGACAAAAAGCCAAGATTTGCTCCAAGCCACACAGCTCCTCCATGGCCTAGTTTGGGATTCTGACCCCAAATCTCAGAGGTTAGCATCATCCAGACACTTTGATAAATGTGGATGGTAGTGGCAACAGTTAAGAGCACACGTCTGTACTCTGTGTGCCTGGCACGTCGCCGAGCGCCTTCGAGCACCTTCCACACATTATCCCATGTAAGCCTCAGGACGCTCCATTTTACAGATAAGACAGGTTGAGGCCCAGGGAAGTTAGGTGGCTTGCTAAGGTCATCGGCCAGTGATGGAAGCTAGCGCTCTTACCCCGGTCCTGGAAGCCCTTAACCACCGGACAGCACTGCCTGCCAGGCGTGGGGGGTCCGGGGACAGCCTGGAAGGACCCTGGGAGCGCCTCCCGCTCCGTCCCCGCGCTAGGCTGGCTCCGGGGCTTCCCGCTAGTCTTTTCAGTGTTACTGCCACCGCCCTGGGCGGGCCCCGCTGCTCTCCCTGCCGCCGGCCAAGGAGGGGCCGCTCCGCCCAGCGTTCGGGACCCCCTCCGGGTGAGGACGGCGGACCGGGGCCCCAGGAGCAGGGGGTGGGCTGGGGGTCTAGGGGTCGGAGAGGCGGCAGGAGGGGAGGGGGGGAGGGAGGGGCAAGGTAGGCGGGGGCGCCAGCTCATTTCCCGGCGGAGCAACCCGGAAGGCTGGAGGATGGAGGGGAAGTGACTGGGCGTGGGGCCCTCGCGGCCCGAAATAGCTGGGGGCACGACAGTGGGGCAGGGTCGGGGAGGGGAGGCCGGGGCAGCGGCAGTGGGGGGGCCGGGGTCGCCCCGAGGGCGCCGGCGGCAGGGAGCCTTGCATTTCCCTCTCCCGAAGGGGGCCGCCCACCCCGGGCCCGGCCCGCCATCCCGTGGTCCCCTCACCTCCAGGCGACCCCACACACCTGGCAAGCCCCCAGCCCTGTGCCCCTTCACCCAGGCACCCCCTCCCCACGCCCCCACGTCTGCGGGCGCCTGGCACCCTCCTCACCTGCATGCCACTCCCCGCCCCCTCCCTCGCGGGCGCCCCCTCCCCTCCGGAGGGTCCCCAGCTCCCTCACCTCGGAGCGCCCCGGCCGCGGACTCTGGGCAGTCGACGCGCCGAACCGGCTCTGGGGCCCGCGCGACGCTGCAGCCACTTCCTCGTGGGCGGGGGGCGGGGCCTCCCAGCCTCAGCCCCGCGGGGACGGGGGCGGCGACCAGGGTGGCGGCCGCGGGATCCCAGGCCCCGCCCACTCATCCGGGGTGGGAGCTGCGCGGCGCCGCGGCGCCCCGGCGCCCAGAAATCATCCGCGACGGCCCCTCACAACTTAACGGGTGGGGAAACTGAGGCTAAGAGAGGCGCACAGCGGGAGCGGCAGCTGGGCGGGGTGCGCACGTGCGCACCGCCGGGTGAGCGCCCTCTCCATCCTTCCTCCGGGGGCTGATACCCACAGGGCGCAAAAAGTGCAGGCCCGGAACCGGCTTCGGGGAGGAAGGCGAGGAGAAGCTGCCGGCTCCTGTCCCCCCACCCTCACCGTAAAATGCTCCCGGGGCAGGGCTGCTCGCGGGCCTCTTGCGGCGACACGGGCTGGCCCAGCTCCCTCTCTCGGGGAGGACTCCTTGCCCTTTGATTCCGCCGCCGCCTGCTTCTCGCCTTTAAGTTGCCTGCTGGCCTTGCAGCCACGTGACTTTGGGTCCTGGGCCAAGTGCTGTCCAGGGGTCTTTCTGTCCTTAGCCTCTGCCTCATCGGTGCAGATGTGGCAGACCCTGGTGAAGACCCTGCTGTGTCAGGCCCCTCCCCGGCTCCCACCCTGCCAGGTCTCTGGGGCTGTGACACCTATTCTTTCTGCCTGGAACACTTTTCCCACCCTGTCCCCACCTGGTCAACTTCGGTTTCTCCTGCAGGACTTGTCTCTTAGCTCACTTTGTCCACAACCCGAGCCCCACTGTTAGTGTCTGCGGGACTCCCAGCCCCGTCCTGCGCTCACGTGTCCCAGCGCCTGTCACACTGAATTCTGCCTCCGCGGCGGGGGGAGGACATGTGTCCGAACGCGGGAGCTCTTCCAGGACCGAGTGCCCATGGAGAAGCCTCAGCCATGGTTTGTGGGACTACCAGCCTTCCCAGCTCGAGGAGACACCGCGGGGCTGTCGCCAGCCCTCCCATCTCGCCGTGGAGAAAAGCCCAGAGAAATGACCAGCACCCTGGTCAAAGTCTGGCTGGTGAGCTCGAGCCCAGCCTGCTTCCAGAGGTTTTCTGCCCAGTGAGCTAAGGAGGCTACTTCTTCAGCTGGCTTGAGTTGAGACTCTTGCTACCCATCGCTAAAAGCGTCGGGACAAATAGGAACATCGGAGGATTCCCTCCCTCCCCGTGAAAACTGAGCATATACATTGTTGGTATTTGCTCTGCTCTGCTCATGCGCCTGCATTCAGGAGGCTCCATGCGTACCTGTTGCAGGTGTGAATGAATGAATGAAGGCATCCCAACACGGGGTGTTAGAAAAATGAGCTTCAGGCAAAACACTCTTGCAGCGCTCCATCTCTGACCCTGTAAAGGTTCTTTCTGGCTTTCGGTTCCTACCTCCTGGCTGCACTGGCCTTGCTGCCTCCTGGTCACAAGAGGGCAGCCACGCTCCAGACATCTGGACTCTGGACGTGGTGGGCTGGCCCCTGCAGTGGGGAGACCAGGGAGGAAAACCTTTCCCAAGACACCCAGTCTGATCCCCTTCTGTCTCAGATCTGTGGGATCCCCCCCAAGGGGACCATAGGTCTCTCTCCCGGAGATCAAGGGATTGCCACCTGATCCCCGTGAGGAGCAAGAGGAAAACCCGTGTCTCCTCTCCCAGGCCACACCTGCATGTGTGGTGGACAAAGCCCAGGAGGCCTAGAGCAGGCTTAGCATCTCCTATCCCGGGGCCCCTCTTGCACACCCCCTTCCAAGCCACATGGTTTTGTATCAGTTTGGACACTACAACGAAGCCCCCCAAGGTATAGCTGGAAGTGTCCCCTCCTGTCAGGTTCAGCGACCTCACCCTGCCCCTGCCCCTGAGCAGACTCACCTGGGCCTGCTCACCAGGCATCGCCACTCCCTGCCCTCGCCCAGCAGGGGGCACGCTTAGCGGTTACCACTGGGGCTCTCTCCACCTTGGGTGGGGCTCAAACTCACAATCCCAAGATCAGGAGTCGCTTCCTCCACTGACTGAGCCAGCTAGCCCCCCCAACCCCCACGTGGACTTGTTTTGTCATCTTTAAAATGTGGCAGTAAGCGTTCCAACCCTGTAGGGTTGTTGTGAGTAGTTAACGCCTATCAGTCGGGTACCTTGATGCCTGGTCCAGGAGCTATTCTCAGGTGGTGCATCAAAGGTGTGGCTGCAGCACCCTTCTGGGGACCCCCGCCCCCCCAGGTGAATGACGTAACGGCGGTGGCTTTCCCACTTTTTTTTGTCAGACAGAAAGAGTAAGAAAAAGCACAAGCAGGGGCAGCGGCAGGCAGAGGGAGAAGCGGATCCCCCCCCCCCCACCGCCAGCAGGGCGCCTGATGTGGGACTCGACCCCAGGCCCCTGGGATCATGATCTGAGCCGAAGGCTTAACCGCCTGAGCCACCCAGGCGCCCCCTTTCCAACTCTTTCTGATCACGACGCCTAGTGACGTGTATTATGAACCCGGACACCCCCCCACATATATCTGAAACAGGTATCGTGGCGCTCTTTCTGCCACACCAAATGTTCTTTTCTTGTTTTTCAAATGCCAGTCATGACCTACTAAATTGATTTTTACAACCACGAATGGGCTCTGATCCTCAATTTGAAAAACCGTTCCAGACCCTGTTTCCTTCCTTTTTCTGAATTGACCGCGTATGTATTAGCTCCTTGCTGCTGCAGCAACTTGCCCCAAACAGAGCGGCTGCAAACAACACGAATGTATTCACTTACGTTTCTGGAGGTCAAAGTCCCCAGTCTTGGTGGGCAGTGTGGCGGTCCTTCCAGACGCTCCAGGGGAGAGCTTGTTTCCTTGTCTTTCTCAGCGGCCAGAGGCCGCCCGCCTTCCTTGGCTCCGTGGCCCCATCTCTGACTCACCTGCCTGCCTCCCTCATGAGGATCCCTGGGACTACAGTGGGCCCACCTGGATAATCCAGAATCCTCGTTGTCTTTAACTTAATTACATCGGCAAAGTTCACGGTTCTGGGGATTAGGACGTGGACATCTTCGGCGGGGCGTTATTCTACCTACTGCACCCAGTACTTAAATTATACATGTATAAATAAATAACCTAACCTTATAATTCAGATAACTGATCTACATGGGACCTGAATCCACACGGGGTAGCTCATGCCTCGGCCACACTGCCGGCACCGAGGGAAACCCTGACCCTCCAGATCATTGCCTCCAGAGTTGGGCACACGTGGGAGCTAAACCACTTGTGTGATGGTTGTTGAGCCAAACTGAAGAGTCGCCTAAGACAATCAATCTGGGTTCAGAGGCTGAACTCAGCCTTTCTCAGAATATTCTGGAAAGAACTATTGGCTTTTTCTTTAGTTAGCAAGATCCTTTATACACTGCTTCCCACTGCACCGCACTGTTATTAAGGGTCTCCGGAGCCTATAACAGCGCCAGTGCCAAGCCTAAAAGTGAACCTTGGCTTTACTGATAATCTAACTGAAATTACCAATCCTGTCTTTTTTTCCCTTAAGATTTTATTTGAGAGAGAGAAGGCAAAAGAGAGAGAGAAAGCACAAGCTTTGGGGGAGGGACTGGGGGAGAGGGAGAAGCAGACTCCCTGCTGGGCAGGGAGCCGAATTCGGGTTCGATCCCAGGACCCTGGGATCATGACCTGAGCTGAAGGCAGACACTTAACCCACTGAGTCACCCAGGTGCCCCTACTGATCCTGTTTTGACTGCCATTTTACAGCTGACGATACGGAGGCTCAGTGATGTTACCTAGATTGCTCAAGGTCACACAGCTTGGCAGAACTATAACCTGACGTCAAAGCCCAAAGCCTTGAATCAAAGGGCTCTGGCGGTCACCCAGAGGCCCCCCAGATTGGTAGTTATTATGGCCCCAGGCCTGGAAGCACTGTGGGTTTCCAGGTGGATGGGTGAGAAATGACCCAAGTTAAAAAAAGACGACTCTGGCTAAGTTCTTGGGAGGCAAAGTTAGAAACTTTTCTTTGTTGCCGTTGTTTCTTTCATGGAATACAGTGTTTCTCTAAAAACCTCTGGCTTCCTGGCCAAACCATGTGATTTAATGAAACAAAAAAGAAATTTTGAGCTAATTCCTGTTTAGGACCTACTTTTGTCTGTCCTTTGTGACAAGAGCCTCGCAGATGCACGGGTGCAAACACACATACACAAAGGAGTTCCTGTCATCCGGGTCCTGAGAGGAGGCTCCCGCAAACAGGGAAGAGGCAGGCCCACCAGGCCAGCCCCTTGGCTGCTGAGATTCTCTCCTGGAGGAAATTAATGCTCCCTATGAGACACCGGAAGGATAAAATTACTTTTGAGAATATATCATGATGTCCTCTGAGAAGCACTGTTACCGGAGTCCTAAAACCAGGGTTGTCTTTGAGTCACTGTGAGGCAGGAGGCGAGGGAGGCGAGGGAGGCAAGCTGATCAAAGTCAAGTCATTTTGCTTTTAGGCCTTAACCTAGAAGTCAGCAGGTCATAAAAAGAGTCACAAGACCCCTCTTCCTCTAGCAGAAAGAGCCACAGAGTTTGGACGTTTTTACCATTGCCCTCTGTGGGTAATTCTGTAACACTAGGCAATGGGAAAACCGCCCCAATGGAAATGATACACCCAAAGTTAAAGAGGAAGCCCCTCCCTGTACAGCTAATTTTTTTTTTAAAGATTTTATTCATTTACTTGTCAGAGAGAGAGAGAGACAAAGAAACACCACAAGCAGGCGGAGAGGCAGGCAGAGAGAGAAGCAGGCTCCCCGCTGAGCAAGGAGCCTGATGCGAGACTCAATCCCAGGACCCTGGGATCATGACCTGAGCCAAAGGCGGCTGCTTAACCGACTGAGCCACCCAGGCGTCCCTGTACAGCTTGTTTTTTTTTTTTTTTTTTTTTTTTTAAAGATTTTATTTATTTATTTGACAGAGAGGAGAGAGATCACAAGTAGGCAGAGAGGCAGGCAGAGAGAAGGGGAAGCAGGCTCCCTGCTGAGCAGAGAGCCCGATGCGGGGCTCGATCCCAGGATACCTGAGATCATGACCTGAGCCGAAGGCAGAGGCTTTAACCCACTGAGCCACCCAGGCGCCCCTGTACAGCTTGTTTTTAAAAACTTATAAAACCCCTTGTTAGAGGCAAAAACGGCAGTGGTGGGGTCTGCTTCCCCATCTTGGAGGAGAGACTGCTACTCTGTCAACTTAATTGTACACTTTCCTACTTGTACACTTAATCTTTGTCCCTTTCTCTAAATGGCTTGCTCTTAAATTCTTTCTAATGCAAAGCCAAGAACTCTTTTGGTGGGGGGCCTCAACTGCTCCCCTTCTTCTGGGCCAGGGAGATCAGGAATATGGCTGTGCTCAAGAGTACTCTGTATTTACTTCCTTTGCTAATTATTTATATTTGCACCTCTCAAGATTCTCAGCCTTGGAACGTCAAACTTCCCGTCTAATTATGAGAACAACTTAGTTTGGGCCCAGTAATGTCTAACGGAAACGGTAAGCTAACATGTCCCATTCCTCTCCCACGGCACCCTCCCCGGAAGCATGTCCCCGCAGCACATGGGGGTGGCTGCCCCGGCCCCAGGAACATGGGCGGCCCTCCCTCCTGCCTCGTGCGCAACACGGGAATGGCGCAGGGCCCGTGCGGCGGCGCTTCGAGGCTAGAAGGCACCATTCAGTAAAGGCTGCTTTTCTCAGAGGCGGTACAGGGTAGCTGGATTTCAGAAAGTCAGAATCCAAGATTTTACCCTAAAAACTAACCAGTCTAATGAAGCATTTGTCCCTATTTTTCTAATAGAAATAGTGTGAGGAAACAAAACGAAAAACACATTCAGTACTTTTATTTAACTGTTTAGGCGACAATTGACGTATCTCCCACTCTCTCCTTTAAGTTAGTGTGACAATTTTCCATAATAAACTACTTAAAGAGAAGCTTTGGTCAAGAATGGAATGAAATAGCAAAAACAAAACCAAAATAACCCCGTATCACTGCTGCTTTTAAAAAACCAACACTGTCACCAATTATATTCAAACAAAAACACACAAACGGTATTTGCGCGAAACGTGTCTTCAGTGTTTCCTTGCGGCTGGCTCTCCTCACCACCATGCACACGGCGGGGCTGCGTCAGCGCATGTCAGTTTGTCAGTCTGTCAGTTTGTCATGCTGGATCTGGGAGGCTCACTCAGCTTCACATTATCCGGAGGCCCTGGATGGAAGACTCTAAGGTCTTGAAAGGGCAGGAAGAACACTGAGGGTTACTGAGGACGGTCCATCTCGGCGTCTTCCCTCAGCCCCCCTGCACCACACGACTGCCCCTCCCCCCCGACTGATGTGCAGGCCCTGCACCCCCAAATGTGGCCTAGCCCAGCTCTGAGACCTGCTCTCCCAGGCCTGGGCCCCCCGCTGGCCCGCCAAGCCCTGCGCTCCCTCGTTGGCCCCGAGCCACAAGATCTGGACACGCTCCCGCCTGTGCAGGAGGCTTCCTCTCGGGGCCATCAGTGCTTACTGGTGAGGGCCGCCGGCGGCGTGTTCCGTGCCTCTCGCCACACCCCAGATGCCCTCACAGCGGGCACTCCGACGTCTGCACAGGCCACACGGCAGCGGGCCTGGGGCGCAACACACAGCAGGTGCTCAAACACGGCCGGACCAAAGGAAACTGCCCCGGGACCTCCTAGCAAACATGCGTACACAGGGAGAGGAAACGAGGTGGCCCAAGAGATCAAGGAATGGAGTGCAGAGTGTAACTGCCCAGGGAGCTAATTTCGTGGGGGCCGTAATGTCCCAGGATGGAAAGCACGGGAAGGTAAAAAGGGTGGGGGGTGGGAAATGTTTAGAGGAAGAGAGTTTCTTTCTCCAGAGTATTCTGGAGGCTTTTTTCCATATTATGTATTTCACCCGAGGAGGAGGGGTAATCAAACATCATGGAAGTGCACAGGCAGGAGCAGAATTCTGTAAACATTTTACCTGTTTCGGAGGTTAACAACCAAGAGAAAGGAAATTCACAGGGCTGCACACGGCAGCTATCCTCTCTCACTCCTGCTGCTCCCCTCTGCTTCCTTATCTCGCCCACCATCCACCCAGTCCCCAAGCTAGAGTGGCAGAGTCCCCCTGCATTTGCTCCTCACCATGCCCTTCCATTTGGCCTTCTAAATCTCTCTCCAGTCCAGAAGCTCGGGGCCACATCCCTGCCACCGCTGGAGGTCACATCCTCCTCACCTGTTCACGGGACCCAGAGGCCTCTGCCCAGAGCCCAGGGCTGCCCCGGCCACCCACACCTCACAGTCTGCTGCTTCTCTCTTCGGCTCTGGACCAGCTCCTAGCCGTCTGCAGACAAAGCCCAGCCGCCCCTCCCTGCCCACGCCACGGCCCGTTTCCTAGTTCCAACCTGAGCTGCTTCTGCAGGACCCACACCACAGCCCGAACCACTGGCGGAGCCTCACACGCGGCGCATGCTCTGAGCTCAGCTGGTCTGCACCTGCTGCTCCCGCAGCTCGGACGGCTCGCCCTCACCCCCGCGTGCCCCGAACTCCCACTGCATCTGGAGATGCAGCTCAAGCCAATCTCTTCCGCGGTGCTGGCAATCTACGCACCCTCCCCCCCAATTCCTCAGTGTAGAAACAGAGGCACTGGCTCCCCTTCTGGAGCTCCACGGAACACCGCCCCGTCTACCAGACAAGCCCCTTGAGGGCTCTTCCACCTCAATATCCTCGGTGCCTAGTACCGGGCCTGGCACCCAACAGGTATTTTGTGAATGTTTATTAGATTGATTAGTGTAAACCATGAAAATACATCCATGTAGTTAAACAGACTGGTGGCTCGACGCGGGGCCTGCTACAAAAATAACACTCGAGTTTTCCTCCATGGACAAACGGACATCTAGAACAATGTATCTCATCTCACTGTGAAAGTCTGCTTTTCTCCTCATGGCTCTCAGGTTTTAATTTTCTTTTTTTAAAGTAAACTGTACGCCCAATGTGGGGCTTGAACTCAAGACCCCGAGATCAACAGTCACGCGCTCTGCCGACTCAGCCAGCCAGGCGCCCAGACTTTCAGGTTCTAAAGACAACTACAATCTAATGTTCTCCATTTCTGATGTGCACTGGATTTGATGTTTTGTTCCAAGAAATGAGAAACATTCTTGTCACAGAAAGAGTTTTAACACAAACAAGGTTTCTTCTGAAAAGTAGAAAATACCTTGAAATCCCAAATTGTCATGGCTCCATCGATGCCAGTAGTGCAAAATTTGCGACAATCTTGCTTGTCCACCTCATAAATAGACACTTGACTGAAAAAAAGCGAAACAAGAGAGACTGTCAGGTATGTGGTGGGAGCGGGCCCCAACCTTCCGGACTAAATAGTGTAGGGGCGTTTTAAGGCAACGAATTCCCCAATTCCTTAATATTAAGTTGTCCATCAGTATTAGCTGCAGCAATCTGACGTGGAAAATACTCAAATGCATCTTACTACCGGATGTCCAGAAAAGCCAAGACTGAAAAGGTAAGAAGCTGGATTAACTGTTGGGACGTGGAGAGTCAGGACAAGCCAGGCCATGCAGCACGCAAACTGTCTGGGAGCAGAGCGTCGGCAGGACCACAGCAATGATGAGAATGGAAACAATTAAAAACAATAACAAACTAGAGACAGGGTGAAGCATGACTGAAATCCAACTGGTTCCAAACAGAAACTCCCAAATCGCCCTCCAAGACAAGCAAGGCCTGTAAGTCAGGAGCTCGCCCTGCATTTGAAACGAACCATTGTAAACGTGAGCAACACTCAGACACACCACAAGATTCCAAGCAAGCAACGCAGAGGAATAGATGAATGAACAATTTGTCTTAGCCTAATTATCTGAAAAACTTTCAAGAAAATTCCATAGCTCAGACAATAATTTTTCTTTCTCCTCTGAAATGTCTAGAACATTCCCTCTAGGGAAGGAGATGGCAAAACTATGGCACACACGGCCTGTTTCTGTACAGCCTGTGAAGAACAGCTTTAGTGACTTTAGATGGTTACAAACAAACTAAGACTTTTATTCTGTTACGTGAAAATTACATGGAAATTCAAATTTCAGTGTCCATAAAGTTTTACTGAAACACATCCACATGCATTTATATACATATTGCCAATGGCTGCTTACAGGCCATCACAGATGTTGGTAGTTGTGACAGAGACTGGCTCAGAGTCAAAAATATTTACTCTCTGGTCCCTTACAGGAAAAGTTTGCTGACCCTTTGCTTAAGGGCAAAGAGAACTTAATAACTGCAAATAAAAGCAAATATGCCAATCTGCAAGGGTCTTTTTTATTTTTAACCAGAAACTCTGGAAGAGAGAATGCGGGCTGTTTCCTTCCTGATACACAATCTGCAGAGAAGCTTCAGGGAAATTCACAAGAAATAATTCTGAAAGTCATTCAAGACAAAGAAACTTGAAGTGTGGAGACTTGCTATGCCTTCAAGTTATTACTTTGCAGTAGAGCACAGACATTTCGGCCTATTTTAAGTCCAGCGGCCTGCTCCACTGAACACGATATGATGACCAGCACAACCTGTGTTCGATAATTCTCTCAAAGGGAAAGTCTAGAGGTTTCCATTCTTGTTCCCACCATCATCACCACAATGAAAGTCTCCCAACACAAAGGGTCTAGTCGAAAAGAGAAAATCTTACGGTACCTAACTCTGACCACCATCACTGAAAATATCAAAAACAGATTACATTTCTCCTTTAGATTTAGGAAAAAAAAAGCTCTCTGGAAAAAAACAGTTCATATGCACCTGACGAAAAACTGAAGTCAAGAAACTCCTTGGTTTTACCATATGGTATCAAAGAATTCCATTTAATTAAATGATCTTCTTACTGGTATATATCACTTGAAATCCACGGTTGAAATGACAGCTCGAACTACCTTGTCAACCAGGGTATAACTAGCCTTCCCGTCATGTGTTCACTGCCAGAGGACCGTGACATTCAGGAAGGTCTCCTTTTGCTCTCAATCAGGGTTAGAGAAAGCGAACCCTAGGAAGAGGCTCCACCGACAGGCACAGCAGCTGACCGTCTGCGGCAGGACGAGCGCTCTTCACGGGGGATGCCGCGTACCAGCCGCGCCTCGAAGGACAGAATGCCTAGGTGGGGGCGGCTCACTCTGTCCCAAGCTGAAAATAAGAGCCCGTAGTTGGGAAGCTACAGACTTCTCTGCTCTTGCTCCTGAAGGAATGTCTGGGCACACAGTACACACAACTTGCACAGGGACCCGGTCAGGAAACAAGGAGAGGAAGACAGGCATCCTCGTCACCAAACACTTCTCCACAGAGGGTCAGGGCCCTGGCTACAGGTGGCTTCCGGGGGCCCCAGGTAGCTGGGTGGCACGTACGTGATGCTATTCTGGTGCAGTGTCTCCAGGGCCGTGTTGCGGTCCTCGGTCGTGGCCCTCTTGTCCATGTTGCGGAAGCGTTCCATGGCAGACATGTTGCGCTGGATGCTCTGTTTCGGAATGTCTAGTTTGGAGACGAAGGTCAAGCAGCCACGGTCATCGTAGTTAAAGAGCATCGGGCAGCAGTCATGGCCCTGAAACGAGGTCTCAGTCAGGCGCCGGAGGGTACGCTGCCCACCCACCGACCCCTCAGCAGAACGTGCACACCAGGGGCATCTCTTACTCTGCAAGGCTAGCTATTCTGAAGGGCTGTTGTGGTCTGCGCCAGCGCATGAAGTCAGAGCACGCACTGTTCCTGTTCTGGAGAACTAAATACAGTGTACTACAAGGCGGAATGGAGAGAATTACTTACCGCAGCTACAACGCTATTCTCGGAGACAAATGACACACTCAGGAGGGGCAGGAACTCTGTTTTCAGAGTTGAGACCCTGAACACAAGAACAATTGTTAAACTGAGATGGGAACAGACCATGCAGCTTCTTTATAGACGCGGCAAATGAAAAGGACCCATTTTCACGGGGGCTTGTGCAGTATAAATGAACACTTATGCTTAAAAGGAGCCCCACGACCTGTACTTTCGAGAATCCCAAGCATGACAAAGCCCTGGGGTCACTGTAGAAACAGAGGCCTTTGGCCCTCTCTGGCCCGTGCCCCACCTGTTTCTGAGGCCCCCCCAGTCATGACAAACTGGTCCCCAGCGAGTCCTTCTTTCCCGGCTCTGCCTTTGCTCCCACACTCTCTACGAACATGCTGTCTCTTGCTTGTCCACCGAAATCCACTCTGGTCTCTGAAGCTCAGCTCTCAACTGATCGCCTTCAGGAAGCTTTCCTGGACATCTTCGGCCTAAAGTGGCCTCTCCCCTGACCACCTAGCACGCTGTGTGTCACTGTCACTCGTGACTGAATGCCATGTCCCTCCATCCTCTCCTTGCCTGTGCTCACCATGGGCTCCCAGAGGGTGGGCACAAACATCTAGGAGAGTCTCCTCTCTTTTCTCTGCCAGGCACTGGGGGAGGAACTGGGGCCACCAATGAATATGAATCTTGGCCGGCCAGGAGCTCCCACACAGAAGGGCTGGGGGAGGCGTGTGTGTACCGTATACTTAGTAAGTTATCTGGCAGCACCTGGCCAAGAGATCACACAGACATGGCAGGCAAACACGGTGGTTGATGAATTAGGATCACAGAACTTCATGTAGAAGCTGATGCATTTTGAAAACTAACTATGTCTCAGGGGAGCCCACCCCCGCCCACCCATACCCCAATACCACTGGAATTTAATTAAAGTCCTAACACCTCATTTTAAGGCCTTACTATAGGCACACTGGGCTCCTACTACATGAAATACTTATGTTCGAGAAGGGGAAGGGTAGAGGATATAATCTGACTTGCAGGACCAGAAAAGCCGAATTATAAATCAATATGAGGGCAGACAGGGGACTGTAATAAGCATATGCTAAGAGCTTATTATGCATTACAATAAACTGTACACGAATCAAATAACCATGACATCAAAACTGAATGACAGAAGACAAATTACTGTATAAAATGTATAGCATGATCCCATCTGTGTTCAAAATGAAAAGATATGTAAGTGCCTATACATGTACAGAAATCTGGAAGACTACATCATTTATTATGGTGTTAAAAAAATTAAATAAAAATAAACCCAATTCAATCCAGTTAGTAGGAAAATATCCTCTCTGAAATGTCACTTTGTTGTCACTGCAGGAGAGAGGCAGAGACACTCGATGTGACCGGTTCTCAGCACACAGGTTGACAAGTTAGGAAACCTTTTAAGGTGGGTAACCTTTAGCAATGGAAAAGGATTCACTAGGAGAGAACAAAGATTCCTAAGGGGAAAGAATTCCAATCACCATCTCTCTTCCTCCAGCATATGACGAGCAGATATACATTCTGACATGTGACAGGATGGCTGGTGCTCTCCCTAAGGCTGGGCAGGTGCCTCCCTCACAAATGAGTCATTGCAATTCGAGTTCTTCTGGCATACTCCAGGGGAACTGGTATCGGGGTTTTAAGTATTACTGAATGGAATTCCAAATTAATGGAGTCACTGCCTTTTGCTCACGCAGTTAAGAACATTATCTCCTACTTAAGACTGCTGGATGACATGTCCCTGCTGCGAGGGAGTCACACTAATAGACTAAATTGTCTATCCGAAGGAATTCTTATTAGCAGCAAACCAGGAGCATCCCTCAAAGAAATCACCAGCACTACCTCCATTAAGAAGTGTTTCTGGAAGTGAGACCTAACTTTTTAAAATTTCCCCAAATGGACAAACTAAATGCGTGTCTGTGACTTTAAGGGCATCCTTGTAGTTCTGGGTCAGATTTTTACGCTCACATCCTGCACTTACCCCCAGGGAAGGACAGCCTTAGCCCAGTTGGTGAGAGATCCCAAACCACTCTCTAACTCCGAGCAAGAGGCCAATACTCACTGCACACTTTTTGAGGCATCAGCAACGGATACGGTGCTGTCGTGGCTGACCCAGGCCAGGCGGCTCCCGCTGGCAGAGAAGCTGACCCCATGCACCCAGCCACCAGTGCCACTGCCCCCAAACTCTGACATCAGCTGACCAAAAGGCATCTTGCTGCCCCAGGGTGTACTGGCTGGCTTTTCATCCACTTCTTTGATGTAGGCAGAAAACACTCTGCAGTTTAGGGGCAGGAAAAAAGGAAAAAATAAATGAAAATCTACGTATACAGAAACAGGCCACAGGCAGCTGCTGTAAGGTGTCTCAGAATGCGAAGAGCAAAACATGACAAAGTCATATCCACAAATCTCTTAAGACTTGGTTCTAAGGGCTGCCTACAGGCCCATCTGAGTCTGGCCAAATGCACTCAATTGGAGGGTATACATGGAGACCTACGGTGTGTCGGGCCCTGCTCTAGGGGTGCAGTTCTAGAAGTAATGAACCCAAAAGTCCTTGTCTCCCTGAGTGCATGTTCTGGGGGAGGATCTTGCTGTCCTGCCCCTCCCTTGCACGCGGCTGACCTTGCTAAGCAAGCACAGCATTCTTTCCTGTCTACTTTACTATCATTTTTAACACAGTATTCCAGGAAGCCCACACCACCAAACGGTAGGAGAGGAAACTATGTGCCACGCTGCACTAAACCAATGGCATTAACCCATTTAAAGAAAGGGACATCCAAAGAGGAAGCCAGGGGAGGTCAGTGAGAGAGTGGGCAGGCCCTCGCTCAGGCCGTCATGCTGTCAGGGCTCACTGTCCAGTCTTTGTGACAAGTCTGGGGTGAAGGAGGGTCTCCTTTACGGCCGGCTGTCAGCAGTCTCTCCCTCTTGAATTCCAAGAAGCTGTGTGTGAGGAAGTTTGGATGCAGAGTCAGGAAAAGGGAGGGAGAAAGAGCAGCTGGGAATCTAGCCCCCTCCAACGCTATTTCTACTTCAGAGCTTCTCTTCAAGAACCTCTGGACCTAAAGACTCCCTAAAATGATCTGAAATGTTTGCCCTGAAATGACAATGACAGCAGCAGCTCTGGAGTGAAGGGCACAGTGAGTTATCTGTTAGAGGATATGACCTTGGAATCGCTGGGCCTTACTTTTTTTGTATTTGAACACAGGTGACACAGTGTTACCCGAGTTTCAGGTGTGCAGCACAGTGATTCAACTCCTCTATACCTTATACCACGCTCGCTGCAAGGGTAGCTACCACCTGTCACCATACGACACTCTTGCTGTGTCCCTATGTTCCCTGTCATCCTCGTGACGTACTCTGTAACTGGAAGCCGGTACCTCTCACTCCTCTTCACCCATTTGGCCCATCCCCCTCACCCTACTTCTCGCTGGCACCCATCAGTCTGTCCTCTGTATTTACGAGTCTCAGAATCGCTGGGCCTTAAGTCAGCATCACAGCGGCCACTGCTCTAGTCATCAGAGGCTGGGACAGAACGAGTGGTTCTCAGTCGCGAACTCGAGAGCGCAAACTGGACAGGACACAGGACCACAGGTCAAAGTGAAGTTTATTTCTGTAAATTAGTATTATCAAAAGACTTAGCAACCTATTTTCATAACCAGATTTTTTAGACATAGTCCAATAATTCAAGTGGTATGGATAATTCAGTTCCATCCTTCAAGGGAATTAGAATGACTCCGGGTAACATACCAGACAACAAAACTCCTGAATTCTCCTAGAGAATGTCTATGCCGTTACACTGGTTCTTAAGTAGAAGAACCAATCTTTTTCCAAAGAGTGCCCTGACACTGCTGTATCCCCATTCCACATGCAAATTTCCACACGCATCTTAAAACAAAACAGAACAAAAAAAACACCCAAACCACTGGATATTCTTGGATATAAATCACTAGCCAGGTTTTCTGGAAATTCTCCAAATAGCCTACTAAAGAAAGATGCACCCCATTTCCCAACCCACCATATCGTCAATGTGAAGTAACATTCATATGTTTTTCTTCTGGCTAAGGGGGAAAAAAGCCTTCTTGGTAAAGAATAGCTGTAAAAAGCAATTACACTGTGTGATCCTTAAAGCTCTTAGCAACGTGGCTGCGTTTCTTCTAGCCTCATGCTAACAACAAATAAAAAGCTTGAACTGAAAAGAAGAACACAGCCATAGCTCAGAAGAGCACCGTTCAGCTATGTTTTGCTCATCTTCGCTTCAGCCTGGAATTTGCGGAGTCTCTGCCTGGGTCAAGAAATGAGAAATAACACCGCAGTCCAAGGGCCACTACACCTCTGCTCCAAAGATGATGTCCCGCCTACGGCAAACTTCCCCGGCCCCACCTGCGTGGCCCACTCCTCCTGCACCTCCAAGTCCACTTTCCTCCCCCTCCCGGACTTCTGTGCTTGCTTTCCTAGATCGCAAGCGCCTTCCACCTCTGAGTCCCTCAGAGTGCCTAGCGTAGTACCTTGTGAAGAAAAGGAACCTGAAAAATACTTGAAAGATGAATGAGGAACAGATCAATCCTGTCTACCAGTTCTCGTTTCCCACCTGCATTTGAAATCACAGGATCCTGCTGCCAGCAAGACATTGTTGGGATGCCAATCCAAGCTGAGGACCGTGGAGCGAATCGGCTTTTTAATGTGCTTGCTTACCCACCTACAAAAGGAGAAAATCCGTTTCAGTTTATCCACACATCGAGCAATAGTTCCCAAAGGGCCTAACAAAGGTGTGTCAGGTGATACCCATGTGGGGAGCAGGTCCTCCGCCAAGGAGAGGAACGGAGAGAGGAAGAAGAGCCGTAAATAGTCCTTTCTGTTCCTTTAGGCCTTGACGTTCTCATCACAGCAGTCAGCTCTGAACCTTCTGGCAACCAGGGGATCCCCAGGAGTAACTGTATTTATGGATTAACTCCGGACACTGCCCATGGAGTTTCAGATTACACCTGACTTTAACCTTTAAAATCAAATTTGGGGTTTGAAATTACTTAAATTTTTACTACAAGTACTCAGTGACCTGTTATTTCATTTTGGGTTAAGTTTGGCTGGTAAAATAGCTCAATTTCCTTTCTACGTCTCTGTGAAGCAGCAAATTATTATTAGATTATTATTATTTTTTTTTCAGAGAATTCACAACCAAGAAAATCACAATCTCTTGTTGGACGTTCTAACTAATTCTCTAGCTCCACTCGAAAAGTTTATTTATGTCTGAGATCAGTCATTATTCTGGTTTCACTAATTCAATTTCTGCCCCTAAATTGCCGCTTAAAAACCAATCATGTTCTGTTATTTAAGAGCTGAGAGACTTAATATCGAGCCGAACGCCCACCCTTGAATGCCAAATTACTCTTCCACAAAATCTCTCTCTTAGGAACCTATCTAAAAAATTTCTTTCTGAAAAACAGACAGTATTCTGACTTGCTTATAATGCAGTTATCTTAAAGGCTTTTAGAGATTGTTTTAAAGTATTTACATCACTCCAGTGAAATGTTGTTCTACAGGTGAGAAACTCCCCTGAATACACAGCTTGTACAAATGAAAATACCTTGTTCTATAGAACAGCCCAATCCACCTAAATTTGAGACTATTTTTCAATGAATAAAAATGTGAGCAATCTCTGAGGTTGAACGTTACCTAGGAAGGAAAGTTTTTATCTATTCATTGCAGTGAGTCCTTCTAAAATGATTTTTGGGAGGCAGAGCTTTGTTAGGCTTATTTTTACACACACTTGAAAGACAAACACAGTTCTTAAATTCATAATTTAGTCTTGTTGCAAATTCACAGACTTTCTTTCCAAAGAATAAAAATTTGTGAGATTTCACTAAATTTCACAAAACATAATATAATCCATTCCTTTCACTATTTCAGCAGAAAGCAAACAGTAACACTGACACAAAGAAAAATGTGTACTCTGCTATTTTTAGTGCAAATACAAACACTGCCAGATCCGTACCGGATGATGATTCCACGTTGCAGGCTATTTACCATCCTTTGTGAATGCGTGCCACATAGAGCAGAGTCGTTTTCTTATCAAAGTAAGTGAGAATGATTACTTAAAATAAGTCACTTAGCCATAAAATCGATCTCTGTATTTTGAGTGGCTTAGCTACAAGTGATTTATCCAGAAAGTACAACAGGCAGACTGTAGTTCCAAGATTTCGGTCAATTTTTACTCCAACAATTTAAATGAATAAAATATTACACTAAGACACAGATTTGGTTAGCCAATAAATTTTAAAGGAACACATTGTTATCTGCAGGAATCTTAAATGTTTTAAGTAGACAGAGATAGTGAGGAAAAAAATTATCTCTCAGGTCATGCATGGGAATCTCTCAAGTTTATGATTTACCTGTATGAGTAAGAAAACAATTTGGACAGCACAGAATGAGAAGAGTGGGAGCATCTTATAGAACCTACCAGTTAGGAGATCAGAACACAGGGCCACAGGTCTGTATCGACATGAGAAAGATGTGAGATTTGACTCAACGTGCATATAGGAAGGAAAACTGCTCAGAGGGAATACAGAGCTTCAGAGGAAAAAAAAAAAAAAAATCTCCAGATGAGGAAACACTTAAGTTATAGTTAAGCCTTCACCCAGTGCTTCAAGAAGTCACCAGGAAAGCAGTGGTCCAAATGTATAATTCCACAGAGAGATATAAACAAATACTCAGATATTGCTCACCAGTCATTTTCAGACTCAAAGTAACAAACAGAAATGAGTCGTGCTCCACTTCCCACAGCAAATTTGTTCTCTAGCGGGGACCACTTGACAAAAGTCGCTGCACGATTAATTCTCAGGATCACCAGGGTTGGCTTCCAGACACCATCTTTCTGACTCCAGACATAGGCATTGCGGTCTGCCCCACAAGTGACGATGCGGTCACTCTTGGGAGCCCAGTCGATACCTGCAAGTGAGACGTGGTGTCATCTGCTTTGCCTGGCCACCGACAAGAGACACGAAACAGCCAGGTGGGCACTGCCACGGCAGGGCTAGTGGAATTGGTATCTTCCTCCCCAGCCCGTTCATCCCATCTATGATCCTTGTCTTCCCCTCATACGCGAAGGCAAGGTTTCTCTGCACAGTTCTAGAACTCAGGACCCTCCATGAGGCCAGGCAGAACAGAGCTGTTTTCTGATTACAGAGGTTACAAAACTAAACAGGGGCATTCTACTACCCATTCACAGGTTTCTAAAGTTTTTCGGTGTATCTACTACCCATTCACAGGTTTCTAAAGTTTTTCGGTGTATCTACTACCCATTCACAGGTTTCTAAAGTTTTTCGGTGTAAAGACCTTTTTCTTTTCTCTTAACTAGATTTTTGGGGAGTTAATAGTACCTTTATTCATTTATTAATAGACCTTACTCTATGGTATTAACTGAAAATCTGCTATGCGACATCTAAATAAAACGTCAGGGTAAAGTAATCTTCAGTAAACGGAGGCAAAAATATAAATTGTGACTCATTATATATTCTTCTGAAGGTCACTGTCATTTAATTAACCTAAACACCTTTTCTATATGCTACAGGTTCTACGAAGAGTCCTTGAGTATCTCTGCATCTAAACTAGGAAGAGATCTAAATATGTAGGGATTTTTCTTTTTTTTTTAAAGATTTTATTTTTATTTATTTGACAGAGAATGATATAGCGAGAGAGGGAACACAAGTAGGGGAATGGGAGAGGGAGAAGCAGGCTTCCCGCTGAGCAGGGAGCCTGATGCAGGACTCCATCCCAGGACCCCAGGATCATGACCTGAGCTGAAGGCAGACACTTAACAACTGAGCCATCTAGGCGTCCCTGTATGGGTTATTTTTCATATTTGACCAGACTTTTACTCATCTGATGGCTCTGTGAAGGATCCCAAAGTCAAGATCAGTTTGTTATATATCAAGAGTAAAATCTGCTATAGCTCAATCATTTTATAGTGATATGATGAGATATTTCCTATAAATATAATTCCACACTGAACATATGGAAATGTTACCAACAAATACTTTTTTTTTTAAGTAGGCTCTACGCCCAGCATGGAGCCCAATGTGGGGCTTGAACTCAAACCCTGAGGTCAACACCTCAGCTGAGATCAAGAGTTGGGACACTTAGGGGCGCCTCGGTGGCTCAGTGGGTTAAAGCCTCTGCCTTCAGCTCAGGTCATGATCTCAGGGTCCTGGGATCGAGCCCCGCGTCGGGCTCTCTGCTCAGCAGGGAGCCTGCTTCCCCCTCTCTCTCTGCCTGCCTCTCTGCCTACTTGTGATCTCTCTCTCTCTGTCAAAAAAGAGCTGGACACTTAATTGACTGAGCCACCCAAGTGTCCCAACTAATAAATTCTTATTATAGGTATCTCCCTAAAAATTAACCATTATCATTATTAACATATGGAAAAAAGATGAATATAAATCAAAGTTTCCATTGGTCATAACTCACAGTGACTTTAGTTGTATCAAGAGTTCATTCATTCTTTCACCTACAGGAATAGTCTGCTCAATTTTTTGCACCACTGAGGGGAAAAAGATTTGGGGGAGTGTATTCTAAGTGATGTGTACTTTGATTGCAAGTCCATTCATTATAGGATACTTCTGCAATCCTCTTTATTAGATTTTAAGTTTTACTTTTAACTACAAAAGCAAAACCCACAAAAAACAAACCCACAAAGGGACATGCAGGAAGTAAATAAAGCCCTGCCCCCATTCTTACGTCCATACACATTTCTCCCCCAAAATGATAGTAATACCATGGCAAACATTTTTGTCTCCTTTTTATAAATTAGCACTGGTTATGCGTTATTTCAGAACATTGATCTTATCATAATAATTTCCCCAAACATCCCATTGTTGAATGTTTCATTAGTCTCCAATCATTTATTAAAATAGATAACACTGGAATAAACATTCAGGAACATACCTTTTTGCTCTGGTTAAAATGATCTCTTTATGATAAATTCCACAAAGTGTGATGCAAAATATTGTTATTTTTATGAATGTCTTGTTTTCTTGATTACAAGCTTCTTGACAATAAGAAGCAAGTCTTTGAAACTACTGTGGTGGGCAAACCCTAGGGAAGTCCCTTCTCTATAGGTGTGGGCAAGACCTGTGACTTGCTTCTCACCAATGGAATGCTGTAAAGGTGATTAGATGTACATGATTAGTGGACAGGATTATATTACATAAATCTTAACAGCTGCTAGGAAATTCTACTCCCAACAACCTGAAGGAGCTTGGAAGTAGATCCTTCCCTGGTCAAGCCTCTGATGAGAACTCATCCCTGGCTGACACCTTGATTACAACTTTCAAGACCCTAAGCAGAGGTCCCAGATAAGCCACGCCTGGACTCTTGACCCACAAAAACTGTGAGATAATAAATGTGCTTTGGTTAAGCTGCTAAGTTTGCAATATTTGTTACATTGCAATAGAAAACAAACGTGTCCCCTAACATCCAGAATATTGCCTGATAATGAGAAAGCTCAGTGATTTTGTGAATCTAAAACTTCACCCCTTATTCCATATGCTTACCATTCTGATTAAATACATAATGTTTTGTAAGAATTCCTGAGGTGCTTAAGCATGAGGCACTTTTAAAAATCAACAGATCCATACTCTCTAAAAAAACAGAAGGGACCGTCTTCTTTGTTTTATAATTCTAGTCTACTCCTGTATCTACATCTTTCATTTGAGCATGGAAGCTGTAAAAACAGTCACAGCCTCAAAGTATTTTATTTTTAAAGATTTTATTTATTTATTTGACAGATAGAGAGAGATCACAAGTAGGCAGAGAGGCAGGCAGATAGAGAGAGGGAAGCAGGCTCCCTGCTGAGCAGAGAGCCCGACGTGGGGCTGGATCCCAGGACCCTGAGATCATGACCTGAGCCGAAGGCAGAGGCTTTAACCCACTGAGCCATCCAGGCGCCCTAGCCTCAAAGTATTTTAGATGATGTTAGCTTTTAATTTGCTTTTGTTTTTTATTCTATTTTAAAATTTTAAGTTTTATGTAAAAATTTTTTTTTTAGTTTTATTTTAATTCCACCAGAAGGCTCTAAAGGCAAAGGAAGAGAATCAAGCAACTATTCTGTTTTTTCCATACTAACTACACCTCCAGGTAGCCAAACAGTAGATGAAGGGAAGTGTCTCTTATAAATGTAACCAGCTAATAGAGAGGAAATGACATAGAATACCACCACACTGTGGCCACTACTAAATGAATGGATATGGCCACTGATCACTGACAGTTGCTAACATCATAGAACAGTGACTAGACACCATGTGCCTCCTTAGCAAAAGAACTTCCTAACTCCCTAACTTCAACTAGCAATTTACAGGAAATATGAGGACAGAAAAATATGTAAAACACCATGGGCTTGCAATCAGTAAAATCCAGGTTTCTAGAAACTACTACAGGACAAACAATCCGATTGAAGTATTCTTCACAAGTAATTTACAAAGTTAAAGAGAAGAAAGGGAACCTATAGACAAAAGGCTTAAGAGATATATCAACTCATCACAACCATGTGTGCATCTTATTAAGGTCCCAATTAGGGGCGCCTGGGTGGCTCAGTCATTGGATGTCTGCTTTTGGCTCGGGTCATGATCCCAGGGTCCTGGGATCAAGCCCTGCGTCGGGGTCCCTGCTCTGTGGGAGGCCTTCTTCTCCCTTTCCCACTCCCCCTGCTTGTGTTCCCTCTCTGTCAAATAAATAAATAAAATCTTAAAAAAGAAAAATAAGGTCCCCATTAAAACTATTGTATCAATTGTTATTAAAGAGTCCTTCTCTTTTAGAGACACAAACTGAAATACAAAATGATACAGTGCCCGGGATGTACTTCCAAACTGTACAAGGAGGAGGAAAGTGAGTTGAGAACAAGGTTGGTTGTGAGGTGGGAACTGCTGAATCTGGGTGATGATGGGTATACGGGGGCTCACTACATTATTCTGCCTTTTTTATGTTATCTGTTTAAAACCGTCCAGAGTAAAATGTTTTTTAAAGAGTGATCACTTTTAGCACAAAAAAAGAAACTCAAAGAAACAAACACCAGGACTCTGATATCTCTTTGATGTTAGCCATACTCTTTTTCTCTGTAGTACTGACTGATCTCTTCTAGAAAACTTCAGAAGATTTTTTTTTTCCTGTAGTTACTATCTTTCTGAGAAAATATGTTTGATCCTTGGTCTCTTGCCACACAGTTATATTTAGATTTTTCCAAACAACAGTTTTTTCATATCTAAAAAAAAATGTCATTTGAACATTTGGATGAAAACAGGCCCAAGTTCAAAGGATTCCAAAAGAGAAGAAGAGAAAAAGAACATAACTAAGTATTCCACTTTTTTTGGCTATTTCTTTGGTCTTTCACCTTAGCCCTTTCTCACTTAGAAGTATTTCTTAATGCTAAAATTTAAAGTATGAACATTCTTATTTTTAGGCCACAAGGCCACTGGCAAAGGAATGTAAAGAAAATAGGCCAAACCTAATAGAAATAAGGTCATGGGAAAGCAATAGCAACAAAAATAGAAATTATAAATTCTGTCTTTCATGCTAGCTCGGTAATAGAGTCAGTTGGCTCCTGGTGCTCATGAGCATCATACAAATCACTGGTCAAAACGAGAAGGGGTGGTCAGGAGTTTTTGCTGGGGAATACAAAGGAAAGGGTGCAGAAGGTCAAAACATGCTGTTTTTCTCTGGTTGGGGGGAAGGATATCTTTAAGCTAATCACTATGTTGGAGGACTAGAGGCAAAATTCCAGGGTCACCATTAAAGCAAAATTCCTTATCAGTCACTTTGCTGCCCATTTGAGAGCAAATGTCATTGTGAAGAGAGGGAAAATGCAAGACTGCAGTGAGAAATTTGTAATTGAAAAGTTATGGAGAATAAGTTCTGATGTGCTTGACCAAATTATTCAAAGCAAGAGGGTGAATCAACTCTGCCAGAAAATGGATAAAGAAAAAATTATAGTGGTAAGAATCAAGGAACAAGAATTCTTTCCGAATACAGCAGTAAGTGATTATGTTCTTTTAAAAATAGCCAGATTATCACTTCACAAAAAAGCAATTCATTCTCTTAAAATTTGGTATCAGGATTTGGTTCACAGAATTCTGAAATCCATTAGGGAAATTCTCCATTTTTATCTTACTCCTCTTCCTCCCTTATTTGACACCAGCTTAATGAAACACAGCGCTGCTCTGCTCGCCACCTTTATCCATCTATTCATTGACGGTTTTTGTCAAAGATGAAAGCTAAGGTACACTCAAGAAACTGCCTCAGAGCCAATGCTTTAAGATCCTGTTTTCTACGAATCAACGGGAAAAGTATAAAAACTCAATGGAAAAATGGTCAGGAGTAATGAACAGGAAGTCTAAGAAAGAAACCAGAATGGCTAATAAACATCAGAAAATATGCTCAACCTTTTTATTAATCAGGAAAATGCAATTTCTAGAGACACAACCTTTCACTCATCAGACCCTCTGATCTATCAAGTATGTGTGGGATGGGAGAGGATAAGCACTCCCATACTGGGGGGCCGGGATGAAGGCAGTATGACCAAGCCTAGCACTGAGCATGTGCACACCCCGGTGGTACAAGTCTGACATAAACAGTCACACACGTACAAAGAGATGTGCTCAGGGATGCTCGATTTAGCACTTCACTATCAGGAAAAACTGCAAACAATCTAAATATCCTTCAGGAGAGAGAAGAGTAAATAAACGAGGTGTGAATTGTTAAATAGGGGTTAAAAGGAATAAACCTGATCAACATAGGGCTCAGGAACCACGTGAAATGCAAAAGCAAGTTGGTGATGTACAACACAATGCCATTTATGTAGCACTTAAACATACCAGCCCAAAGTATTAAAGATTGCTTACGGATATGTATTTGTGTGCGTCCAAGTATTAAAAATGAACTGGGACGATGTCATACCAAATTACAGACTGCTTCCGGGGAGTGGGAACAGGACTGGTGGTGGGAGGGGACTGTACCGTTATCTCGAATTATACTCCTTATTATTAAAGCTCTGTTTCCTCAGTATTCTGGCAGAGTTGTTACTTCTAGGTGGCGGCAACGTGGGTGTTTGTTACATTACTCTTTGTCCTTTCCAGTATTTTGGAACGTCTTCCTCGTCCCACAAACAACGTACAGAAAGCTTCTGGAAGACACTGTGTCCCCTCGGCACTTGGGAACACAGTCTGGCTTATGTTTTCCCCTAGCTGACACTCTAGATGTCTAGTTTTCACTTTCTCATCTTGTCACCTCATCTAAGCTCTTCACTCCTCAGAGTAGGATCAGTGTTTCCCATACACTAGTGGAGTGCTGTGGGCCAGCTGGGCTGAAAGAAGCACTTAAAAACTGAGATCACTATGATGATTATTTTCTCAAGTTTTCCAAAGAAAACTCAGTAAATGCTGCACAACTGTAAATATTATGGCAGACCTACTTTATCAGGCTCTTTATTTAATGGAAGACTGATTTGCCAGTATCACGCTAAGCTCACAGTTCTCTTCCTTCACCTGTAATGTGTCCGTTGTGCTCCTTGAGTTCATGAGCTTTCAGCCACTGGCTCCCGTTCTTCTTATAGATGTGGACTTCGTGATTATTGGGGCTAAGAGCAATCTCTGGAGGAAAAAAGTCAACAGTTAACACATGAACTTGAAATTGTCACCAAAAAAGAGAGATGTTACAGTTGGTAGTCTTTTCTTTTTTAAGATTTTATTTCTTTGTCAGAGAGAGAGAGAGCACGCAAGTATGCACACAAGCAGGGGGAGTGACAGGCAGAGGGAGAAGCAGGCTCCCTGCTGAGCAAGGAGCCCTATGCGGGACTCGATTCCAGGACCCTGGGATCATGACCTGAGCCGAAGGCAGAGGCTTAACCGACTGATCCACCCAGGTGTCCCTGTTTTGTTTTTTTAAGATTTTTATTTATTTAAGTAATCTCTACACTGAACATGGCGCTCGAACTCACAACCCCAAAATCAAGAGTTGCATGCTCCACCAAATGAGCCAGCAAGGCATACCAACAGCCGGCATTTTAAAAATAGGTTCAAGGAAGGAGTATTTTTTTTTTTTAACTTTTTTTTTTAAAACAGATGGTTCTCAAGATTCACCCCTAAAAATTCCTATTATTTTTACCTCTACTTGGATCCCATATTTTAAAATGTTTTGTAGAAAAACTGAATTTAAAAATTCATTTTAGAGTGCCTGGGTGGCTGAGTTGGTTAAGCGTCCACCTTTGGCTTGGGTCATGATCCCAGAGTCCTGGGGTCGACTCCCACATCGGGCTCCCTGCTAAGTGGGGAGACTGCCTCTCCCTCTATCCTGCCCCCGCCACGCTGCTCTTGATCTCGCTCTCAAATAAATAAAATCTTTAAAAAAATAAAAATTTACTTTATTAGAGACATACACAACGGTTAAGTAAAGATTCTAACCAGTAAGAATTAAACAATGTTATCATACTTTGCTGATATAATTCTAGCCCATAGTAAAAGTATTTGACATTTTACTTCACCTGTCCAACATTATTAGCAATAAACATTTACTTTCTGTAAGAATTTCTGAAACACTGAATATAGCTCAAACATTCTCATTACCACTATCATGTACCCAGGTTGGAACCATCGATTTATCAAAATGAAAACAAAAACAAACTTGATTCTGCTCATAAAATACATCAAAGTTTCCCTTTACAATAAAGCCAATATGAATCATAAAATAAAATTGTTTTCAAGAGAAATCTCAGACCAATTTGAAATATTAAGAATAGACATATATATGATAGATTTCTTTTAAATTTATAGATTTTTCGCCCTTTCTAAGTTCATCCATTAAAAAAAACCAAAACATTGAATTTTTTAAAAAGATTTTATTTATTTGAGAGAGAAAGCGTGAGAGAGAGAGAAAGAGCGAGCAAGCATGAGCAGGGGGAAGGGGTAGAAGAAGAGGGAGAAGCCGACTCCCTGGTGAGCAGGAAGCCTGATGCAGGACTCAATCCCAGGAGAGCCAAAGGCAGATAGATGCTTAACCATCTCAGCACTCAGGCACCCAAAATATTGATTTCTTAAAATTAAAATTAGGATCTATGATTCGGACTTTAGATCATTTACTATTTCCCCTCTTCTATTATCTTACTTTTCCTTTCCCTCCTTAGGAAAGTTACATCTGTTTTATAGATGAAACTGTGGAACCAGATAAATATCTAGCTCTAAAAGCCTAAGATTTTAAGTACTTTCTCAAAACCAGTTACATATATTTCTCTCTCTAAATTTCTAAGATGCTTCAAAAGCCAAATCCAAATCTAAAGTTGAAAAATGCTATAAATTTCAAATTATAGTAACAAAAACATGTCTCAATATATTAAGTCGATCAAGTAGTTTAAATGAGAACAATGATAACTTTCTATTAAAAATAACTGGAAATACTCCAAAAACCCATTTTTACATGGGAAAGTAGAGACTGAGGGCACAGGAAACTCAGCTATGAAACTGAGATGATCACAAAATAGACGCTCTAGATTCACCATCCTGTCATGTTACATATTAGATTGAAAGCAATCTCTATCAAAATCTCAGCTGGCTTCTTTGCAGAAATTAGTAAGCTGACCCTTAAATTCATACGGAAATGCAAGGGATCTAGAAGAGCCAGAAGAATCTTGAGAAAGAAGTACAAAGTTGGAACTCACACTTTTCAATTTCAAAACTTACTACACAAAGCTACAGAAACCAAGACAGTGTGGTCCTAACATTAGGATAGACATAAAGATTAATGAGACAGAATTGAGAGTCCAATAAACCTTCACATTTACAGTACAAGGGTACCAAGACAGTTCAGTAAGGAGAGAATAGTCTTCGACAAATGGTGTTGGGACAACTGGAGAGCCACATGCAAAAGGATCTCACACCTTATACAACATTTAATTTGAAATGGATGCAAAATGTAAATATAAGAGCTAAAACTGTAGGTCTCTTAGAAGAAAACATAGGTATACATCTTTGTGACCTTGAGTTAAGTGGTTTCTTAGATACAACAGCAAATGCATAGCAACAAAAGAAAAAATAAACTGGATTTTTTCAAAACTAAACTTTTACACTTCAGAGGACATGATCAAGAAAGTGAAAAGATAACCCATAGAATGGGAGATTTTGTAAATTATATATTGTGCCAGGGAGTTGTATCCAGAGCATATAAAAGAACTCTTACTACTCAACAATAAACAGACAACCCAATTTTTAAAAATAGGCAAAGGATCTGAACAGACATTTTTCCAAAGAAGATATATAAATAGCCAATAAACACGTGAAAAGATGCTCAACATCATCAGTCATCAGCAGAGAAATGCAAATCAAAACTACAATGAGATACTACTTTATACCTACTAGAATATAGTGGGTACAGGGTATAATATAAAGGTATAATATAAAAGACAGACAATAACAAGTGTTGACAAGGACACAGAGAAACGGGCACCTTCATACGCTACTAGTACTAGCACAGCCATTTTGGAAAACAGTCTGGCAGCTCCCCAAAATGTTCAACATAGTTACTATATGACCCAGAAATTCAACTCCTAGGTATAAACTCAGGGAATTGAAAACATATGTCCAGCCTCTGCCTTCGGCTCAGGTCATGCTCTCAGAGTCCTGGGATCGAGCCCCTCGGGCTCTCTGCTCAGCAGGGAGCCTGCTTCCCCTCTCTCTCTGCCTGCCTCTCTGCCTACTTGTGATCCCTCTCTCTGTCAAATAAATAAATAAATCTTTAAAACAAAACAAAACATATGTCCACATAAAAACTGGTATGTGAATGTTCACGGCAGCATTATTCGTAATTGCCAAAAAGCAGCAACAACCCAAATGTCCACCAACTGATGAATAAACTTATAGTATGTCTAGGGGGCGCCTGGGTGGCTCAGTAGGTTGGGCATCCGGCTCTTGATTTCAGCTCAGGTCATGATCTCAGGGTTGTGAGATCCAGCCCCGTGTTGGGCTCCACCCCCAGCAGGGAATGGGCTTGAAGATTCTCTCCCTCTGCCCTTACCCCCACTTGCACACATGCACATGCTCTCTCTCTAGGATAGACAAATCTTAAAAAAAAAAAAAAAGAAAATATGGTATGTCTATACAATATTATTCAGCCATAAAAGGAGTAAAGTACCTATACATGGTACAACATGGATAAACCTTGAAAATGTTATGGTCAGTGAAAGAAGCTACATGCAAAAAGCCACATATCGTATGACTCCACGTATACAAAACGTCCAGAATATGCAAATCTATGCAGACAAGAGTGGATTAATAGTTACTTAAGACTGGAAGTTTTGAGCAAAACTAGGAATAACTGCTAATGGGTACAGAGTTTCTTTTTGGAGTGACAGAAAATATTCTGAAACTAGATACTGGTATTATTACATAACTATAAATATATTAAAAACTCCTGACATATCTTTTAAAAGGGTGAATTTTATGTGAATTATATTTCAATAAAGTTTATTTTATTTCATCTTTCTTTTTCAAAAAATATTTTATTTGGGAGAGAGAAAGTGAGGGACAGAGCATGAGTGGAGGGGGAGGGGCAAAGGAAGAGGGAGAAGCAGACTCCCTACTGAGCAGGGAGCCCGATTCGGGGCTCCATCCCAGGACCCTAGGATCATGACCAGAGCCAAAGGCTGATGCTTAACTGACTGAGCCACTCAGGGACCCCAAATAAAGCTTTATTTTAAAGAAGATAGTGAATATAATTTAATTTTAAAAAGTAACTCATGGGCACACTACTATGTTTCTGTCTCTGTTTTTAGGGGTTTTTTTGGCCTCCTTCTTCCATACTCTGTAACTTTGCTTATTGTACTGTGCCTACTTCTTCTTCTTTTTTTTTTAAGATTTTATTTATTTATTTGACAGAGAGAACGCACGTGTGCGTGTGCAAAAGTAGGGGAAGCAGCAGGCAGAGCGAGAGAGAGTGAGAGAGAGAGAGAGAGAGAGAGAAGCAGGCACCCCGCTGAGCAGGGAGCCAACGAGGGGCTCAATCCCAGGACCCTAGGATCATGACCTGAGCCGAAGGCAGCCGCTTAATGACTGAGCCACTCAGGCACCTCCTGTGCCTACTTCTAAGAGTCTTTTCCATTCTTTTCAAGTTGGTTGGAGCTAGAAAACTAGAAACTCAAGCTTATTACAAATAATATAGTAAATACTAGCTAATACTGCTCTTAGCGCATCAGGAGTAAACTAAACATCTCTGTAATAGCTTATTTCTAGGTCCATATTGGATGACTGTGACATTACTACACAATCATTCCAGACCCTGGGCTCTTAGGGCAATTAAAGATGCCTCTGATATAAAACATTCTCCAACTGGTACTGTAGAAAAAGATAAGGACACAGAGCCAGAAGGCTTAGATGCTAGGAATGGTTCTGACATTAACCACCGGAAAGTGGAAACTGTAGGCCTTGGTTTCGCTTATCTACAAACCAAACAACTAACCTAGTTTCCTTCCGAATCCATGTCCATGCCCTTTTAACATGTGACACAAATACGCGATCCCTAAAAAAGTGCTTACATATAAAAATATCAAAGGCACTAAAATAAAGGACTAAAATTAATAGCATACTTACGGGTACGATCTCTGTTCCAGGCATGACAGGTGATTGGCTCTAGTAAAAACTGATGCAGGGACATTATTCTTAGTGTTTTTAAAGGATAGAAAGCTGTAATAAGCAACAGAAAAAAGCATTTAAAATGGCAGGCAGCACATATTTCAGTTGTCTGGGGAGACCAAAATGTTTGGGGATAAATAAAACATTACTGTCCCATTAAAAAATCAATCTCAATGTCAAAACTTAATCATTTAAATACAACAAGCATCGTAACCACCAATGTATACTTTATTCTATCAAGGGTCATCAAGGGACTCTAAAATCATGGATTAAAGACTGTTGGGGTACAGGATATTCACACGGTCTCAAATTATCACCCCACAGGTTATTTACTAATTTCAAAGAGAGAAAAATGAGCCTGAACAACAAAAAAATCTGGCAGTCACCATCTTAACCAAGCGATCAAACTTAGTATTGAAAAGACAGGAACAATCTAATCTGATGGGCTTCCTGATGGGAGGAAACAAGAAGTACACATCATCACTTAAAAATAGTGACCACTTAATTTATCATCCAGACCAGAAAATGTTTAAGAAAGCAGAAAGGGGCATTATCAATTATGTTGTGACAACTGGTCACAGGACTATCCTGGAGAAACCTGGTAATACGGCCAACCCACCTACCAAGTATTTCTGCCAAACATATTTGCTCTAAATCCAATCAAGACCCAGACCTACTTTCCAGTTTTGAGGAAATAAAGGGGAGTGGAATGAGTCAAACAACACAAAGGGGGAATAAACAGTTCAAACCAGAATATATATATGCCATCCTATAAAACAACTGGCCTGGACTATTATTCATAAAAGGCAATGAGTGTGAAGCACGCGGTTCTAGATTAAAAGAGCTATGAAAATCAAATTCGACAAACGAAACTTGATTGTAATCTATTTTTAAAATAGCCATAAAAGACATATTTGGTACAATAAGGAAAATATGAATTTGTACTACATATTACATAACAATATGGAGTTATTTCCAATATCTTAACTGTAAGTGTTTGCCATTAGATAGAAGCATGTTCTAACTCTGAGGAGATGATGAAATGTTTAGGGATGAAATGTCATGATGTCTTCTGTAATTTATTTTCAGTAGTTTAGGACAACAAGTAGATACATAAAGAGCAAATTTGGCAAAATGTTAACAATTGGTAAATCTACACAAACAGTATACTATACAGGTGTTACACTGCTCTTTATTTTTTTTAATTTATTTATTTTTTAGATTTTATCTATTTATTTGACAGACAGAGGGAGATCACAAGTAGGCAGAGAGGCAGACAGAGAGAGAGGGGAAAACAGGCTCCCCGCTGAGCAGAGAGCCCGATGTGGGGCTCGATCCCAGGACCCTGAGATCATGACCTGAGCCTAAGGCAGAGGCTTTAACCCACTGAGCCACCCGGGTGCCCCCGCTCTTTAAACTTTTTACTGAAAATGAAAGGCAGGAATCTGTGAAACATCGTTAAATTAAAAATCAAATAAAATTCTCTATTTCATTGATACCCAAATCTAGACCCAAAGAGACAACCATAACCTGAAAAAAGAGAAATTTTTTTTAAAAAGCAGCACTCTTAGGATACTTTAAATACAACAATACTTTAAATACAACTTTAAATACACAACACTCTGAAATTTCAATACATTTCAGTACAAGTCTTTAACCTAGGGTGGAGACTGAAATGTAAGACAGGAATTCGGATGTAAATACGAAATGAATGGAAAGGACAGCAGAAGGTTATGAAGTGAACAATCAAAGTTCAGCAGACAAAACAGAAATCAATCTTAGTGGAAAGCAGAAGAAATGTCTCTGTTAATTGTTGTAAAGGAATCCAAAGGTCAAAAAGAGATTAAGTGCACCCTTAAATAAAACATGATATCTTGAACTGGCTGAGAAATGTCAGTGTTTCATAGTCTATTCTAAAGTGAGGATATTGAGGTCACTGGTTTTTTACTCTTATATGTTCTAGAAAGCAAACTGCAACTCACAAGTAAAGAAAAAGCCTCTAACTGGAAATTAAAAAGAAAAAAGTTTTAAACGAATTCAAATGAGGCTGCTTGATGTGTTTCTTAAAACAAACTTCCAGATGCTCACTGCATGATTCTCTCTTTACGGCTGATATGAGATACTTACCCATCACAACAGGTTTTACTCACAGTTACTCAAAATAACATACTGTGTCACAAATATCTCCTTAATTAAAAGCACTTTTGTTCAAAAGCCATATTTTATAGGCTCATTTGTTAATTAAAACAAAACTGGCCTACAAATAATTCAATGTGACTACATGCAATAAAAGCACGTATTTCATGTATAGTTTAAAAAAGGAACAGTTGCAAAGACGTTCTCATTCTTTAACCAGCTTTTCTTTAGACTTATTTTTAAGTAATCTCTACACCCATAGTGGGGCTTGAATTTACAATCCTGAGATCAAAAATTGCATGCTCCACTAACTGAGCCAGCCATGCATCCCTCAACTCAGTTTTTTAAGCAAAGTAGCAAAGCTTTCAGAAGAGGTAAAAATTTTCATAATGGCATAATTACTCCTAAAATTGCATTTCTAAGTTTGTTATACCATTCAAGTTCCATATTTGGACATACATTCAGACCTGTACTTCATTTATAATTATGTAGATATTATAAGTCTGTAGAGTACGACAACACTCATGTTTGTCAAATTTATAAGGCACTCAGTAATCAGAGTCTGTATTCATCAAACTCAGTGACTGCAGCAGAGTAAAAGCTTGAATTCTGTCCCAAGAAAAAGATACCTTCTGTCATAGCATGATAATTCTAATTCTAAACTCTGATTAATATTTAAATGAAACCCGAAAACCTTTGTCTTAATGAGAGTAGATAAGAGAAAAAGAGACAGACAAAAAAGGTGGTGACATGAAATTTGACCAGCTTCTATTGTTAAGCTTTTATTGTACAGCACCGAGAGAAAAAACAACTTATAATAATTTACGGTATGATTCCAGGCACTCGCCCTACAATCCAACTCCTTTTTTTACCTATCACTTTGAGTACAGTCATTCTGATGTTTGGTTACCATGGACTCTGGAGCCAAGGGGACCTGAGTTTGAATCTTGGCTTGGTCACATACTAGCTATGAGACCCAGAGCAGGTCACTTAACATCTCTAAATCTCATTTAAAAAAAAAATATGTAAAATGGACATGTCACTGACATCCCAAGGCTGTAGGTATGAGGATTAAATGCAATAACATATGAAAACGTGTAGTACAAAGCCTAGCCCAAGAGAGATGCTGAGTTAGTTCCCTTTCTTCCTTTGACCCAAGGCTTTTGAACCATCTCTAGAAGTACACACTGGTTATTATCCTCTGAACTTGGAAATGTCTACATATATTTTGAATTCTTGGCCCTGAAGCCTGAAAGTATTTGTACAGTGAAGATTTCAGTTCCTTGTTTAGGGTCAGTTTCCAACACTGTGATTCATCCAGTTTCTAATTGCTCTCATTACCCAACCCAGCAATCCCAGGTACTCCAACAAGGTCACCACACCCTCCACAATGTTCCGAGCCGAGGTTTCGATGCCGGGCACCAGCCTCACTAGCAGATCATTTTAAACTTCTTTATGCAGAATTTGTTTCAGCATAGGATTAGTTAAACAGATCAAAATACCGCACTCTTCCTCCAAGCAAGTGTTTTATTTTTCCAAGATAATCCCCTCCTTTAATTGTGATAAGTAGATGAATTAACCTTGGAAGGTTTCCGAATACTGTGGTAGGAAGCAGCCAGCTACACCCACTCCCTAACAGGGTAAAAACACCCTCCAGACTGATACCCTCTCCTTTTTCCTTAGATACCTGAAAAACCCAGGACCTACCTGAAACCAAAAGGTGAGATAAAATTGATTTAAAAAAGAAAAGAGCCGAACTAGTATAACTTCGGTAATTCAGGCAATGAGTTGAAGTAGATAAAAGTAGGTTAGCATTTCGTTCAAGTTCCAGAACTGCAGTATGAGAACAGATGGCTTTCTAATCAAAGATTCTAAGCTACAATTTATTAAGTGTCTACCATGTTCCCAGCAGTGTAGTTAAGTACAGGGATAGGACCAAGCACATAAATACATCTGACTTTCCTGGTCCTCACGTCTGGGCGGAGGTGGGGTGGGGTAGGAAAGGAAGGGAAGATAGATATGCACAAAGTGTCCAGAACAGTAGGAATAGCTAGTATTTATTAAGCACCTACTGTGGGCCAGGTACTATTCTAGGCAATCAATGAAATAAGCTCACTTGATTTAAAAAAAAAAAAAAAAAGCCCTAAGAACCTTCCTACTGCAGACAAGGAAACAGGGACTCAGAGAAGCAATATTCCTAAAGAAGTGGTGGTGCTGGGACTGGAATAGGCGCCGTCCTATTGGAGGGGCTGGAATGTGAAAGGGGGTACATAAAAGGCTCCACGCAGCGAGTAGTGGCGGGTTTGTGCGAGCGGAGGAAGCTTAAAGAACTCGGAGGAGGGTCTTTCTCAAGTTCAGGAGCGCCCCCCCCCCCTCGAGAACTGACAGATTGAGGGCTGCCCTAGACAGGAGCAGGGTCGCCCACCGCGCGCAGTACCTATTCTAGATGCTAAAGAAAGGAACGTTCTGTCGTGACGCTCGACGAGGGGGGAAGATCATCTCATTTACTACAATTTTACAGATTGTGATAAATGCCCATCATAGACGAGCAAATAGGGCTAAGAAGCGCAGGTGAAAGAGCCGCTAATTCTGGCACCGAAGCAGGCTTGGAGCTGGAAAATCTCGAGAGAAGCGATCTGTGTGTGTAGCAACCCCAGGGGCTCAGCGGGTCCCACGGAGAATGGGGATCCCCCGCCCCCTCCGGAGGCCCGGCCAGGAGACCCGGCCCGCCCCTCAGCCCCGCGGCCTAAGCCCCCGCCTCACCGCCCCCGCGGATTCAACTCCGGTGCGAGGCCCGGCCAGTGGCGGCCGACAGGTCCAGGAGCTCGCCCTGCTGTCTCTTACCTGGGATCGGGGCAGTGCGGGCCGGCTCGGAGCGGAAAATTCGCGGACTCTGGTCAGTCGACGCGAACAGGCTCCGGCGGGCGCGGGCGGAGGACCGAGGCCCAGAGGGAGCGGCTGACAGATCCCGGAAATGGCCACCGCGTCTGCGCGGCGGGGCCGCGCGGCGGTCTGCGCACGCGCCTAACTTGGGCGCGCGGCCGGAGTCCGGCGCGGGTGCGGCGGGGGGGGGGAGGTTTGGCGTCTGACCGGCGACATCTGAGCCGCGTCGCACACAGGCTCGAAGTTGGTGGCGAAGCAGCGTGGATAGCTTCTTCTTTTCCTTAGAAAGTTTTCTCAGACTCGCGGACCGAGGTGTGGAGCGTTGCCGCTTTCACAAGTGCTTTTGTCAGGAAATGAATTGATGAGAACCTTTGAGAAATGAATTGATGAGAACCTGAATTGATGAGGCCTTTTCGAGCCACAGGAACCTGACGAACAACTACGTTTTTCTCCCATCAGAGAGAAGTTTCCTTCTTCAAAGCCAGTTTCCTTCTGTGGAAGGCCTCTGAGATCCTCCCCGAGGAACCTTCTCGACCTTTCTTCGGTCCGAATCGCATGTTCCCTGCTCCCAAAATGGCGCCAGAGGACAGAGGAGTTGGGGGAATTCATCACCCCCTCCCAGCCCCACAAACACGTGGGGACAGTGCTTGCTGTACAGTTGAGGCTTCTACAAAATGCCCTGAACCCCACTTCCAGCTAGACTTGGCGCCCTTGAACCCACAGAAATCCTGGAGCAGCACTCCTTTCGTTTGGGGCCACTGCAGGTCACCAACAGAGTACATCTGGTGGCTTACAAGCTTGACCCCAATGCTTGCCCAGAAGGTGATGTTCGCAAAAGTGAAGTTGTCACATTCCTGATTTCAGAGGCACGCTCTGTTCTGTAGGGTTAGTTAACCCAGCTGTCCAAGGAGCACTAATGCACCGGAAGTAAACTGGTTTTATTTTGCCCCATGGCTACAAAGTCTTTGGTCCTAGGGAGATGGAGGCCAGATTGAGAGAGCAGAAAGACCATTTTAAATTAATTACCTTCCTCCCAGTGACAATATCTTGGCCTAAGAAGGACAGCACAAATGGCAGCAGGGATTCCTCATGTGTCTGCAAGTTACGTGAACTAATCCAGAAGTATGTAGAGTTGGTATTCAGAGTCAGAATACCAACTATTTTGTTTAGATCCCACCTCTTCACAAGACAGTTCTTTCTTTGAAGGCCTTTATAATTAGTGTAGATGAGAGTAACATACAAATCAATAGACCTTGATGAAGGTGTTGCTACAAGTTGGTGCCAGGACTGGCTTCCTGATACATGATCCAGAGCATTTCCCATTACTCCCGTAATGCCCTGGAGTTCCAAGGAGGGTGAGTTATTTTTAGCGTTTGTTTGTTTTTTTACATGCATAATGACACTGATCTAGTATACCAGATGAAGATTCTCTTTTAAAAAATTAGTACCAGGGAAGGTGGTACTTAGAAATGGGAAATGGGAGGAAGTGAAGGGTTGGATACTATCATGAATTGATTTTGTTTGCTTTATTGATTCAGTTGGAATAGGAACAGGATTGAATTGGAATTTGATCAAACTTCAAGTCATCAGGTATTTAATGAGTACTCACCAAGTGCCAAGGTTTGTGTTAAGCATTCCAAGAAATGTACAGAAGAGTTGGGTAAGATCTTTTTGTCCTCAAGGAGCCCAGAAGCTAGGGTAAGATCAGTTCACACATAATTTTAAGTACAAGGAAATACACAATGCCTTAAACCTGGAAGATCCTACTTAATATTTGTTGAATGAAACTATGAATGAATGAAATAAACAGTCTGGGATTTCAAAGAACACAGAGGTTACTACCAGTTATGAGTGGGAGGAAGGGCTTATATAGATACATCAGGAAAGTACTCAGTTATAGGTCAGGAAGATTACATGTTTGCAAAGGCCTAAAGATTTCCATCTGCTCAGGAGGGCCTTGATTTAGTATCTGGAATGTGGTTTGGAGGGTAAGAAGGTTGGTTCTCCCTTGAGCCCCAACTGGACAATGAACACTTACAGCCAGTCTGCCTCCATTTTGTTTTTTCTTTAAAAAAAAAGTGTTTTTTTAAGATTTTTATTTATTGATTTGACAGAGAGGGAGCACAATCGGGGGAACAGCAGGGAGAGGGACAAGCCGACTCCCTGCTGAGCAGGGAGCCTGTTGCAGGGCTTGATCCCAGCACCATGGGATTGTGACCTGAGCTGAAGGCAGATGCTTAACCGACTGAGCCACCCAGGTGCCCCACTTATTAGAAAAAATTTTAATGTAATCTCTATACCCAATGTGGGGTTTAAACTCATGACCTCTGAGATCAAGAGTCCCATGCTCCACCAATTGAGCCAAGCAGATTCACCTCTGCCTCCATTTTGTATCTTACATGGGTTAATACCTACCACCTACTCACCACAAAGGCTGTTGGAAATATTTATTGAATCAATGCCTGTAAAAGCTATAAGCAAACAAAAGGACAAAAACACAAATCCATACTCTGTGTTAATGCTTAATAATGCTTATGCTTTAGATATTGCCCTAATCGCCCACTCATTTAGATATTGTCCTCAATGGTTCCAAGGAGAGAAAGTTTCCTATGGAAAGGATCTTACACAATTCAATACAGAGGACTGAAAAATGCGTGTAAAATTTTGCACTCTAGGCTGCTTACCCAGTTCATTTCCATAGCACAGGGATGGGACCACTTAGTTTGTGCGGTGTCTAGAGTCATAAGGTAGCCTCAGATGGTATATAAATACTGTACTATCGCAGATATCATTCTTATGAGACAAACACATGAGCAAACTTAATGAATACCAGGTATTGTTTTCCTAATTTGGTAAGTAAAATCTGTAGTTCACGGGCCTGTAAATCTGGAGGCCACAACCATTTACACATTTTGCTTCTAATGCTTTTTCCATGTTATGCAAACTTAGGTTACTTCAATAGAAAGATGTATGATGGAGTACTTAAGAGAGTTCATTGATGTTCGAAATAGAACTGGGTTCAAATTTTGGTTCTGCAGCTTATCATCTATATGACTTTGGATAAATCAATAAACTTAAATTTATCTATCAAAAGAGGATTATAGTTTCCACCTCTTAGGGTTGTTCTTAGGATTAAAATAGAGAATGTATACAAAATGTGTGTCAATTCTTGGCTTATTAAAAGTAGTCAATAAATTGTGGTAGTTATTATTTGAACATAATGTACCAAGTTGATTGTCACAATTTATTGTTTCCCAATTGTTTTCTTCCAGTCTGTGGCTTCTCTTCATATATTATCTTAGTTAATACCTTTCAAAGAGCAGAAGTTCTTAATTTTGAGGAAGTCCATTTATCTGGTGTTATGTCTAAGAAATCTTTGACTAGGGTGCCTGGGTGGCTCAGTCAGTTAAGCATCTGCCTTCAGCTCAGATCATGATCCTGGAGACCCAGGATTGAGTAACACATCCCACCTTGGGCTCCCTGCCCAGCAGGGAGTCTGTTTCTCCCTCTGCCCTTCACCCTGCTTGCTTGTGCTCTCTCTTGCTCTCTCTCTCTCAAATAAATAAATAAAGTCTTTAAAAAAATGAAATCTTTGACTAATCCAAGTTTATATAGATTTTTTCCTTTTTTTTTTTTCCCTAGAAGTTTTATATATAGATTGATTTTAGAGTGTTAAATTAAGCTCGCGTTTTTGGGAAAAGTCCTACTTAGTCTTTTTTTTTTTTTTTTTTGATGGGTAGCAAAGCAAAGTTTACTGAGTGATAGTAAAATGATAGTACAAATCTCCCGAAGAGGGAGGGGACCCAAGAGGGTTGCCCAGTCCTACTTAGTCTTGACATTATTTTTATACATTATTGTATTCATTTGCTAATATTTTTCTTAAGAATTTAGCAGTTTAGGGGTACCTGTCTGGCTCAGTTGGAGGAGCATGCAACTCTTGATCTTGGGGTCATGAGTTCGAGCCCCACATTGGATGTAGAGATTACTTAAATAAAACTTAAAAAAAGAAT
>CM052890.1:4785330-4857442 GCA_028534135.1 Potos flavus | reverse complement strand
AAAGTCCAAGCAAATACGTAAAAAAAAAAGGAATTTAGCAATTTAAAATCTTGGCTTAGGAAGGATATTGTTTTGCAGTTTACTTTTCTTGTAATTTTTTTTTTTTTTAGTTTTGGTATTTGGGTAATTTTGGCTTCATAATGAGTTCAGAGTATTCTTTTAAATTTTCTGGAAGAGTTTGTGTAGAATTGGCATTTCTTAATTTTTAAACATGGGAGTTTTAAGTTGTATTTTTGTGTTTGATGTATGCTTAATTGAATAATTTCTAGCTTAATTACTAATTTGTTTTTGCCTGCTTGTTTTAATTACTAAGAAAGGTGTCTTAATATCTCCGAAGTGGTCATGGAGTTGTCTCTTTCTGCTCTGTTATTTTTTTTCTTTGTATACTTTAAAGCTATATTATAGGTGCCTCTATGTTATAGAATTGTTATGTGTTATGAGTTAGATGTTGTATCATTATGAAATATTCCTTCTTTAAAAAATATGTATTTGAGAACGAGAGCACGCAGGCACGTGCAAGTACACGAGTGGGGGGAGGGGCCATGGGAGTAGGAGAGAAGCAGACTCCATGCTGAACGGGGAACCTGACTCCAGGCCCAGTCTCACCACCCTGAGATCATGACCTGAGCCAAGATGAAGAGTCAGACGCTTAACTGACTGAGCCACCCCGGAGCTCCCCCCACTTTTTTTTAAGCAAACTGTACACACAACGTGGGGCTTGAACTCACAACCCTGAGATCAAGAGTCCCATGGGATACCAATTGAGCCAGCAATGTGCCCTGGAACATTCCTTTCTAATAGTGCTTTAGCTCTTAATATTTACTTCTCTGATATTAATATAGCTATACCAACTTTTTTTAGGTTAGGGTTTGCCTAGTATATCTTTTTTTTTTCTTTTTGCTTTCAACTTTTCTATTACTTTATGCTTTTAGATGTGTTGCTCATAAACAGCATGCAGTTGCTTTTTTTTTTTTTTTTTTTTTTTTTAAGATTTTATTCATTTGCCAGAGGAAGAGAGAGTATAAGCAGGGGGAGCAGCAGATAGAGTAAGAGGGAGAAGCAGGAATCTTGCTGAGCAGGGAACCCCATGCAGGACTGGATCCCAGGACCCTGGGATCATGACCTGAGCTAAAGACTGCTGCTTAACCACCTGAGCCACCCAGGCATCCCCATGCAGTTGGTTTTTGATTACAGTATATTTATCTTTTAACTGAAATACCCATCCATTTACAATTAAAGCAATTACTGATGTATTTTAATTTAACTTGATCATCTTATTATATGCTTTATTTTTGTCCTGACTATTGTGTATTTTTCCTCTCTCCTTTCTTGCCTTCTTTTGGATTATTTTTTATGATTCCATTTTCAAGAACTAATTTAGAGGTATGCTGGAGCGGGCTCACACTGGCTCAGGAGAACAGCTTGTGCTGTTTTTTCCCAAATTCATGTTCAGTAACCTCTTGTTGGTAGCTTGAAATTGGCCACCATGGGAGCATTTGTACCATAGAGAATAGCAAAGGCTGCAGATCAGGGCTTTTGTCCTACAGAGCACACCAATGATTAGTACTTTCTCTTCCTGGGTAATGTAAAGGTCTTAGATTACTTTAACTCCATTATTCTTCTTCTCCATAGTTATATGCTATTCTTGTCATACATTTTAATTCTATAGTAAATATCATGTATTTGCCATTTTCTGAAGTTCCTGTGGGATTTTTCCCATTACCAACTTGTCTTGGCTGGTTCTCATTTGTATTCTTGTCCTCTTCTATGGTTGGTTATCAATGTAGGAATAATTTTTAATGGAATAATCATTTTAATTTTAATTATAATAATTAATTTTTGTTAACAATTTATTTTAATAATAATAATAACTTTATATAGGAATAATTTCAGACCTAAAATGATTTTTTTTAAAGATTTTATTTATTTATTTGACACAGAGAGAGAGATCACAAGTAGGCAGGGAGGCAGGCAGAGAGACAGGGGGAAGCAGGCTCCCTGCTAAGCAGAGAGCCTGATGCGGGGCTTGATTCCAGGACCTTGAGATCATGACCTGAGCTGAAGGCAGAGGCTTTAACCCACTGAGCCACCCTGGCACCCCCAGACCTAAAATGATTTTATCTTTGCCCAGATAAGATTTTCTTTTTCTTTTTCTTTTTTTTTTCCAGATAAGATTTTCAGTTTAATTTTGCCAAGTGCCTGAGGATGTCAGCAATCTGGGATCACCTTAAACTAATTTTAGGATTTGAGATTTTTCTGGGCCATTCAGATGATTCAAGACTGGAAAGAATGTTCTTGAGAAGAATGTTCGTCTTCTAATTCACCCTTATTCCTAGTGTCCCGTCCCAAAGCACAGATGTGATGGCCAATTTTGTTTGTCAACTTAACTGAGCCATGGGATGCCCAGATATTTGGTCAAATATTACCCTGGGTGTTTCTGTGAGGGTGTTTTTGGATGAGACTGACATTTTAGATTGGTAGACTGAATAAAGCAGATTGCCCTCCATAATGTGGGTGAACATCATCCAGTAGTAGCATCTATTTACCACTCAATAAAACAAAAGGCTGACCACCCCCAAGTAAAAAAGAATTCCTTCCTCTCGACAGCCTTTGAACTGGAACATTGGTTCTTTCTGGTTGTCCAGCAGTTCTGCCCTTTAGTCTTGAACAGGAATATCAACTGTGCAGATTTTTTGCTTGCTAGCCTCCATAATCATATAAGGCAATTCCTTTTATTAAGCCTTTTCATATCTGTGCATCTACTGATGTAACTGTATATCTGTATCTGTATCTGTCTGTTTGCTGTTGGTTTTGTTTCGCTCGGGACCCCTGACTGCTACAACAGATGTTTACCAGGACCCTTGTCCTTGGAGGGCCCTGAACTCCATCTTCTGTGTCCGTAGTATGGTAGACTTTTAAAAGTACTGTTCAAGTTCTTAGCCACCTGGTCTGGAATCAACCAATAGCCCTTGGGGTGAAGCAGTCCTAAAATACAAGGCTCACTCTCTGATGTTCTCTTTTCTCTTGGGTATTGACCTGCTATTTACTACCTTATTAGCTCTCTCTTATCTTTCTATATTTATTCCACCTTTCTAGTTATCGCTATTGGGAGAGTTGTCTGTGACCCTAGGCCTCCATTACCAGAATCATTTGGTAAGTAATTATTTTTAAAAATTGCTCTATTTGTCTATTTTATTTTGCCAAATTCTACTACATTAATTATATATCTTTAACACATTAGCACATTGTTTATTTGCTTTGCAGTACATTTGTTGCAGGTTAAAGAGAATATTTAACTCTCATCTAATATAGTGTATATCATTGCATACTGCTGGCAAATGTAATCACTATGGAGTTTGTTAAGTGTTAAATATTATTAGTAGTGATACATGTAAACATATAAAATGTTTATTTTATGTGGAAATGTTTGGAGAATTGTTTTATAGGTGTTTAAGAGGGTTTTAGTGATATTTAGAGAAACTGGTTGGAATTTTTGGGCAGGCACTGCATGCATTCTTATTTCTCATTTAAAATAATCTAATATAGGCTCCTTTGATCTTAGACTCATTTTCATAAATGGATTAACTTGGGATGGCTATAGTTCTAATTGTAGTATATAGCGTACCTTTGGTTTTTTTTTTTTTTTTTAAAGATTTTGTTTTATTTATTTGACAGAGAGGGAGAGATCACAAGTAGGCAAAGAGGCAGGCAGAGAGAGAGGGAAGCAGGCTCCCTGCTGAGCAGAGAGCCCGATGCGGGGCTCGATCCCAGGACCCTGAGATCATGACCTGAGCCGAAGGCAGAGGCCTAACCCACTGAGCCACCCAGGTGCCCTGTGTACCTTTGCTTTTATGTGCTTATATCTCAGATATATTTGTGGGCTTCTTCTTTTGTGACAGTCCCAAATGAAACTGTTGACAAAAAGTTGAGTAATTCTACACCTGGAGGGAAGCTAACCAACACAAAGAATGTCTCTCTAGGAACAAATTTAAAGTGATAGAAAATTGAAAGTCTGATGAATATTTTTATTACAGCACTAAATGAAGTGGCTGGTTTGCTTATAAGCATGACTGTTCTTGTTTGGTCCCTGCCTCTGGGTCTGAACTTCAAATGCTGATGAACTCGTCTTGCCTCCCTCTGCACACACTCCCTAAGTGATCTCTCGCAGGCTCTCAGCTTCAACCACTGTGCATAGGTTGACCCTCAGATGTGTGTCTTACTTTGTTCCTGACCTCTGATAGTTCTCACTGCCCACTGAATTCCTTCATCTGGTATCCATCAGCTCCCATTTCTTTCATTCATTCTTTCTTTCTTTTTAAAGATTTATTTATTCATTAGAGAGAGAGAGAGAGAGAGAGGAGACCACAAGCAGGGGGAGGGGCAGAGAGAAGAGAGACCACAAGCAGGTGGGGAAGGGCAGAGAGAGAGAGAGAATCTCCAGAAAACTCTCTGCTGAGTGTGGATCCTCACATGGGGCTTGATCTCGTGACCCTGAGATCATGACCTGAGTCAAACCAAGAGTTGGATACTTACCTCACTTAACTGACTGAGCCACCCAGGTGCCCCTATTTGTTGAACTATTTGCAAGTCACCGACATCGTGACTCTTCAGTCCTAAATACTCCAGTATGTATCTTTTTTTTTTTTTTATTTTATTTATTTATTTGACAGAGAGAGAGAGATCACAAGTAGGCAGAGAGGCAGGCAGAGAGAGGGGGGAAGCAGGCTCCCTGCTGAGCAGAGAGCCTGATGCGGGGCTCGATCCTAGGACCCTGAGATCATGACCTGAGCCGAAGGCAGAGGCTTTAACCCACTGAGCCACCCAGGCGCCCCATCCAGTATGTATCTTGAAGGACGAGGACCTTCACTGGGGGGCCTGGGGGGCTCAGTCAGTTAAGCATCTGCCTTTAGCTCAGGTCATGATCTCAGGGTCCTGAGATTGAGTCGGGTTCCCTACTCAGCAGGGAGCCTGCCTCTCCCTCTCCTGCTCCCCCTGCTTGTGCGCGCTCTCTGTCTCTCTGTCAAATAAATAAATAAAATCTTTAAAGAACAAAACCGAAAAAAGTAAAGACCTTCATTTACATAATCATAACACAACAATCACATTCAGGAGACTTAATGTTAATTCAGTATTATTATTTACTACCAAAATATTAGCATAAATTAATTATAAAACTTGATTTTATAATACATAATTATAAGTTTGTTGTAGGTTCATATTCAGATTTCACCAATAATGTTCTTTCTAGCAATTTCTTTTTTTCTTTAAAGATTTTTAAATTTTTTAAAGTAATCTCTACACACCCAACATGGGGCTTGAACCCACAATCCTGAGGTTAAGAGTCATATACTCTACTCACTGAGACAGCCAGGCACCCCTCAATTTATTTTTCTTGATCCCAGAGCCAATCCAAGATCATTTGCTGAATTTAATTGTCATGTTTCTGTAGTCTAATATATGAAACAGCTCCTTAGCCAATTTTTTTCTTTTTCTTTTTTCTTTGCCTTTCACAACATTGACAATCTTTTTTTTTATATTTATTTTTTATTTTTTTAAAGATTTTATTTATTTGACAGAGAGAGATCACAAGTAGACAGAGGCAGGCAGAGAGAGAGGGGGAAGCAGACTCCCTGCTGAGCAGAGAGCCCGATGCGGGGCTTGATCCCAGGACCCCGAGATCATGACCTGAGCCGAAGGCAGAGGCTTTAACCCACTGAACCACCCAGGCGCCCCCACAACATTGACAATCTTAAAGAGTCCACACCAATTATTTTATAGAATGTTCTTTAGTTGAGGGGGTGGACACCATCTAAATGAAGTGTCAAACTTAACATCACAAACAGTGGCACAAATTGACATCACGTGTCTTCTGGTGTGATGCAGTGAGTGGGACACAACTTTGCTTATGTTGTTTTCCCTGCCCAAAATGCATAATCTGAATTGAATTATGACAAAACCCTCTTGCCCTCTGAATAAAGTCCACACTACTCCATAACAAGTCATCAAGGTCTCCCATGCTCTATCACCTTCATCTCTCACCATGTCCTCTGTGTGACAGACACTCTCGCAATCCACACATCACTTTTACCCTCTTGGCTCCACTACTTTTGTTCAGGTGGCTCTCAGGGAAGCCAGGCCCTTCCCTAACCCTGGGAATGAGCCATAGATGTTCCTTGCCTTATGTGGCAACCCCACCGCCACTTGCTGCTAATTGGTTTAGGGATGGGTGTGTGACCCATTTCTGCCAATCAGGACTCAAGAAGTCTCCTAGGGAGCTTTTGGGAATAAATGTGCTTCCTGATAAAAAGGATGGTGAGGAAGTCTTTATTTATTTATTTATTTTCCTTTTCAAAACATGGTTGTGGGAAGATAGGATGGTTAGAGCTGTGGCAACGGTCTTGATAGACCCAAGAGAAGAGTAGTGTGGAAAGGTGGAGACCTGGGTTGCTCACACTGCACTAATTCCAAAACTCTGTGACTGCAGGGGTTGGCTTGCAAGATCAGTGAGTGTCTCTATTGCTTGTGCCACTGTTGCTCATGTGCTGTTCCCTGCCATCAAGCACACTCTAGCTGGTCCTCCCCACTCCCACTTTCCATTCCCACATGCTCTCCCTCCCCTTTGAGGGAGAGCAACTCCTACTCAGACTTAGGCTTTAGCAAAGACATGATTTCCTCTAGAATGCCTTCCTTTATCTTCAAGACTGGGGTGAGTGCCCCTCCTGTACCTATTCCCACAGTAGCCTTCCTAACTGCTAAACCTAATGCTCATAATACACTTTCCCCTTGGTCTAAATGCCTGGTTACTATTTTACTGCCTATATTTAAAAGTTGCATTTCTAAAAAAATGTGTGTAGAGGAAAGTTTTATGGAATAAGTGCTCCAAAGCTGCAGGATACATTTTTTGTTAGTCTAAGCCAGGGTTCAGGAAGCAGAGGGAAGAATAGTCCCTTATAATAGCCAACAGGTTTCCTTCTAGTCTTGTGACTTTACTGTAACTCAAGGTTTGCCTTTTCACAACCGATCTCCAGCCCCAATTCCTGGTAGCTTATAGGTGGACAGGTCAAGGGGTCTTTGTGATGATTTTGTGATTTCTGGAAGCCCAAAGGTGTATTCCTTGGGAAGACCCCGACTTGCTGACTTCCCTGTAAGGGCCCCAGGATTGATTCACACGTGCAAGGAGGAGGAAGATCATTGGTATTTTTTAATATACCTGGGATTTGTTTTAATCAGATGTAGTAAGGCTTGCAGATAGGGAAATGATTGTCACGAGGGAAGTTTTTACGCTCACAGACCCATCCCTAGAAACAGGAGGCATGGCATGTCATGCCACTCAGTGCCATGTGAGGAAGTGCCGGTATAGACCGGGAGGCAGAAGGAGCAAGGGAAAGCATGCACACAAGTCTTTATTGTGGTTTCTGTGGGAAGGAATGGGTGAGGCAAGGTGAGCAGGTTTAGGATTGGCTAGTTTGAATAATTTCGGTAAACTCTGGAGCATAGGAGCTGTCCCCAGTTGTCTCGTATCTGGCCCTGGGATGATTAGGGCAGAAGAATAATGCCTCCTAGAATATAAGAGCCAAACAGAGGAGGTAAGATTTGAAGTATGGGCTCTGGATTGGTTAGTCTGTATGAAGCCATTTGCTATCTGTAAGAATTGGCTAGCCCTGGAAGAGGCAGTGTCTTTTCAGTCAGGGAGGCCCCAGATGGCAGAGTATCAAGAATACAGAAAAAAAAGAAAAGACAGTTAATATAATCAGTGATACAAAATTTAGCAGCCTTGAAAGCTAGCCCAAAACGTTTAGCAAAACCGTTTAAGTAGTCTTTGCTCCATTTATTCTGCAGAACCTAGTGCCGGTGCCCTGATTTTGGTCTTCGTGGATGCTAATTAATGCTATTATTTCGCGAGGCCATAGAGTATATCCTTTTAGACCTTCAAGCCATTCTGAAATTACACGTCCTGAGGCAAAAACAGCATATGTGGCTAAAAGAAATCCATTTGCTTATAAATACCGGATCAGAAATCTTTCCTCCTTCCACCCAATGAAGAATTTTTAGCTCTGCTGTTAACTGGTGCTGGGCAAGTTACTAAGCCCTTCTATATCTGCTCTCCCCAACACCCCTCCAGCAAAGTGAGGAGCTGCTCTGAAATTCTCCACATGTGGGGAGACCACAGGTAGACTATCCACCAGGCAATGATGGTGAGGTCTTAAAACTTCATGGAATTCCCCTTGCATTTCTCTGGTAAGAGGCTTGTTGCTGTTGGCTGCCAGGCTGCCAGGCCAGGCCAAGCCTCCTTTGGGAGATTAAGTGTTAAGTCCTACAGAATGCTAGAAGAAACTTGGCAAGTGTCTAAGTGTTGTGCATAATAGGCTCTGTGCCAGGTTATCTTGTTTAAACTTCACATTCCTAAGAGGCGGATACTTTTATTATTCCTCATTTAACAGTTGAGAAAACAGGAGGTGAGATAGGTTAAGTTGCCCACAGTCCCACTGCTGAGAAAGTGGAACCCATATTTGTCTGACTTCAAAGCATAAGAATTAGACTTATTTTATGTAATTACAGAGGTGAAGAGTAGATCAAAATGAGGGCAAAATGCAGGGAGACATATTCTGGCTCCATTTTATTTTGAACCACAATTGTCAGTCAAAACTTCAATGGCTGCCTTTTTTTCACTGGAAGGATTCAGGTCCAAGTTGGATTACCTTTTTTTCAGGGATGTTATGGAGGGGAATCTCCCAATTGGCTGAAAGTTGGACTAGACACACTCTATCCCTTTGCACCCTAAAATGCCAAAATGTGTAATTCTAAGTGTGATTTGGTGTCTCCCAGGAAATTCACACAAAGCAGTTAGAGACCCCACCGCCAGAGGGCAGTGTCTTCACAGTTGATCCATTTGTACAGAAGGAACCAAGCGGTTCCCTCTGGAGCTGTCTAGGGAGGGCCAGGTGTAGAACCATAGGGGTGAAATGGGCTAGTGTGAAGAGAGAGAGAGGGAGTCACCAGCAGAATGTTCCTTCCATTACCAGCTGAACAATGATTTCTGTCTGCCAGGGTGTTGGAGAGAGGTCAGAGTGCTTAAAGTCAAAGGGAAGACACTTTCCAGGGAGTTGGGGGGAGGTGCGGTTTGAGGGCTGTGCACTGGCAGGGAGCCCTCCTGGTGCTCTCTCCTCCAATCCTGCACTCCAAAGACTAGGAAAGTGAGGGGAGACACAGGGTCCAGGATGTTAAAGGTGACAATGGAAACCCTCTCACACTTGGGAAGGTTGAAGGACCCAGAAATATTCAGCCTTGGAGAAGAAAAATCTTGGAGAGACATGAGAACTGTCTCCCATTGGATCCTAGGTATCAAAACCAGGGTTAAAAAGTAAATGCCGCCAGGGGGCAGGTCTCAGCTTGATTTAAGGAAGACTTAAATTTTGATTTAAGGAAAACTCGCCTGTGTCTGAACATTTTGGGAGATGCCAAGACAGAGCATGTGGGGGCCTTGTGGGTCTTTAGCTTGGATGGATCCCATAACATCCATTCAGGGATTCTGTAGTTTTCTCAGCTTTATGAAACCTGGTTAGTCTTCATATGTCTGGTCTACCTTTTCAAAATTTGCAGTGAACCTCACCAAGACTGTATAGTTCTCATGGTTTCCAATAGAAGTAAGCCTGTGAATTAGGTTATAGGGATAAAACAGAATTCTGACATATTGTAAAAATTGCCTTTGGATTTGGAGGCCTTAGAAAAATAATATTTCTTCACTTACAAACAATCTCCAGTCCATTTTTCATGTTTCTTTTATTTAAGCTGCATTGGGACAGGGTGTTAAAATTGTCCACATGAGGAATTACTTCTAGAAAACAGCCAGGGCACACAGACATTACATATTCCGTCTTTGACATGAACATGTAGGATCTCAACTAAAACAGAACCCCTGTTACTGTTATCCAAGTGCTTACACAGCTTGATGCAGTCTCAGAGAAGCCGCACTAATTTTAGTTCCTCTAATGGCTGGGTATTTACATCCTCAAACCTTTTTCCCTCACAGCTATCTTTATTCTGTAGCACCTGTCTCTTTCTGGGTTACGCTTTCTTTTGCATAGTAAACATTCTCAGGATATCCAGTTTTTCTATTTTCATATGTTTTTCCTCTCAATGGTCTGCTGTTGAGATCTTTGTCACTCTAGAAGAAAAAAAGAGAGAGGGTGAGAAAATCCTTATGGACCAGAGCTGGGAGTTCTGACATCTTTACTTCCTTCTTGCTGGCGAGACAGTGTCCCCTAGATGCCTGGGCTGTAGCTGCACAGGCTTCCTTCCTCATAATGGACAGCATTATTGGGTCATAGCTGGTCCATTCTGTATGAGTTTGTGAAGGTTTAGAGACACCTTTGTGCCTGGACTCCATACAGGCCATTGAGAGGGCTGAAGTGCGATCCCTTGGGATACGGTGCTCACCGCGAGCCTGCCTGTGGTATCTCATGAGGGGCTTGTTTTTTCATTGTGATATGTCTTCCCTTGAAAGAAAAGCTACTGCTCATCACATCCCACACATGGATTTAAAAACTTACCAAGATTTCCTGAGGGAAATTGTGGAATACTTGTACCCAGTGAGGCCCTTCACAGCCTCATGCATGCCTGTCTTGCTAGCTTCGTCTCCCACCACATCCAGCACTGTCCCCTCTTCCTGAGCTCCTCTTCTCTAGTCGTGCTGTTCCCTTGTATGGATCTGACCTCTGCACTTTGGCATCTTAGTTGGGTCTTATATCTGGAATTCCTTTCTTTCCTTCTCTATCTGGTGAGGGATTAATTTTACTTATTCTTTTTAATTTCCATTAAAAATTTGTTCTTTTCATTTATTTTACTTAATATCAGAAACAAATGCTTTTATAAAATACTTTGATCATGCATTTGGATGTCATTGCAGTATCAATTGCTGTAAAAATGTCTATAAACTTCCTCTCCGTTTCTGTACTTTTGTTATGTTGGGTGGGTAACAAACGGACCACTCATTGAGTGGCACCGCCTTAGACTTTTCTTAGACTTTTTCTCCATGGGGCTGCTCTACTCAGCCACCTCAGTTTGAACCAGTCACTCCTCCTCTGTGATCCTCCCCGGTGAGATGTAATCGTAGCATCACAGAACGTGGACTCACAGCCTTGTGGTGGTGTGTGCTTCTGTCTCTCTTCCAGATTCTGAGCTGCACTAGGGAGGACATTCTTATTCATTATTCATCTCTGCATCTCAGAGTCCAGGCCTAGTCCATATTCAGAGCTTGGTCAGTATTTGTGGGACTGAATATAAAGCCACTTTGGAAAATTAAACTCTTGTGGGGTCTTGGCTGAGTGTCGACTCATGTACTCATTTGCTTAAGATATCTCATGGCTTCTGATGACATATCCGGCCTTGTGACCAACAAGGGGAAGTGGGATAAAAGAGCCACATCACACCTGGGTGCTGTTGGCAGGACAGTGGCCTTGTGGTGTGGAGACAGAGCTGTTGGGCCAAGACCTGCCCCCTAGGAATAAACAGTCACCAAGCCAGGGCAGAGGATCTGTTTCACAAGATGGCTAGTCCTGCAGGCTGAGACTTAGCAGGTGGAAGGACGGAAGTACCTCCTAGTCTGGGTGGTACAGGAAGCCTCCTGAGTAACTCTCGCCAAGGTGAGAGTTCAACAGAAGGGACCACTTGCAGGTTTTTGCCCCAAAGGGAGATGGTTATACGTTAATTGTAGTATTCATCCAAAGGCAAGCCTCTGGTTTTCTTAACTTCTTGAGCTAACTATCATTTAAGAGAGAATTAAAGAAAAGATTATCTACTGTCTTTTGTTTCCTCCCTAAGCGAATGGTAAGAAAAGGCTTGGCTTGCATTCTAAGGTCAGTGGAGTTATCACTTTGGACTAAAACCCAAACTGACCCAGTACTGAAAGAGAGCTGTGAGTGGGGAACCTTACCCTCCCTGGGGGGCTGATTCGTCTGGATGTTTGAACACAAGGCCAGAAGAAAATTCCCATAATCCATGGAGGTTGGACCATTGGTACACTGAGACTTCAGCCCCATCCCCTCCCAATCTAAACCAAATCCTTGATCTTGAGTTGTCCTGCTTAATCCTAAACAGAGGGCAGCCTTATTCATCTCCATAGTAATTAAAATAAAAGACAATTTGCCTTTCCATAGCACAACACTTGTATGACCATGAGCAAGTCACTGAACTTCTCTGAGCTCATTTTCCTCACCTGACAAATGGAGATATTTATGTATCTCCTTACCATAGGATAAATAAGGTAGTGAAAAACATTGCCAGGTTCCTAGTTCTGGTAAAAGCAGGAGATACCTCTGTTCCCTGGCTCTGTGTTTCTGTAAGGGGAGATTTCTGCTACAGCGTTGGTTCTAACACACCTGATCATACATCTGGTCACCGTAGGGCTGGTTAAATCACAGATGCCGGGCCCATCTCCCAATAACGTCTGATTCAGTAAGTCTGGAGTGAAGCATAAGAATTTGCATTTCTAATAATTTTCCAGGTAATGCTGTTATTGCTGCTGGTCAAAAAGACCACGTTTTTTGGGAACCACTGCTCTGGAATAATGTTCGTCGCCTCTTTCCTTATCTTTCCCTTGCTCCACTCCTGGGAAGAGGAGTGATTTATCCTGTGTTTGGAAGCAGGAACCAGGAAGGAAGGGATGACCCCCATCTGGTCTCTCCTTTTGGATCTGCCTTTGGGTTTGATGAGTTCTGGTCATCCCTCCCCTCGGAGTAGGGGTTGCTCCTTATGGAGCAGGGCTGTGGTGGTTCAGTTCTGCAGGTACCTTAAATTCTGGGCTGAAATACAAGGACGACCAGGTTGGATACCCATTAAACTGTTAATCTAGAATTATAATAAAACTAGCATTTTGACTTTTTACCTTTGTTTTCTGTATATTTTTTCTCAGTTGATTCCGAGTGAAAGGAAATAAGAAAGGACTATTTTACATTGTCCCTTAGGGGACAGTGCTCAGAAATGGTAGCTGCAACTAATTATTATTATTATTCTTATTAATGTAAGAAGTCTAAATTCAACCAGTATTGATGAAATCCTTAGGAATAATGGTATTGTGGGGATGTGAAAGATGAATACATCTCCTGGCAAATGTCCTGGTTCTCCAGGGAAAACAAGCATTAACACCTGTCTGCCAGGCCTGATGTCAAGTGGCATTAGACATGGAACCTGCCTTCAGAGAGCTTCCACCCAGATGGGGGAGCGTCATGACCACTAGCACCTGTGTTACCGGTGGACAGCACCACACCGGAGGGCTTTGAGAATGCGGAGGGAGTGTTGCCGCTGGAGAGACGGGAGAGATTTGGAATTCCCACTGCATGAGATCAGGGCAGGGCAGACAGGAAGCATTGAAGTTGGAAGGAGCAAAGCAGGAGCAGGGAAGGGAAACTTGGAGCATGGGCATCGAGAGTAGAGTCCATACCTATTGGCTGTGGGCTGGAACATGGAGACCGTCACTCCTCAGAAAGGGTTTTGGAGGAGCCTGTCTTGGACACCTGGATGATCTCCACAGATGTGATGCCTTTGCCAGCCACGCGGTGTCTGGTGCGCAGCTTGTTCAGGGCGGTCTCTGCCATGCCGGCCCGCTCCTCGGCGTCATCCAGCTCGTGCACCGTCTTTCTGTAGCGAGCCAAGGTCTGGTTGGCCTGCTCCTCCTGTGACAAAGGCATGGTGGAAAACGGTGTAAACCTGGCTGCTTCTGCTTAAATGTGCATCATTATCAGTTCTACACAGACATGTAAGAGTCCAGCCTTTCAGTATTTTTAGCTGATTCTTTTTTGTCCTTGACATCCTTATTTCTAAATAAAATGTACTCTGTTGCTGCTTCTGTCATTTATGGTTTTAGGTGTCAGCGAGTGGTGCCCTACTATGAAAGATGTGGATTTAGTGCTTTCTCTAGCCCCCAGCACTCGTCTCCCATCCCGTTGTCTCCCCAGGAGAGCCATAATGCTGCTTTGGTTGGAACCATATTAACTGTCAGCCTGATCTTTATCGAGCCTTTTGGGAAAGGCATTGGTTGTGTGGGTGGCTGATGGATTCATTGTGGTAGCCCCAGAATTGGCAGTGAACAATGGCAGTGTCAAATACCTATGTCCGGGTGGGGGTGGAGGGGTTGTTGGTGCCGGTAGGTGAACCTGTGGTTTGGGGTTGAGACTTGAAGCCATCCTTTGCTAACCATTTGACTTGGATTTTAACATTTACTAACATAACATAAATATCCCACTCTGGGCTGTTTCCTCACCTGTGAAATAGATTAAGAATATCAGTCTTCCCGCCTTGTGTTGGGAGGATCAAATAAGGAAGGGGTCTTGTGTGTAACAGTAGGAGCAGGAAAGAGAAGTTATCCTGGCAGAGGCCACAGGGGCGGTAGAAGCAGGACAAAGGCAGCCAAGACCTTCCCGGTTTTAGACACAGCTTGCAGTGGGTACCTCAGTTAGCATGGGTGTTCTTAGGGGATCTTTTCATTTTCTACATGTTCTTATCTCCAGTGTGTAGTGTCCAGTCTGCTTCCAACAGGACAGCGAGAATGAAGTGCCGTGGACATAAAGCTCTCAGGGGTCTTCTTTTGGCCAATACCCGATTCCTTCCCTGTGGCTAATTCTAACCAAGTCTTGAGACCTGGGCTGGGAAGGGAGGGCGTAAGAAGGACACTCAGCAAGCACCTACCGCTTCTTCGATCTGCCGCTTGTAGACCTTCAGCTTGTTCTGCAGCTTCTCCACCAGCTCCTGCATGCGCTGGTTGGTCTTGTGGTCCTCCTCCGTCTGGAAGACCAGCTCTTTGAGGCGGCGCTCATTCTTCCGCAGTGTCTTGACCGTCTCCACGTGCTGTTTCTGCTCACCGTCCAGTTCTGTCTCTAGTTCCTTGATCTGAGGGAAGAAGAGAGGAACATGGCTGAGGGAATGCAGGTTTTTGAACTTGGGAGCTCAGTGGTCTTGGGTGGGGGTGTCATGGCTGCCATGTCCATTTCCTCCTCAGAGGAGAGCAGGCAAGCCCTGGCCAGGAGGGTCGGCGGATTCTGCCTTTCACGCACCTGCTGTGGTTGTCAGATGGGTCCCTTTCCCTGAGCCTCACGTTTCCTCCTCTGGGAAGTTGGGGAGGCAGAGGCTGGACAAGGTGACCGAACCTCCTGGCCTCTCTAGCTCTGACACCCCACGGGCGAAGACTAAGGCTTGTTTTAAATAAGTAATAAGGGAAGAACAATGCTGGAAACAGACTGGGTGGGTGAAGCACATTCTGGGGGAAAGGCGGCAGGGGGAGAAGGAGGAAAGGAGACCTTTGTATAAATAAATTACAGCTCTTGTCTCAACTTCTTTTTCCTTCCCAGCATCTGACCTCATCAAGCCAATTCCTCATCAAGCGCTGGGCATGGTGTGTTTGGGAAAAGGCCCCTGCCCAGCTACAGCTCCCCTTTCTCTCTCCTGGCTCAGCTCAGGAGTGCCCTTACCCTGGCTTCCAGTTTCATGATCGTGCGCTTCCCTCCTTTCAGAGCCAGCTGCTCAGCCTCCTCCATCTTGGCCTGCAAGTCTTTGATTGTGATCTCGTAGTTCTTCTTGATTTTCTCCAGGTGCATGCAGTGGTCCTGCTCTTGCCGGAGTTCTTCTGCCATGCGGGCAGCCTGTGGGACCGGAGAAGAGTGGGGAGCTGGAGCTGGGTTCCCGTGCAGCCTCACGGTGCCTCTGAGAGATGAGGGACCTTGTCCACCAGTCTCTGGGAGAGTGAGTGGTGGACAAGGAGACCCTCGCTGATGTGCTGCTGGGTTTTGGTAGAGGGGGTACCCCACGCTCCTGGGTCTCTCTGAGTGAAAGGGGAGGAGGCAGGGTCATGCACTCACAACCAGGCCTCCCAGTCCATTGACTCCACCAGCCTGGGGCTCTCCAGCCCCTCTTTGCTGTCTCCTCCATGAGGCACACAGCACAGAGGGTGGGAAGAGCACAGATCTGGAGGAGGAAGACAAAAGTCTGCATCCGGCCCCTGTGTGGCCTTCAGCAAGTCATTTTACCCTCTCATCCTTCCATTCATTCATTCCACAAGTATTCATAGAAAATCTGCATACTGGGTATGGGTGTATGCTCTCTGGACATGGCACCAAATAAGACCAGCAATATTCCTGAGCTCCTGGCATCTTAAGCAAGTGCAGGAAACCAGGCAATAAGATCTGTATTCTCTCATCTTTATTTTTTTAATTTAATTTAATTTTTTTAAGATTTTATTTATTTATTTGACAGAGATCACAAGTAGGCAGAGAGGCAGGCAGAGAGACAGGGGGAAGCAGGCTCCCTGCTGAGCAGAGAGCCCAATGCAGGGCTCGATCCCAGGACCCCGAGACCATGACTTGAGCCGAAGGCAGAGGCTTTAACTACTGAGCCACCCAGGTGCCCCTGTATTCCCTCGTCTTTAAAGTGGGGTACATGGTTTCTGCCACTCAAAGTTGTGTAAGTTCCCAAAGGGACACTGGAGCGAAACCACTGAGCACGTCCTGCTGAATCTGTTCCTGAGCCCCTGGACATGGCACCCATCTTCCTTTCACTAACGCTCTCCTCAAGGCTGGTCTAATGCTCCTCCTTGCCAAAAGGCCTGCCCAGAAAGCCTACTTTTGGCTCCTTTGACCCATGCCCCAGGCCTCAAGTGCTGATCTTTCACATGGTCATGTGTAGCTTGTAATTATTCCTTATTTTCATGTGTTTGGTCTTCCAGAAAAGCCTCCAGACCCCTCAGAGCAATGACCACAGTCCTACTGGCAGGGCCCTATGCATAGTGACCCTCAAGGGGCGGGGGTGGCCTTCTCTGCCGAGGGTGGCCCGGGATGCCCAGGCCTTTTCCACCAGCACCAGGCAGTGTGCACACTTACGTCAGTCATGGCTTTCTTGGCCCTCTCGTCAGCTGAGCGGAACTCACTGATGAGCTCCTCATGCTCATTGGAGATGCGCTGGACATCTGACTCCAGCTTGCGCTTCACCACCAGGAGGCTTTGGTTCTGGAGGAGAAAATGAAGACATCGTTGTGAGCCAGAAGTCTGCGCAGCCTTTCCCATGTCCAGGAAAGGAAAAACAACCCTCTCCCAGACACATTTGCCAGACCCCCCAACAGGAAATGGCCCTGGGCTCCCTGCTTGGGGTAGGGTCTGTCCCTGCATTTTTCTTTGGGTTTTAGAGCAGAACTTGTGTCACAAGGAGTCCAAGAATAATGTCATTTAGGCCTGGGGTAGGTGGCAGCTCTAGAACAATCCTGAACTCAGAGCTGGGAAAACCCAGGTTCAACCCTAGTACTTCCACCTACGTGGATAAATTCTTTACCTCTGGGCTTTGGTCTTATCTCTAAAATGGGGTTACAATCCCCATCTGTCCCATGCACATTTTTTCTTTTGGTGAATTCACATGAGGTGCTTAGTAAGCATTAAGCTGTGCTGGTAAAGGATTGCACTATCAGCCGTGCTGGCGTTACCACTGGCAGGAGATGGGGGTCCCTACTGTTGACCATGGATAAGCCACTCAACTCTCTGGATCATGATTTTTCATTTGAAAAGTGAATGTCAGACTTTGGAATATTCTAGATCCCTTCCAGTTCTGAAGTTCCGTCCTCAGCTACCCTGAAGATAATGGTGATCCTTGAAATTGGCTAAGTCATCAGAATCTCCTGAGGAGTTAAATTTCTGAAGTCCCACCAGAGACCCACTGGATCCGAATCTCCAAGGGAGAGTCTAGGAGTCTTGGAAAGCTCTGGGCAACAGTGTGCCTGCACACACTGTGTGTGCACTGGAAATGGTTGAGTTGGTACATTTTATGTTAGGGGCTTCTTGCTATAACAAATAAAGTCTACACGGGTGAGTTCTGAGGATTTCCCAAGGGGGGACACTGTCTGCCTCTGAGTTCTGAAGGGAGCCCATAGGATTTGGGCACCATCCTGGCCTTGTCACAGCGCCCTAAGTGTGAGTCTGCCTAGCACCCCCCAGGAAGCCAGCATCCTACCTGGATGTTGACCTCGTTGTGCCGCTCCGTGATCTCGACCACCTCCTGCTCCAGCAGCTTGCGGGAGCGCTCGCTGCCCTCCAGGCTGGAGCGCACCTCCTCCAGCTCTGTCTGCAGCAGGCTCAGGCGCCGCTCCTGCAGGTTGTACTGCTCCCGCAGCTCCTCGTGCTGCCGAGCGTCCTCGTCCATCTGCACCTGCAGGTCCTGGGGGGGCAAGAGGACCGGGCCTGAGCCCACCTGTTGGGCCCTGGCACAGTCTGGGGCTGGCTGGGGGTGAGGGTGCACCGATCTTTATGGACCAGGCTCAGCAGGGAGCTGGGGCTGGAGGCTGGGAAGTGGAGGCCACAGAGGAAGAGAGTGCAAGGTGTAGACCTGCCCTTGGGGAGTTCACCATCTGGTTGAGGCCTAGCTGGCCAGGGCCCAGGTGTCCAGAGGATTCGTCCAGTGGGCAGTTAGCATGAAGCCAAGGGTTTTCTGATGATAGAGCCACCTGGTGTTTCCAGCAGGGCCTTCTCCCGGAGACTTTCCTCTGTGGCCTCGACCATTACACCCCTGGTGACTGATCCACGTCTCCCTTCTCCTGGTCCTGCTATTTCTCTAGAGCACTTACCATCTTTTTTAAGACTACAGTTTTATTTTTTTGTTATTTATAGCCTATCTGCAGGGATGTCTGTTTGTTGTGTCCATTCTCGTATCCCCTAGCCTAATACAGTGCCTAGACCAGGCAGGTTTCTAATAACCATGTGTTGAATGCATAGATCCAGCTACAGAGGCTTGAAAGACCAGCCTGATGACAGAGAGGGATAAAGGAAGACTTCAACTCTATTTATGTTTATTTCTTAAAGTGAGTGGTGGATGTAGTGTATTATATTCTTTATTTTTCTGTGCCCAAATTCCCTTTTGATAAGTAAAAAATGACTTTAAAAACCAAGACAGGCTCAACTTTCTCTTTTTCCTGTTTTCTTCCCACTTTTCAGTGGTCCAGGATATGGACTTTGGTGGTTGGGGCCTCTCATGTATGCAGTCCCCAGGTCTCCTTCTCCCTGGACTGCCAGCCTCCCCAGGTTTTCACTTTCATGTCTCTATCCTAGCTGCAGACATGCATACAGTTAGCTTCCCGGAAGCCTACAGGCTTGGGAATGGCTTACTTTGTGATTAGTTCTTCCTCCTCCCAGATTGCTACCTTGATTTGCTGTTGCAGCCTCTTCAGTGTCTTTACAAGTTCGCTATTGTTCTTGTTGGCGTGGTCCAGCTGGATTTCCATCTCATTCAGGTCTGTCTCCATCTTCTTCTTGAGCCGAAGCGCCTCTGCCCGGCCTTTGGCCTCTGCCTCCAGGCTGGCCTGCAATGACTCAATTGCCCGCTGGTGATTCTTCCTGCAAGTCCAAACAGAGAAGGCCTTGGCATGCTGGGCCTGCTGGTCAGGATATGCTAAGTCTTGCTAGATAAGAAGTCTGAGAGCTACAACATGGATATGGCCACCATATTTGAAATTAGACCGTATCTCCCCTTAAACATGTAAGTGGGGGAAGGGCGCCTGGGTGGCTCAGTGGGTTAAAGCCTCTGCCTTCGGCTCAGGTCATGATCTCAGGGTCCTGGGATTGAGCCCCGCATCGGGCTCTCTGCTCAGTGGGGAGCCTGCTTCCCCCTCTCTCTCTGCCTGCCTCTCTGCCTACTTGTGATCTCTCCTTTCTGTCAAATAAATAAATAAAATCTTTAAAAAACAAAACAAAACATGTAAGTGGGGGAGCATTGTGCTTTGGGAAAAGAAACAAAGATCAGTGTTTACCACTTATCTTTTGGGATCTCAAATCATTTAACATGCAAAACAGCCTTGCAAGGAAACTGAGGCTCCACAATGAGGAAAAACATATGAGAGGTTTAGCCCATCATGGAATCAGGACTGAAACCCAAATGCTAGCCTGTTTTTTAAATTACAAAATGTGAGCCTTGGCCATACAAGTCAGATTTATGTCTCTCTTTAAAACCGCAGTCATCGCTTGATTGTATTTAAACTATATTTTAGTGTAATCAGTGTAATGAACATTTTGATAAAGCCCTCAGATAAGCTGTTTTCATAGAAGGGGACCAGAAGAGGTAATTTAGATGTCCAAAAAAATAGTTGTTTCATTGAGGGAAATAAATGGGTAGCATGTAAAGATCCTGTCACCTGTCCCATGCTGTGTTCACCTCTGCTCCACCCTGAGCACCTTCTATGTGCTTGTACGTTACTGGATTTGCAGCACTTTGAGATGTATTCAATTTCTAGACATGGAAGAAGGTGTCATAACATTCTCAGAAGGAAACAAAATTTTGGTTCACTTTGACTTAAAAAAATAAATTCAAGAGAAACTATACAAAACAGGTTGAAAAAAATTAAAGATCTAAATAAATGGAAGGACATTCATGTTCATGGATCAGAAGACTTAATATTGTTAAGTTGGGATTCACTGCAATCCCTATCAAAATCCCAGCTGACTTCTTTGCAGAAGTTGACAGGCTGATCCTAAAATTTATATAGAAATGCAAGGGACCCAGAATAACCAAACAATCTTGAAAAAGAAGAACAAAGTGGAGGACTCACACTTCCCAATTTCAAAGCTTACTACTAAGCTGCAGTAATCACGACATTGTGGGGGTGCCTGGGTGGGCATTGGACTCTTGGTTTCATCTCGGGTCATGGTCTCAGGGTTGTAAGATTGAGCCCTTTGTCAGACTCTGCGCTTGGCATGGAGTCTGCTTGAGATTCTCTCTCCCTCTCCTTCTGCCCCTCCTGCGTGTGCTCTCTCTCTCTCTCTTTCTCTCAAATAAATAAATCTTAAAAAAAAGACATTGTGGTCCTGGCATAAGGACAGACCTATAGATCAATGGAGTAGAATTGGGAATCCAGAAATAAACCCTAGTCAGTTCATTTTCAACAAGATTGCTAAGATCATTCAATAGGGAGAGAATAGTCTTTTTAGAAAGTTGTTCTGGGACAGCTGAGTATACACATGTAAAGGCATGAAGTTGGATCCCCTTCTTCACACCTTCTATAAAAATTAACTCGAAATGGATCGAAGACCTAAATGTAAGAGCTAAAACTATAAAACTCTTAACTAATCTGGGAAATATAGGCAGAAATTTTTATGACTAGATTAGGTAATACAAGCTACTGAAGAAAAGAAAAACAGATACGTTGAACTTCATCAAAATTAAAAACATTTGTACTTCAGAGGACATCATTAAGAAAGTGATAAGGTGGGGTGCTTGAGTGGCTCAATCAGTTAAGTGTCCGAGTCTTGATTTTGACTCAGGTCATGATCTCAGGGTCCTGGGAGGGAGTCCTGCACTGGGCTCCCTGCTCAGCAGGGAGTCTGCTCTAGATTCTCTCCCTCTCCCTCTGCCCCTCCCCCAGCTCATGCGTGCACTCACTCTCTCTCTGGAATAAATAAATCTTTAAATAAAATTAAGAAAGTTAAACCCCACAGAATGGGAGAAAATACTTGCAAATTATATATCTGATAAAGGAAGGGTCTAGCATTCAGAATATACAAAGAACTCTTACAACTCAATAATAAAAAGACAACCTGGTTTTTAAAATGGGCCAAGGACTAGAATAAACATTTCCCCAAACAAGATATAGAAGTGGCCAATAAGCATATGAAAGATGCTCAGCACCATCAGCTATAATGGAAATGCAATTCCAAACAATGGTGAGATACTACCTCACATCCCCTAGGATGGTATGGTAAAGAAGATAATGACAAATGTTGAAGAAGATCTGGAGGAACTGAAGTCCTTAACGCTGGGAATGTAAAAATGGTGCACCTGCTTCGGAAAATAATCTGACAGTTCTACAAAAAGTTAAACATAGAGTTAACGTACGGACCAGAACTAGGTACACATCGAAGAGAAATGTAAACCTAGATCCACACAAAACTTTGTATATGAATGTTCATAGTGGCATTATCCATAGTAGCCAAAAGGTGAAAATGACACAAATGTCCATCAGCTGATGAATAAATAAAACATGACCTGCCCAAACAATGGAATATTATTCAGGAATAAAAAGGAATGAAATACTTCCTGACACATTCCCAGCATGAGTGAAGCTCAAAAACATTTCCCTGAAAGAAGCCAGTCACAAAGATCCACGTACTGTATGATTCCACTTACATGGAATGTCCAGAATAGGCAAGTCCAAAGAAAGTCGTTGGCTAGATTAGTTGTTGTCTCAGGCTGGGAGTGGGGAGATATGGGGGCATGACTACTAAGGGATATTGGGTTATCTGGGGGGGTGGGGAATGAAGTATTCTAAAATTGTGGTGATGGTTGCACAAGTTAAAACCATTCAGTTTTTCCCTTGCCATGGGCAAACTGTATGTAAATTATATCTCAAATCTGTTGCAAACTCTCTGTCTCACACATGCATGTGCGTGCATGCATGCACGCACCACATAGTGGCACAGCTAGGTATTTGGGTGGGGGTCAGGTTTAGCCTGATGGCTGCAGAGTCATGGGGCCTCTCTCCCCAGTGGCTCTCCTACGGGCCCGCAGGAGTGATTGTAGAGGATCTTGTAAACTCAGGAAGCCACAGTGCGGGGAGATTTTAGATAGGCAGTTTAGGCAGGGTGCCAATGTGGACAGTTGCAAGTGTGTTGATCTTCTCAGAATCACAACAAATCATATTCCTGTGAACCAAAACCTAGTGCTGAGTCCAAAAGTTTCTTAGAACCTCAAGCAGCAACAAAGGACACTGGATTAAAAGGAATTTCCAAATCCAGCACTCCCTGGCACCCAAGAGATCAGTTTTTTTTCCGTGAGTGACGTGGTGGATGTTCTCTAAGGGTTCATGAATGTTAACAGTGACATAGCTGTGTGGCTTTGTAGGTTACAATGTACTTTCATATCTACCATCTCATTTAATCTTCCTCACACCCTAGAGCTGGAACGAGGAAGCCATCGTTATTCATATGTGTTAGATGGGACAATTGCACTTACCTCACAGGGTTTTTTTCCTAATTTTTTTATTGTGGGAAAATGCTCGTTACATGACATTTCCTATGTTAACCATTTTTAGGTGCACAGTCCAGTGGTATTAAATATATAATGCTATGCCACCCTTGCCACCATCCATCTCCAGAATTTGTTTCATCTTATAAACCTGAAATCATGTCTCTATTAAACACTAACTCCCCCCATCCTTCTTTCCCCCAGCCTCTGGCAACTACCATTCCACTTTCTATTTTTATGACCATGACTGCTCTAAGTACTTCCTGTAAGTGGAATCATACAGTATCTGTCTTTTCGTGACTAGCTTTTTTCACTTAGTAAAATGTCCTCAAGTTTCATCTATATTATAGCAGGTGTCAGAATTTCCTTCCTTTTTAAGGCTGAATAAAATTCCATTTATAAGGGCGCCTAGGTGGCTCAGTAGGTTGGGCGTCCAACTGTTGATTTAGGGTCAGGTCATGATCTTGGGGTTGTGAGATCAAGCCCTGCGTTGAGCTCCACGGTCAGCAAGGAGTCTTGCTTCTCTCCCTCTCCTTCTGCCCTTCCCCTCTCTCATGTGTGTGCATGCGCTGTCTCTGTCTCTCTCAAGTAAATCTTTAAAAAACTTCATTGTATGTACAGACCACGTTTTTTAATCCATTCTGTCAGTGGATATTTGGGTTGCTTTCATGCTGTAGCCCTTCTGAATAATGCTATGAACACAGGTGTATTAATCTCTTTTCAAGACCCTGCTTTCAGTTCTTTTGGGTAGATACTCAGAAGTAGAATTGCTGGATCATATGTTAATTCTGTTTTAAATTTCATGAGGAGCCTCTATACTGTTTTTCACAGCAACTGTACCATTTTGCATTCCCACTGGAGGTGCACAAGGGTTCCAGTTTCTCCACATCCTTGCCAACGCTTGTCGTCTTCTGTGTTTTGGATGGTAGCCTTCCTAATGGGTATGAGGTGGTATCTCATTGTAGTTTTGATTTGTGTTTCCGTAATGACGAGTGATAGTGAGCATCTTTCCATGTGCTTATTGGCCATTCATATATCTCTTTGGAGGAATGTCTAGTCAAGTCCTTTGTCTATTTTTGAATTATTATAGGTTATTATCTCATGGGGTTTTGTGATCACTTAAGTACTATATTTCAAAGTATTCACCTAAATTGCCCAAGGTCACATGACTAGTGGGTGGCGGAGGCCCAGGTTTCTGCATCATGCTACCTCAAGTCAGCCTCCCATCGCCTCAGCCCCATACCTCGTAGCTTCAAATTCCTCTTCTTTCTCATGGATTCTCCGGTCGATGTCAGCTTTCACCTGAGCCAGTTCCAGCTGAATTCGAATCACCTTGCTCTCTTCAACCTGCCGGGAATATAAACATCAGTCTTTCTGGCCAAGTAGGTGCGTGGTCCCTGGCCGAGGGTCCAGCCTCCCAGGTGATGACCACGTGGTTACCTCCAGGGAAGACTCGGCTTCCTCCAAGGCCACCTGGAGTTCTTCCTTCTCAATCTCCAATTTTTTCTTCAACTTCTGCAGCTCATGCACACTCCGTCCTCCTTCACCCAGCTGATCAATCAGTTCCTTTATCTCCTCTGAGGAAGGAATATTCTCATTAATAAGACCCCTGAGGACCACCAGCTTCCCAGGGTCATAGCATGTGGCACAGACATTGCTATGTCAGGGCGGAAGCAGGCACTCCTAGCCTCACTGTATCTAAAGAGAAGCAATATACTCCCAAGTCATAGACTCATGGAGCATCAGGGCTTGGACATTGGAGAACAGTGGGTTCAAGCTCCTCATTTTATAGATGAGAGACTGAAGCCCAGAGAAGAGTGAGCAACCATCGAGCAGCTTTGGAGCCAGTGTCCAGGACTCCCCGGGCCTATGAGGCCTTCAGTCAGGGCCTTCTTTTCTCAGAGAGCCCCTTCTCTCCTCTGCCTCCCCGCCACCAAGTCTGAAAACCAACCTGACAAGAAAAGGCGGGAGGATTAGAGCCTTTCTAATCTCCTTTCTCATTTGAGAGACTTCTCTTGCCCACCCAGAGGAACCCCCAGGGACCTACAGTCCCTTGGAGCAGTCACAAATCTCAGCCCACAACCAGAGGTGTCCAGGAAATGTAAGTGTCCTGATTAATCTGTGACAAAGCTCCATTTCTACATCAAGCCTCTCTGAGTTCAGAGAAATCCCATTTAATCCAGGGTCTCCCCACCTGGGTTTCTAAGTTCCAGGTGGGGTTTAGAGGGCGCTGGGGGCATCATCCACGTTTCAGCTATTGGTGTCCACCTCTGCTGGCATCATCATCACCCTGTAGCCCACATGGCTTCGCAATACCTGTCACCTGAACATGTGGCAGTTTCCGGAACATTCTCCACTGCACTGCTCTGGGACAACCAGGGATGCCGTGATGCTGCTTTACCCCCTCTCAGCCCAGGCAGGCTGCTCGGCCACTCTCCTCCGTGGCTTCCACCAGGCTGGGGCTACTTTACAAGTTTTTGTTCTCACCTGTGCTTCACCTGCCAGGTGAGGCGCATATTCCTCTTAACCCCTAAGTTGCCAGGGAGTTTTATCATCTGTACCAGGAGCTGGTGGGAGGGTGTGGATGGGGAATGGAGGTGGGTTCATTGGCCCATTGGCAGGGCGCCTCAGTAGTGCCTCATCATCACCTCCCTCCTATTTTCTGCCATCTCCTAGTCCAGGCAACCTTGGTCTGGGTGTTCTGGTTGTTCTTCCCCAGTCTTAACTCATGTATTTACGTTCAAGTCCTTTAGTACTTAGACTTTTGAGGTTACAAATGCAGAACCTTCATACCTCAAATGCTGGGCTCTCACGATTCTCCCCTGTAAGCTGACAGCTCCCCGGGGAGGGACTTCTAGGACCTTGGGCAGATTTGGGGGACCATCAGGGACCATCTGCTTCTACCCTCCATCAGGCACCTAACCTGAATTGAGGAAACCCTGTATTGACTGAGATTTTGTTTGCTGCTCAGCAGAACAGGGATCCAAAAACAGCTCTTGAAAATAAAATGTTGTGTAATCTCTTACACAACTGATTTTGTGATTAGAAACGTGCACCTGCCATAAAAGCAAATAATGCAGTCAGATCTCTGAATAGTGAAATGATCCTCAACAGATAGCATTCTTCCAAGAGTATCCAACAGAATGAAATTCCAGCCTAAAGCCTCTGATATGTAAGAAATCTTACACATAGGGCACCTGGGTGGCTCAGTCAGTTAAGCATCTGCCTTCAGCTCAGGTCATGGTCCCAGGGTCCTGGGATCGAGCCCTGTGTTGAGCCAGGCTCAGCGGGGAGTCTGCTTCTCCCTCTTGCCCCCCCCATTTGTGCACACACACTCTCTCTCTCTCAAAAATAAATAAATAGGGGCACCTGGGTGGCTCAGTGGGTTAAAGCCTCTGCCTTCAGCTCAGGTCATGATCTCAGGGTCCTGGAATGGAGCCCCAAGTTGGGCTCTCTGCTCAGCAGGGAGCCTGCTTCCCCCTCTCTCTCTCTGCCTGCCTCTCTGCCTACTTGTGATCTCTCTCTCTGTCAAATAAATAAATAAAATCTTAAAAAAAAATTAAAAATAAATAAATAAAAATCTTTAAAAAAAAGAACTCTTACATATGTATGTATATTATGTACATATGATAGATGTAAAGGCTCAATACGCAAAGGGCTCTACTGAGCCCTTATTTGTGCCAGCCACTCTACTGAGTGAAGATTTCACACATCTTGTTTCATTGTCATACCAGCCTTACAAGGAAGACATCATCTCCCCAACTTACAGGTGGGGAAACTGAGGCACAGAACGGTTAAGTGACTCACCTGCTTGAAGTGCTGTTGCTGAGTATCCGAGTGCTTCTACACAGTGTTGGTAGTATGTATTTATCCGGTGCCTGCGACGTGCCAGGTGCTCAAACCCATGACGCGCTCAGGAGGAAGGAGGCCCCGCCCGTGTCTTTGTCCCTGCCCCCAGACTCACCCTGCAGAGTCTTGTTCTCCTTCTTCACCGACTCCAGGTGCTCCAGCGACTCCTCATAGGCAGTCTTGATCTTGAAGCTCTCTGTCATGTACATGCGGCACTCCTTCTGCGAACTGTCCACCTCCACCTGCAGCTCTTCACACTTCTGCTGCCACTCGGCCAGCATCTTGTCAAAGATCCGTTGCTTCTTGTCTAAGGCAGCGGCTGCAGCGTTGGCCTAGGGGGCGGTGGGGCTGGTCTCCGCGGGTCTGACTTTCCAGCTCCTTCCCCTCCCCTGTCCTCCTCCCCAGTTTCTCCGCCCCTCCCCATTAACTCTGGTGACCGCAGACTTCTTGAGGTCTGGGAGATAACCCCACATGTATGGCACAAGCATGGGACAGGGAGTCTGGAACGAGCCATGCCCCACTTCTTAAGCTTCTTCTATTAGATGTGTGACCTTGGGCCGTCCATCTTACCACCCCGGGTTCGGATTTTTCTTAGGTGTAAAATGAGGGATCTGGGCCACAGCAGCCTTCCCAGATTTAAAACGTTCACCCAACTCTCCATAGCTATTTCTCTGTAATTTACTAATATGTGTTATATGTCATTGTCCAGTGTCCATTGTCCACTCAGAGATGGATTTGGTGTTCTTTTTCTTGTGAATCAAAGATAATTTTTCTCAGACCTTATTTTTCATAGGCCTTTCACCTTTTTTCATAACTGTCTGGCAAGTATGTATTTGCTGTGGTGCAATATTGGAATTTGTAAATTTCTGCTTAATTTCTTAATTGTGGGGATAGGGGAGCAAAAGGTTTTCAGGTTTTGGGACTATTCTCACATGGATAGGATCCTATGCCTACATGCCCTATCTAGACCAAGCCCAGGTTGCTGTGTGCCAGTGGAAATCTTATTTAATCTGGCCCAGAGACTTGCAGATCAGTCTGAACCAGGGATGCAAACAAGAATATTTAGCCACACAAAGTGTGTGGGATGTGGTTTGCATGAGGAAAAGGGGAACAGAGACAGTAGCTGCATGACTTCCTGGGACTAAGTTTTGTCCTCATCACAGACCTATTTGAATAGTGGCCTGTTGAGTGTTAAGATCAGACAGGGGCCTGTGTCCAGGGGGCCTGAATACAGACCTTGTGCTCCATCCTCTTGGGCCCCCTATTTCTTCTTGCTAAGCCCAGACATGTGATAGTTTTATGCAACTCCCTGGGGTCCCTTGGACCCAGTGAGTATTTGATCCCCTGACCTTCTCCAAGTCGATGGTGAGGTCCTCGACTTCTGCCTGGAGTCGCTGTTTATTTTTCTCAAGGGAGGCAGCCCGGGCCTGGGTGGCTTCGGCTGTCTCTTCTGCTTCCTGGAGCCTGGCGGCCAGTTTCCTCCTGTGGGTGAGGGCAAGAGAGGCCATCAGGGAAACACAGGGGCCCATGGGCTGGGGGCTGGGTTTGTGATGCTGAGCTCTGGTGCCACAGTGGAGAAGATACAGATGAAACGGAGAGTGTTTAGAGGAAAGCAGTCACTGTTCATCTGTCTGTCCATCCATCCACCATCCATCCATCCATCCATCCAACAACTATTGTTTCTACTCTGGGTCAGGTATCATTCTAGGCATTAGAGAAACAGACCAAGACCTCTGCCCTCATGAAATTTCTGCTCTAGATGGGGGATAGACACAGAGACATAAGCACCATGGAGAAAATAAGGCAGGGAAGGGGACACATGAGGAAGAGGAGGGCGAGGACCTTGCAGGGGTCTGGGGAAGAAGGTCCAGGCAGAGAGAGGTGAGGGGTTGAGATTCAGCCTGAGCTTTGGAGTGGGACCAGGCAGCTCCTGGACACTCTCAACAGAAAATAGAAAAGGGCTAGAGGACAGGAGGTGGGGAGCTGCAGGATGTAGATTTAGGATCAATGTATAAAGAGTTTTTTTTTTTCTAAAGATTTTATCCATTTATTTGACAGAGAGCGATCACAAGTAGGCAGAGAGGCAGGCAGAGAGGGAGGGGGAAGCAGGCTCCCTGCTGAGCAGAGAGCCGGACGCGGGGCTCCATCCCAGGACCCTGGGATCATGACCTGAGCCGAAGGCAGAGGCTTTAACCCACTGAGCCACCCAGGCGCCCCTATTTTTTGATAAGAGATTTATGTAAGCTGGAGGCCACTGTGTTTATTGCTATCTTGTCACCACAAATTCCGGTGGGCAGGAGGCACCAGTAAGCAGGCCAGGGTCCCCTCCCTGCCTGCTGCAGGATGGCTCACACACAGGGTTTCCCCTGGGCAACCAAGCCAGCCTGTTCCTATACAAGAAGGTGGCTCAGAGCCACATTCACGTGTCCACTCTTATTTCCTTAGGCCCATCAAGCAGAGTGTCCACTTCCCTAGTTTGCAAACGAGGAAGAAAGGTCACAAGATTTGAGGGCATTTCGCACAGAGTGGGAGAACTGGCAGAGAGAGGGCTCTTTCCGCTGAGTGTGGTTCATGTCCTCTCAGCGTCACCCAGAGGCCCCTCCCCAGACCCACCAGACTTGTGGAAGCTTCCTAAGCACTTAGGGGCAGAGAAGTCCTGCCTGGAGGTGGAGACCCTACTCCTGACCTCCTTGCAGGGAGCCTGAGTGCTTTAGGGCAGAGGCCGTAGAGAACCTTGAAGAGGGAAACCAAAGGCTGGGTATTCTGCTGAAGGCACAGAGTGGGCTTTGCTGTCCAGACACGCATCCCCCCTTTTAAGAGGAGCCTGTGAACTGTCTTCTCCTGGCTGTGGTCCTGGCCTCTGAAGTAGCTGACGTGGTCAGACCCCCCAGCACCACCCCCACCCCAGGCTTCCATGCTCTCCAATGCAGGGTGACACTCACTTGGTCTCCTCTAGTTCCTCCGTCCTCTGGATGGCATCGGTCTCATACTTGGTCCTCCAGGTGGTCACCTCAGTGTTGAGCTTGGACACGAGGCGCTGCAGCTCCGACTTGCCTCCCTGCTCCTCCTCCAGCTGCTCCTTCACCAGGTCTAGGTCATGCTTGGTGTTGGCAAGACTCACCATGGCCGCGCTGCGAGACTGTGGGGACCAGCCGAGCCCGTCAGAGGCCCTGCTGGTCCCTATGGCCCCCAGGGCCATCGCTTAGACACACACAACGTTGGATCAACATTGCAGCAAGTAAAAGGGGAAAAGGACCCCTGCTTCTACAACCCAAACCATTAGGGCTTATTTTCCTTGTTTTGTTCCAGCTACTGGCCATGAGGATATGGAATTTTGTCAGATTTCATTTAGTCGTACACATGGCACACCACAGTCTTGTAGTTAACTTTTTAACCTGTTATTGAATCATATTTTTCATGTTCCTTCTACAACTTTGTAACCTGTAACTTTCTTCAGAGAGACAGCTCCGTCACCCCAACCCCATCCCCAAACAAACCTTGGATTCTTCATCCAGCTGCCTCTTGTAATCATCCACCTGCGATGTCAGGGATGTCTTTATCCGCAGGATTTGGTTGAGCCGGCTCTGGGATTCCTCGTATTCTCGGCTCAGCTCCCCATTTTCAGCTGGGTGAGAAGGGAATGGGAGAAATATTGGATGAAAAACTGGCTCCCCAGCCAGATCCTAACCTCCCCCAGTGCAGCATTCCCAAAGTACCCTAGAAATATGGAGACTTGGCCAACTGAGCTGGAAAGGGGAGCATGGCGAACCATTCATTACAAGCCGCCCAAATTAAGTGAGCCCAGGAGAGGAGCAGTTGTCCAAGCACTGCCAACACCCCGGTGTCCTGCATCGGGTACTGGGCTTCTGATCATGAAGTCCCAGCCCCTGGAGGGAGATACAGCAAAGCAGTTTGAAGGAAACAGTGGGGCAGAGAGTGTTTACTTTGAAAAATTAATTGTCAGGGTCCCCGAACCTACACTCCTGTCGTCTGTGAACTGATGGTCGGGGCCAGAGGCCAGGAAGACGTGCATGAGAGGACGAGCAAGGGTTTCTAGTCATTAGTTTTGTGGCAAGTTACCTCATCTCATTGAGCTTCCCTTTTCTTATCTATCAAATGGGGTTATTGATTTCTGGAAGTATTCAGAGTGTAGGGAATAAGGTCAAAGGAGGCCAGCCGGTTCTCTGGCGTCACACTGGAAAGTTGTCTAACTGGCCTGTCTAGGGAGTGTTCCTTCTCTCAGGGAATAGCATGGTTGTTTGTCTTGCTGTTTACCACAGATAAGAGCCCAGTCTCTGCAAAGTTAGATGTTAAGCGAATACTGATAAGTTGCAAATCATTTTTGCCCTAGAGATGCATAGGATTTCTTCTGGTAAAAAAGAAAAAGAAAAAGAAAACCAAGCCAAACCTAGAGGTTGCAGGATTATTGTGTTGTAAGACATTAACTGGCTTTGGGTCTACCTTAGCAAAGTTATATACAGACATCCCTGCCCCAACCCGACTGTGTACATCTCTGCCCCTCAAATGCCCTTTGAAGGCAGGTTTGCCATTTCCTGGCTCCTTCATTAGCGACACATGCTCACTGTCTGTTAGTATGCAGGTCATATTTTAAAATGTTTAAAAATTGAGTTGTGTCTGCTGCCCCTCCTGCTGATCTCACAGGGTGGTTGACGGAACTGCGAGGGAAATGCTTTGAATAGTGTTTCCTGTTTGACACTGTAAAGATGATACCTGGAACACTCAGTGGGTGGAATCAAATCTCCTGTCTCATCACAGGGGATGTGAATTTTCCAAGGCTGAGAAAGCTCTGGGAAGGGGACCCAGCTACTCCTTCGGTTTCCTTGAGGATCCCCTTCTGTTCCATGCACAGGGCCTCAGGAAGCTGTAGGCTAGGGCTAGCTCACCTTGCAGGCGGGTCCTGATGGCATTGATTTCTGCCTGGTTTCGCTCTAGCTCAGCCACCTTGGCGTTGGCTTCGGCCAAGCTGTCTTCCAGCTTTCGGATGTGGGCTTCGGCATTCATCTGCTCAGGATGAATGAGCCAGGTGGGGAAATGGGGAACAGGCCCTCCCTGCTTCCCACCTGGGTTCCCTCATTGCAGCCTCCCAGACAGCCCGCCTAGTCCTTCTAGAACGTCCCTGTCTCAGAACCATCTTCCCCCCACCCCAGCTCACCGTTTCTACCCACATAAACCTAGAACCTTTGGGTTGGAACACAGACCCTCACTCTCTGGCTCATCTCCATTTTATGGCCACTCCGGACCCCTGCAGACCTCACCCAATAAGAAAATGCAATGGGTCAGTTTAAGAAAAAATACTAGCACAGTGCAGGGGTCTGCAGATAAACTAGGATCTGTGAAGATACCTTGTGAGTGTCTGAAGTGTGGAATTGTACTTGGCTGCGACTGGGACCCCAAGGCATCCTCCCTGCTCACCCTTGGAGCCCCCCTTTCCCTCATGTCATAAGAACGCTCTTCACATGGCAGATGTTTGGTAAATGCATGTTGAATGCCTTACTTGCTTTTCCTTCTTGTCACATATCCCTTTTTCATTGCAGGGATGTATGCATTTATCCTACTAGTCTCCCAGCTCCTCGAGGACGTAGTCATCCTAATGTAATGGTCATCGTAATCGCTCACATTTATCGAGCTTTTCTTATATGCCAGGGACGGTTGTAGCCCTCACAACAGCACTGTAGAGTAGGGATTATTAATGTCTCTATTTTACAGATGAGGAAACTGAGGCACAGTTAGGTTATGAACCTGGCCAAGGTTATACATCATCCAGTGGGGTCTGGGCTGGGCTTGTCTCAGTTCCCTTCACAACATCCACGGCTTGCCAAGGGGCTTGGGAAATATTTGCGAAGCGGCCGGCACTGGGGCACCTCCCTGTGGCTCTGCGGGGGTCCTCCCTCACCTTGGACTTCTGCACAGTCTCCATGCTGGCATTGAGGTCGTCGATCTCAGCCTTCATGACCTGCTTGTCCTTCTCCAGTTTGGACTTGACCCTCTGCAGGTTCTCCACGTGCTCGGTCAGCTCGGCCATGGAGTCCGTGTGCTTCTTGCGCAGTGTGGACGCCGCTGCCTCGCTCTGGAGGGCCGTTTCCTCCAGCTCCCGCCTCAGCTTTAGCAGCTCTGCCTCCCGCTTGCGGTTCTGCTCAATCTGGAAGAGAGGAGAAGCAGAGTTTAGCAGAACCAACCGGCACTGGCCTCCTGAGGCCGGACACTGCCTGGGGAGTGGGCCTTTGGGTGGGTTGCCCACCACATTCGCTTAGATAGCGTCGTGCCTTGAATTGTGCCTCCTAAAAAGATAGGCTCACTTCTTAACCCCAGGTACCTGTGATGGTGACCTTATTTGGAAACAGGGTCTTTGCAGATATAAACAAGTTAAAATGCCAAAACTGGATTAAGGAGGGCCCTAAGTCCTTCTAAGAGGAGAGATATTTGGATCTAGGGAGACACACAAGAAGAAGGCCACGTGACCACAGAGGCAGGGATGGAGTGACGCCGCTACCAGCAAGGAACACCAGAGTTTGCCAGCAACCCACCAGCTGCCACAAGAGAGGCCTTGGACACACTCCCCCTGAGTCTCCAGAAGGAGCCCACCAGGCAGCCCCTTCTCCCCATGTCACACAGCCCCGTTACCCTACTTCCTCCCATCCCCTGGTGCCCCGAACCCTGTTGTTCCTTTAACTTTCCCTGCATCGCTAGACATCATCCCTTCTTAATGCCTTTCCTCCCGGGACCCCGACCGCAGCTCGGCACCAGCTCAGCAGGTCCCTCACAGCGAGCAGACTGGCCAGATGGTGAGGGGGTGGGACGTCGAGTCCAGGGAGCCTTCTAGTGCTACAGGACACCATCCACATTCCTGCTCTCGGCTCTGACCTACGGTCTGCATTTGTAAGAGACCTAACTACACAGAATTAGAAGGAGAGTTTCAAGTGGCTTCTGCCAGTCTCCACAATGTCTTTTATGTGGATTGGAGGAAGACGCATTCCACACCAGAGGCTCAGCTTGGATTCCAGCCCTGGGAGTGTGGGGTCACCCCGCTGTGTTAACCATGTCTTTATTTTCTGTATTCTGATGCTTTGACATCTGGGACTTTGCTGACCCTGGAAGGACAGCGCCTCCCAGGGTTAGCTAACTCCTCGAGATGGCAAACAACTGGATTTCCAAAGCAAAGCAACCAATCTAGAGCCTACTCTGTCCTCCAATTCCTCCTCTATGGGGTTCTCACACTCTCAGCCACTGTCCCCCTGCCCCCAGTTACCCTCATGGCCAGGTACCAGACAACTAGGGACAGCCCCTGTGCCCTAGAGCCTGCTCAAATTATCCAAACTAGCCCATCCTAAGCCTGCTTCCTCTGCCTCCCCTGTTCTTTCCTCAGAAACGACAGTAAAGGCTCTCGCGTACAATTTCCCCGTGCCCTTGTCTCCTGCTGACCTTAGTGCCTCCCCATGTGGTCCTGCATGGCATGCCCTCTCTTCTTGGGAACTGTCACAGACTCTCTTCAGTGGCAGTCGTCTCTTGATCTGCTGGCCTTACCGCGGCTCACATTTTCTATAAACACGAATCGTACAATGCCTGCCCTCTGCCTTCAGTCCACTGCTACTTCCGTCAACATCACTGGGCTAAGGAGCCCCAAGAGAAAGGGGACCAAACCAGCCCCTCTCTTGCCTTTTCTTTATTATTAATTGTTTTCTCCTCAAGTTAGCCCCCGAAATTCAGCAAGAACTAACTGGTTTTCCCCCACTGCTCATCATCAAGCAATTTTTTTTTTTCTCCCTGCAGGCGGACAGGAATTGGGGTTCCTGGGTCTCCTGAGGATGGTACCTGAGCAGATGTGGCTCCCCCAGCCTCTTCCAACCTGTCACTGAGGTCTTCGAGGTCCCGGGACAGGTCGCTGCGTTGTTTCTCCACCTGGGGAAGAGAGAATGACCATGACGGGCCCTGGTGCAGGAGCCTCCTCTTCTCTGGTAAAGACTACAGTGACCGCATGGTGTCTCGTGAGGCTGAGGATCTGCACTTGCGAGTTCTGCCCTCTGTCTGCCGCCCTGCACGGCCAGTGAAGGACGCCTCTGTCGTTCCCCTGCGCCGGGTGGGTCTTCCCGCCCATCCTACCCCCTGCCTGGTTTGGCTGAATCTGGAGATTAGGTGTGTGAGGATTCATCTCCCCCCAGCTTTCTGGCCTTGGATCCCCACCGTAAAGCCTCCTTCCGTCCTTTGCTTTTCTTTTTACATCTTTGTCACTGTGCAGAGAGGTGCTATTTCTTCTCTTTGCCTAGAAATTCTTCCCGGTGTCAGCCTGTTGAATTCAGTCTCCGAGTCCTCAGGCTAACGTTGCCTCCCTACCTGCCCCAGGCAGAACTAGCCTCCTCTCCCTTGGACTCACACCAGAAATAGCATCCTTGCATCTTACATCATAATTAATATTGCACATGTAGCACCGGGCCTGGTGCACAGCTCGAGAATCAACGAGGCCTGTTCAATCGGAAACCTATCCTCTTGCTTTCCTGAGTGGAGCGTCTGCTTACGGTTGGATTGTGGCTGGCACTGGGTCCTTAGACTCAAAAAAGTGCAGAAGTATTTCATTTACCTTGGCTCTCATGGCCCGCTCAGCTTCCAGTTCTTCCTCCAGCTCCTCAATTCGAGCCTAGCAGACAAATAAGCCAAGGGGGGTTATCCCTTCTGGGTGAAGTTACAAACTTGCCCAGTTGGCCTTTTAATATGGAAATGATGGCAAGTTGCCAAGGGGGCCACCGTCAAAAGCAGAGGGAAACAGGGCCCAGAGAGTGTGTGCAGTGGCCCTGGGCAGGAGGAAGGCTGGGGAGTGGTGAGGGAAGGCTGGGTGACAAGGTCAGGGAGGGAACTGGGGCAGATTGTGGAGGGCCTTGTAAATCATCGTAGGGGCTTTGACTCTAAGCCTGCGTGAGGTGAACATGGATTGGTCTCAAGGACTCTGGGGCAGTCTCGCTCCTCAGGAAGCCCAGGCAGCCAAGCAGCTGATGGGAGCAAAGGTGCCTGGACGTGCATTTCGAAAGGAGAGCCCCGTCCTCTCGGTCCCGGACACACCTGGTGTTCCTTTAGTTTCCGCTGGAGTGTGGAATTCAGAGACTGCTCATCCTCATATTTAGAGTTGACAGCATTGATTTCCATATCCCTCCTGCAAGAGAAGGTTTGATCTCCTGAGGGAAAAGCTCTGAGGGGAGATGGGCTGGCTGGCTAGCGAACAAAACCTGGGCTGCCGGAGGAGGACTTGAACTTGCTGAAACCCACTCATGCCCCAGCGCCTGGCCTTCTCGGGTGACTCTCAGACCTCTGCAGGAGGTCTCATCCTGCAGAGCCCCAGAATCTGCTGCACATACTTTCCACCCGCTTATTCATTCACTCATGTGCTTCTTAATTTGGTACAAGTTTATCGAGTATCTACTATGTGCCAGACGTTGTTTGGGCTTCCGGGGACACATCAGTGAACAAACCAGACAGAAATTACTGCTCTGGCACAGCTTACATTCTAGGGGCTCCGGCTTCACGTTTTTAGGGAAAATTTTCCTCTAAACACTTTCCACCAAAGGACGTCTCCTTCTGACATGTGGGTTCCATGTGCCAAGGAGCCACGTGTGAGAACTAAGATGCCAGAGACCAAGTGGATGAGCAGGATGGTCAAGGTCATGTGCACCTCCTGGTGTGCTACAGAGGAAATGTGCCGAGAGGCAGAGCTAGCTGCTCACCCTCCTGGCAGTCTGTGGTGCTTTGAACCTGTCTTAGCAAAATGCACCTCAAAGATGCATTGTCCAAATTCCACTCCCTAAGAGCTTTCCTTGTCTGTCTCCTCATCTCCAGCCCTCAGCCTCTTACTTAGTTCAGGTTTACACCCGGACTCTTGCAGTAGCCTTCCCATTGCTTTCCTGTTTCCAGTGTTTCTCCACTCCATCCAGCTCTCCCGTGTTATTGGCAGTGATACTGAGAAAATACCCGCTCGACTCTTGTGATCTTTGAAAGGCCAGCTTTATGGGTTTCTACGAAGACTCCCTGCATTTTGGGGTAGACGCCTTGCTTAGTACTAGTCTCCTTTCCAGTGTCCAACAAGCCCTGTGTGAGGCCTGGAGCTCCCTATGCATGGGCAACACCTACACCCCACTCCCTATATCCTCTGTGCTGGGCACAGTGCCTGGCACACAGCCGGAGCTGGGGACGTGCATTAATGCACGTGAAGCCCTCAGCACTGTGCCCGGCTCCTGGCCCCATCCAGGAAGTGCTAGATACTGCTACTGTTGTTATGGGCGAATGAATGCCATGGACATACTTTTTCACCACTTCCTCGAGGTCTAGCTTGGACCGCTCCATCTCATTGAGATTGTCAATGGTCATCTTCAGGTCACTCTCAGCTTTGCGACGAGCCTTTTCAACCTCCGCCCGGATTTTCTTTTCTTGCTCCCAGTTATCCTCCAGCTGCAGAAACAAGAAATGCAAGAGAAAGTGGGGGTGGGGCGGTGAGTCTGAGGCCAGAATGCGATGAGGAACCAGATTGGGCCCAGTTCCTTCGCTGTAGCCTCAGAGAGGCCCTCACTTCCCCAGGGCCTGGGTCAGTCCAGTTCCCCAAATGCATCTGAGGACCTGGGCCCCAGCATGGACCTGGCCCTTGAGTCATAGCATTGGCTCCAGCAACAGGGCATTACCTCATGGATCTGGGTGCTGAGCTTGCTGTTGGTCTTGTTCAGGTGGTTCACCTTGTCCTCCTCGGCTTGCAGGTCGTCAAGGGTTTTCTGGAGGGAAAGATATACACGCGTGTCCCGCGAGCCATGTGGGAGCAGCTGAACAGACCTGGTCCTCTGCCATCACTTCTGAGCTCAGTGGACAGCTCAGCTACTGAGCACGTGTCCCTGGCACCAGGTGAGGTGGGGGGCGGACCCGAGTACCTGTTGGCTGCAGGGGGACCCTCACCAGTCAGTGGGGCTCTGGTTCTCCATGGAGTAGGTCGGAAATCTGCAGGGGGCTTTTGGTTGCCACCACTATTGAGGGCCCCACTGGCACTTAGTGGGTGTTTCCAGGGTTGCTGGAAACGATCCAGCACCATGAAGAATCCTGCAGTCCGCACACTTGATGCCCCACCCAGGCATTCGCATAAGCGAAACAACTATTAGGCTCTTCTGAACCTAGCACCCAGCACCACTTTCCATAGAACTCAGCTATTTTTTTTTTTTTCATTTAGTGTGGACTACATTTTTAAAGAATGATCTACCGTGAAAACAGACAGAAGATTTGTTATTGTCAAAATCTCCCTGAGAGTTCTTTACCATTATGTAAACCCTCATCACAGACAGCAGCCACACTGAGCTATCTGTGTCCCCAATATGCCCTCTGTGCCCGCCTTCAGCCACCTAGGCAGGCTTAGGTGGACACCCGCCTGCTCACACCTTCTCGGAGATCTGCCTGAGCTTTGACACGCTGACACCCCCATCATTTATTACAAATTACACTCCATTCATTTCCCCCTTTAAAAAAGAAGGGGTACACTATTGATTTTTTTTGAAGTTATGTATGAGTTAACAACAATTTTTATTTTAGGATAGTAAGAGAGCCTTCCAAAATACAGCCTGTGCTCATTATTTGCGGATTATCTCTACTTGCCAGTTTACCTACTAGCTCAAATTTATTTGTAATCCCAAATCAATACTCATGGTGCTTTCACGGTCCTTTGCAGACACGCACAGAGCAGGGAAAAATTTGCGCCTCCCGGGGTGCACACCCCCAGCTGTGGTCAGAGGAGATGGGGCCCCGCCTTCTTGTTCCAGCTCCTACTGCAAACAGGTGTCTTTTTCGGAGTCTATTCAGTGCCATGGTTTTACAGTTCGGTGCTTTTGTCTTGGTGATTTTGCTCTCTCAGATGGCCTCATGCTCAGTCTGCCACGGTGTCTGGTGTTCCCAAGCACAAGAAGACTGTGATGTGCCCCACAGAGGAAATCTGTGTGTCAGGTAAGTTTTGTTCAGGCATGAGCTAATAGGGCCGTTGACTGTGAGCTCCATGTTCTGGAACCCACAGTATGGACCGAATAGTGTCTTTCAACAGAAACGTACGTGAAACAAAGCAATGTATTGATTGCAATTAAATGTATTACATATTGAGTGACCAGAGGCTTGCTAATCCTGTAGTTCCCCTTAAAACTGAGGTTCAGTGTTTGCTAATTCAGTGTTTATGGTGACTTTATAGAACATGACTCTCTTGAATAATGAAAATTGATTGTATTTGTTATAAAAGGGGGCTCTGAGTTTGAAATAGTTGAGAGTCACAGTCTCAGGGGTAGTATTTCCAGAAGCAGCAGAGAGAGGTACTCGGGAGATGTGTTGCGGGTTCATGGTGTCAGCGAACATGGCGATGGGGGTCCACTGGCTGGCTCTGGGCCTCAACTTGCTCTCTGTACCTGTGTCTCCAGAGCTAGGAAGCGGTCTGTGCCATGGTCAGCACTGGTGGCTGGTCAGAGCTGGCTCTGCGTTCAGGAGCCTGAGCCCATAACACTCGAGTGGGTCTCCCCGTGACAAGAGCTCATGCCCTTTGTCGCTGAGATATATCACGGTTCACTGGTGCATCACTGCCAGGGGACTTCTGTGCACCCCTCTTCATCCTGATGAGCCTGGGGACCATACCTTCCAGTGCACTGGGACTCTCAAACTGTCTTAGTTTGGGTGATAAATTATATGGTCTCCCCACTTACAACAAACCTGGGAGGACAGCAACAAGACATGACAACGCCCACTTCACTGATGAGGAAACTGAGATTTTGGGAGGCTCTGTGCTTTTCCTACGGGCCCCAGCTGAGGGACAGCAAAGCCGAGATTTGAACCTGGGTCTCCAGGCTCCAGGCTCCAGCTGCTCTGCCAAGGGAAAGCCAGCGGTGCCTACCTGGTGCAGCTCCTCCAGGGCCCTCTTCTCCTTCTGGAGCTTGGCAATGGAGTCTTCCCGGAGTGAGAGATCCCCACTCAGGGTGCGGACCTTGTGATCCAGGGCCTGGAAGTGGGGGCAGGAGTGAGAGACAGGCCCTTAAGGCTGGGAACACCCTTGGGAGAGGCCCTTACTCCGAGAGAGGGTCTCTGCAGCTTGGCCTGAGAGATGCCGACGAGTCACTCGGGAGCCTGAGAGATGCCGACGCCCAGGGCACACTCCAGCCAACCGCGTCAGAATCTTAGGGTGAAGGGGGCAGTGAGAGCCACCAGTTCATGCCTTTGCTATCCCAGCCCGGTCCTCAGATGTCAGCAGTGTCTTAGAGAGTAGACCCTCGGGCCCCACCAGACTTGCTGGTCCCACGTGGTAGCACTAGCCACGTGTGGCTGCCGAGCCCTCAGAATGCAGCTAGCTCAACAGCAGAGCCACATTTTAAATTGCACCGAGTTAAGTTAGTAGCCTGCTGTGGCTGGTGGCGAGGGTCCTGGGCAGTGCTACAGTGGGGACTGCAGGTGTGAACCCCACAGGCTTCCCGGTTCTGGCGAGGAGTGTGGTCAGGCCGCAGAGCCTCCTCACCTGCTTCTCCTTCTCCGTCTTGGCCAGCGTGGTCTCAAGGCCCTCCAGGTCCCGCTTGAGGTCACTCATCTCCCCCTCCAGCTTGCGCTTGGTGGCGCTCAGGGAGGCTGCCGTGCCCTCCTCCTCCTCCAGCCGCTCCCGCATGTCCGAGATCTGGCTCTCCAGCTCCATTTTGGTCTTCATCATCTGAGTCAGGCGCTCCTCAGCGTCTATCAGGTTCTCTTGCTCCTGGTGGAAGAAAGAGCACCTGTCAAAGGAGTCCCAAAGGGGTCCAGGCACAGCCCGAGACCCGCGTTATGTATGCGACAAAGCATCGTCTGGCAGTGCCGTCCCCAGACCACCAGCAGCATCACCTGTGAGCTGGGTAGGATGCCAAGTCTCAGGCTTCCCCCGAGACCTGCTGCCTTCAAATGTGCATTTTCACGAGATCCCCATTCAGGGGACAGCAGAGGGGGTCCAGGAGAAGGGGAGGACACGCAGGCTGCACCGCACTGGTAGTGTAGGCTCTGCGGTCCCAGCTGCTGAGCCCCGATGTGCCCGTGGCCCCATCTGTCAGTGGGGCCTGGGCCACCCACCCAACTAGCTCCCAGGGCTGTGTTAGCCCTTTTGTGTTAACAAGCCAGTTCCCATCCATGGTTCCTCCTTCTAACAACCCCGACGGGTGAGCCAGGCAGATGTTACCGTAAGCTACAGTTTAGGGATGAGGGAACTGGTAATTCAGAGGAGGGTGGGATTGTCAAAGGTCAAGCGGACAGGAAGGGGCAGAAGAGGGACAACCTGCGTGTCCACTAGGGTCTCCCCGAGATGGGGTCAGTGGTGTGTAGGAGGGCAGCTGGCCACAGAGTCGAACCAGACCAGCTGTGTGACTTATGGCTCACGGCATAACATTACCGAAATTCAGTTTTTTGTCTGTACAATAAGGGAAATCATCATTGTGAGGCACGAAGGGGTGGAGCCCATGAAGGTGCTTCTATCAGTGGTGGTTCTTTTATTGCTGGGATCTCACTCGTACACAGCTTCTCAGAAGGCTCTCCCTCCCTGCGTCTGACTCTCAGTGACCCTGGGGATCCTGGTAGTTGCCAGGGCTCCTAGCTCCCACCCCCCCCTCCCCTCCAGGGCCCCACATACGGCCTGTAGCTGGATGGTGAGGTCGTTCTTCTCCTGGCTGAGTGTGGCCATCTTCTCCTCCAGCTCCTTTACCCTGTTTATCAGCTCCTGTGCCTTGGACATGGCGTTCCTCAGCTCCTCCTCCTTGGCCTTCATCTCCTCCTCTTGCCGAGCCACATTCAGGAGTGGCTTAACCTGAGTGGTGAACAACAGCACACTGTGTCGGGGGGATGGGCTTTGCCAGGGGCTCGGTGGTGGACTGTGGGGGCTCTGCCTCAGACGGGACCTCACACCCCCACTGGGGTGGAAAACAGCTCTTGCAGCCATGAGGAGGAACCTCTCCACAGATGCCCTAAAGCATCCCTAGCCTCCCCAGAGAGGGCCCATCCTTGCTGAGGACCAGTCCTCAGGGTGCTCTTTGATCCTAAGGGATACCGAGTTAGGTGTTCCTTGGCATCCTGCCATGCCGTGCTTACATCCATTCCGTAAATTGTGTGCTCAGGAGCCCTGGCTGAGTTCGAGCCCTGGTTTCCCTTGCCTTTCTCCCTCACTGGTTCCTCCCTCTCTGTCTCTCTCTCTGTCTCTCTACCTCTCTGTCATGTGTATATTCTCAGTGTCTCCCTGTCTTTCTCACTTACTTTTCTTTCATCTGTTCCCCTCCGCGGTCTTCCAGGCCTCGCACGCCCCAGCCTCATTCACCCCGCTCCAGCTCAACTGGTACGTCCTGCCTCGTGGCCTCTGCCTCTTGCTCCCGGCTCTGTAGGGTTGGGCCTGCTTTGTCCCTCGGCCAGGAGCCCCTGCTCCTCTTCTGCACCCATCGCGCCCATCCGGACCTCTCTGTGCATTTGGCCCTTCTTACCCTGCGAGAGGGCCAGGGTCCATCCGCTCCCTCCCCTTGTGCTCCTCTGCCCTGCTAGACCTCGATCCCCTCGAAAATCTCCTTCGTGCCCTCCGTCCGTGTCCCTACAGCTCTGAGCAGACCTGGCGGGACAGGCCCTCAGGGTATTTCCTGACCAATGGATGCGTTTCTCTGGAGGGCAAACACCCCGTGGAGATGTATTTGGGAGAAGGCCTCACCTCTCTTGGAAGATGCCAGGGAAGCCTCCTTGCCAGCCTGGGCTGTGGGGACCTGGGATGCCACGGTGGCAGATCCACGTAAACACACAACTATGTAACACTTTTTATTCAGTGAAAGCCTCCCATAACGTGTTTTTTTCCCCCCATCAACTCATCCTATCTGGTGTAAATAAGATTAGAGCTTAATTAAAAACTAAGAGTAAAGGATTTTTATTTTATTTTACTTTTTTTACTCATTGGAATAGGACCTTGCTCCGCCACTTTTAATTAGTGGTTTTACTTTCTAGTAAAGAACGAGAGGTTTTCAGGCTTTGTCTCCTCATCTGGGACCACTGGTGTCCTGCCTGAAAGAATCTTAATGGCTGTTGGCCTGGGGCTTCCCAGAGGGCAACACAAATATCAAGGAGGCAGGTGAGATAGATTTGGCATCCCATAGAAACCCTTTGATAGTCATCGTTACATAGTTACTTTAAAAATAACTTTTAAAAATAAGAAACTGAATAAATAATTTCTTTAAATAGTAACTTTTAAGAACGGAAAAGAACACGTCAAATCCACCATTTTGTGGATGTGTAACGCTTGCTAAGGATGAGATTAAAGTAGATAAGGATAAAAAATTTCCTTTTAAAGTAAAAATTTCAAAATAAAAAAAATGAGTTGACCTCCGGAAAGAGGGTCCGTCATAGAACAGGTGGGGACAGGAGCGGCGATGCCTGGACTCTGAGAAATGCTCGTCTGGACTTCTCTGTGATCTCAGGCCCTCGAGCGGGCTGGCCCATGTGTGGGTGCCTTTGGGGATGCAGAACTTACTATCCCTCCTTCGAACCTGTGGCCAGCACTGTGTTCAAAAGCACTTTCCCACGGGGAGGGGAAGGAAGCTTCTGCATGAGCCGTGGGGGCCACAGGGCCAGAGAGAGGACCCACCCCTCCACCTGGCTGCCCCTTGAGACAACACCATCCTCTCGGCTCCTGAATGCAGCAGCCCTATGTCTGGCCTCTGGGGCCCAGCAGGGTGTCCCCCCTGAACGGGGGCCAGAGGCGGGGACACCATGACCCACTATGATTCCACCTGCATCAGGAGGACGGCTCATGGCCTCCCGCATTGGTCAAGGGCAGGCTGGCTGCTTGGGGGTGCCGCAGCCCCACCACCTGGCTCAGTCACTGCCCTCTCTGTTGTCTGGAAAGAACGTGACACCTGGCAGGTCAGACCCCATGATTTCCTGAGTTCACTCCAGCTCCAAAGCTGAGGCCTTCACTAAAGGAGTTGAAGATGCCTCTACACGCCCGGGTAGAGGTGCTGATAACCAAGCCCACTTTTTGTAGTGTGTGTTGGGGCAGGGCCGGGAGGCTCTCCATCTTAACAGGATGTTATTTTGAGGGATGAGATGAGGTGGGAAGACACACTGTCATTGTTCCTCAGGGCGGAATTCGCCCCTGTCTGGAAGGAGGCTAGATTATGCTTTCGTCTCATTTTTGGACTGTGCCTGCAGCATCCTGCGGCCTCCCACCCCCGGGAAGCACCTCCACCCGGACCCAAGGCCTCCCATTGCCCCGCAGCGGCAGGCTGGCCTGGCCCCCCGAGCCCTACCTTGTTGTAGAGCTTCCACCAGCCCCAGAAACGCAGCTCTAGGAATTTACGTGTGTTCCGCTGGATGACTTTCAGGCCAATTCTGCAAAAAGGAAGCCGGGGTCTCGTGGATTAAGGTGCAGGTGTCGGGGCCTGACCTCCCTGATGGAACAGTTCTTCTCAGACAGCACAAGGCCTGGACAGACCACTCATTTCTTCTTACACTGCCCTTCCTTCCGCTGCCTCGGGAAATCACCCATTACCCTCTGCATCCTATCCATCTGCAGTCCCTGGAGTCCACCTCTTTGTGCCTGGCACCTTCACTGGACTGTCATTTACTGAGGCCCTCCTATGTGCCAAGGCCCCGGGTGGGGTTGGGCTGCTGTCCCACCCTTAGCCCCTGACTGGTGTCCCTGCCTTCAGCTGGGGTCGCAGAGTGCCTAGTGGGTATCAGGAACTCATTATTGTTGTTGGTTGCTCATTAGTGATACTATTACTAATACTACGACCACAAAGAGCCAGGGCCAACCAGAGGCCGTCCAGGGGAGCCTGACCTATTTTCTGGTGATGGTTTTAGAGAGACTGCTGGGAAACAGGATTCCAGGGGCAAGGACTTGGAGTGAGGGCTTCTGGGTTCCAGTCTTGACTCTTTCTGCATGAACTGGGGCCAGGCCCTTCACCCTTCTGGCCTCAGTTTCCACGGGATGCTGGCCTGACCACATCCCTGTCAGTATCGTCACATGAATCAATAAGGGGAAGTGACTTGTAGGACTTATATTTGGTGGCCCCTGTTAGGGATTGAATTGTATCCCCTTCCAAAAGATATGCTGAAGTCCTAACCCCGAGTACGTAGGAGCATGACCTTGTTTGGAAATAGGGTCTTTGCAGATGTCATTACTTAGGTTAAGAGGAGGTCATACTGGAGAAAGGTGGATCCCTAACCCAAGAGGCCCGGTATCCATATAAAAGGAAGGAAGCTGGTGTGGAGACACAGACACAGAGGGAAGGCCTTTCGAAAACAGAGGCAGAGACCGGAATGATGTGACCACGAGCCAAGAAATGCCTGGGGCTACCAGGACTGCAAGAAGCAAGGAAGGGTCCTCCTCTAGAGCTTTGGAGGGAGTGTGGCCTGCAACACTTTGATTTCAGACCGGCTGGCCTCCGCAACTGTGAGAAAATACATTTCCACTGGTTTAAGGTAGCTAGACTGTGGCGCTTTGTCACAGCAACCCTAGAAAACTAATAGAGGCCCCCAGTAGGGTTCTTTGGGCCAGTGAAGACACTGGCGCCCTCCCCTCATCTCACTGCCCAGTGTTGCTAATGAAGCTGAGAGCTGCGTGTGTGGCGGGGTCCCTGGTCATCCTGTGTGAGTGAGCATGGCCTCCGGGGTCCTCCCCTCTTGGTGCTGGTGAGTGCTACCTTCGTTCCAGCATCTTCTTGAACTCAATCCTCATAAGGAAACCCCGGAGGCGGCACTGTAACATCGTCATGATCTTGGCCAGCCGCTCATCCCGCATGTCCTCAAGCTTAGCCAGGATGCCAGCTCGGAAGAACACCTAGGGGAGAGACACAGCCATCTGAAAAGAGCCCAGCTGTCACCAGAGGCAGCCACTTGCAGGGAGTTTTCAATCCAGACAGCAGAGGTCCAAAAAGGTCCTTAAGAGTTAAGAGGGCCAGTCTGGGGCTGATGTTTGAGGCCCCTTGGGAACAGCTGGCCCCAGCCTGGACACTGCCAGTAGCAGGACCACGGCCGGCCCCAGCACCTATTTCCCCTCGCCCTTGGCTCCTCCTATGGGCCTCGCACTTACTGGCTGGGTCACCCTGGACGTGTCTCCTCACACCTCAGGACCTCAGTTCCTCATCTGCGAAATGGGGATGTTGCTCCCTCCCCAAGGGTTGCTATAAGGATTAGAGACACTGGGTGGAAAAGTCTTGTATAAACTGCGAAGCTGTAAGTAAAACATGCTAGATCTTCATAATCCTCACTGCTATAGTGACTGCCCAGCAGCCGGGGCGGCAAGGGGCCTTCGTTTTTTACCGCCATGCAAAACAGCCTTTGGACAGCCACGGTCCCCCAGGGACCTGGGAGTGGGAAGAGGAGGTAGTGAAGGCGGGGTGGAGTTGACTCTGTAGAAAGGATACAGAGTTTTATCAGTGCTGCACAGTTTCAGGCACCCAGCTCTGGTGTGTGAGTGGCACACATCCCCAGGAAAATAGGGCCAGCTTTGCAATGTGTTAGAAAGAGGAGGAAACACCCAGCCTCCGGGAAATGCAAATTCAAGTCGCAAGATACCAATCACTCCTCCCTCCACCTGTAACTTTTAAGACTTCCAAAAAGGCAAGTGTTGGCAAGGTTGTGGATCAAGGGGAGGGTGAGTTGGTACAACAGTTTTGGAAAATGGTTTGGCATTCCGTCGTCAAGTTAGATGTCTGCACACCCCGAAACAGGCAACTGTCCTCCTCAGCGTTAATGTATCTGTCTCCGCCCTGGCTGCTTACTGTTTCTGCCCGGAGGGCCTTAGAAAGATGCAGATACCTGGACATAGGTGATTTCAAACAATTTCTGGGGTGAGGCTCTGATATTGGTATTTTTACCCTTCCCCAAAAGATTCTAATGTACAGCCAAAGCTGAGAATTTTGTTCTAGAGAAACCCCTACGTAGGACCATGCAGAAAGATATTCAAAGTAGCTTTGTTAATAACTGCTGGGGGGAAAAAACTATTTCCAAGGACAGGAGAAAGGGTAATTATGGTGTGACTGTCTGAGGCAGCAAGATATATGAATGACTGTCATGTTCTAACCAACAAGGATGAATCCTGGAAATACGATTAAGTGTTAGAAACATGTTACAGAAGAGTATATAAAGTATGATACTTCAGTGAAGCTCAAAACCAGCCAGAAACCGAGGCCAGATGCATATGTGATAAAACTATTTTTTAAAAGGCAGAAGGATGGTTAACATTCAGGACAAAGTTTACTCCTGGGGGTGGGGAGGAAGGAGAGGAAAGAGATGCAAAGATTAGGTTCTGGATTTTTAAGTGGGCTCATGGGTGGTTGTTTTATTATTAGTATGTTTCATAATATAACATCTTTTTATGGGCCTCAAGTAGGACTTAATAGAAACTTCTAGAAGGATAGAAGGAACCAGGAGATCTGTACCTGGCCTCAGCCTGCCTTGGATGTGCTATGTGACTTTAGCCAAGCCACTCTTCTTCTTTCTTTTTTTTTTTTAAAGCCACTCTTCTTGGGGAGGCCTCAATTTCCCCTATTGTTCAGTGGGAGTGCAGGACCCTGAGTCCTCCCAGCCTCGAGAGTCTGTGATTCCAAATGTTGGGGCAGGGAGCAGAGCCCCCAACTAAATCTTTTATGTGGATGCTATGGTACCAACTGGAAAAGAATACTCCCTTTCCCTGCCTTCTTCCCCCACAAAAACCCAGAGAACTAGCCATCATGAGGTTGAGACATTGGGCTTGATTTCATGAAATGTTTTTTGATATTTCCCAATGGCTGCTCATTGAGGTGTGTCTTTTAGGAGCAGTGAGGTGAGCTTGTGGCTGGGGGTGGGGCCCACATGCGCCAACGATGGGGATAAGGGACACAGTTGACCTGCAGAATCGTCCTGTTCTCTATTCTGCCTCTGCCACCAGAGCCTGCCTGGTTCTTGGGGAGCAAAGCTGTCCCCAGAATCCCCAGACCTTTATCTGGACCCGAGGTTCTTAGTGCAACCCTTGCACAACCGCAAACTGTAGTCTGTTTGCCCAGCCAGTAGCTGTGTCAGATGCTAGCAACGGCAGCCCCATCTCCCCTTCCTGCGACCAGCATCTTGGGGCCTGAGGCCTGGTCTGTCCCTCCTGGTTCTGTGGAACTGGGCACATCAGCTCCATGCACTGGTCCCACTTCCTCTAGTTTCCCATCCTTCAAAGGTGGGGGTGGGGGAAGCAGCTGGTATTCAGTGATTCTGACAAAACCCAAAGTGGTCCTTGAAGTCAGTTTAGCTGTGCACAGCATGTCTTAATTGTGAAGGAGGCCAAAGCTAATAGTTCTAGCAGATTCTAGAGCAGTGTGATGATTCTGCCAGCACTTATTACCAGAAGCAAGCTCCAGGGAGCTGGGGACTCTGTTCTGTTCGCTGATGTATCCCTAGAGACTTGAGCCACACTTGGCACAGGAGGTGCTCTGTGAGCATTTGCTAAGTGGCCAGAGGTGTGGGATGTGCACACAGCCCAGAGCATCCCCACGCTCCCCCAGGCCTGTGGACTACACAGGGGCAGGCTTTGAGCCTGATGCTCCTGGATGCAAAGCTGGGACCCCTCCTGGATCACCCTGGTTGTCATGCTGGGGTGCAGTCTGCTCGGGCAGCTGTAGAGGGACACCTCGCACCATTAGCCTGCCTGGTCCTGCCAATCCCAACAGGACTCTGCGGGGCCAGGAAGTGGGACAGACACAGGGCAGCCCAGGCCCCGTGAGTCAGGATCAGGCAGCCTCTCTGAGTCAGCCCCAACTCACCTGCCAGCTCAGGGCTGGAGCTTTCGGTGTGAGTAGGCTGGGATTACCGGGCTTTACTCTCAGACCTCACTGCCACCCCCCCCTCACAGCTTCATGCCCCAATCAAACCCAGGACCTTGATTCTGCCTGGGGCTCATACAGGGCTAGGAAATAATCTACCATTTAGTAAGTACCTATCTGAGCTGGGTTCTCACCCCCCAAATTCCATGAGATCAGCTATATAAGCTCTCCTTTTCCAGAGGAGGAAACTGAGGCTCTCAGCAGCTGTGGGGGGGCTTGCCCAAGGCAGGCAGCTGGAATTCACACCCTGAAACTCACCTTTTGGGGACAAGGCTGGGTGGCGTAGGGAGGGAGTGTCACCAGAAGACGTTACCTTGGTATGCCCGATTTTGTATTCATTCACATCCAGGTCGATGGACCCGAGCAGCAGCTCTGAGGCCTTCTTGTTGTCTACGAATCCCTGAGGAATCACGTTGGGGTTCAGTACTTGGTACCTGGTGGGAGAGAAACAATGACAGGGGTCGTCGTGCCCAAGGGGGTAGCTCAGGAAGCATATCCACACAGTTGACCTTTGCGATGCCCTTGGAGTCACGGGTTAGACCTGTTTTACAAATGGCCACAGCGGGCAGTGGGGTGGGACTGACAGGAGACCTTGGGGAGCGAACGTTGGTGTGGGTCAGGAGTTCAGGAGGAGGCAGGTGCTGCTAGAAATGAAGACCCCCAAATCTTTCCTTCCAGGCATAGGAGAAGTGCTGCTTTTCCTGACCTGCCATCAGCCCTCTTTGTGATTTTGACGAGTCCTCCCCTGTTTTAGAGCGTTCAGAGGGGTTGGACGGGATGACCTCTAGTGACTCGTCCATCTGTGGTCATATGTTCCAGCAGGTAGGGAGGGAGTAGAAGGAAAGCAATGCCTAAGGTGGAGGTCTTAGTTTGGGTTTCCCCAGAAGCACACCTTGAGACAAGGATCCAAATGCAAATGTTTTATCGGAGGGGGGAGGGTGGCAGAGTTGGGAAGGGGGTCAGGGAAGTCAATAAGAGGCATGTTATCAGACCAGTTATCACAATGGGCAGCTGGGGCTTAATCCCGCTGGGGGACACTGGGAACAGTGGTGTGCATCTCTACCCAACCCCACATTCAGTCATTCATGACGTCACGTTGCTGGCTCGAAATCAGCCATGGGAGTGTTTATCCCATGGAAATCCAAAGACACTACAAACCGGGGCTTTTTAATTTTTCTTATTTTTTTAAAAATTTAACCTGGAGAGCCTATTGTTAGACACTTATCTGGAAGGCAGTACAGAACATGTCTCATAGTTAGGCCACCAAGAAGGGTGAGGGAGTTGAAGTATTTATATGCCCACTGGTCGAGGGCTGCTCCTGGGGAGACATTACTTCCTGAGACTTTCAGCCTGCCCAGTAGCAAAGCAGGTTCCAGAGCCAGCGAAGGCCCCCAGGCACAGAAATGCACGTTCCGGCAGTTGAAAGGCAAGCCAGAGCGTACTAACGTAATGCCAGTGAGGTGGTTTCTGCTGTGAGGTGTAGCGTCTGCGACGACAGGACCGTATTTCTCCATTAGTCAGTCCCTGGCACCTGACAACTGTAGACTCACGGTATCAGGGAGACACCACTCACCTCTGTTTGAACTCTGGGTACTGCATCCTGTTTGGGAAGCCCTTCCTGCAAATACGGATGCCTTCCAGGACGCCATTACAAGCCAGCTGGTGCATGATCAGGTGGGCGTCCACCACGCCTGCCAAGGGGGAGGGCACAGGATGCCGTCAGGACTCCCGGGTGGGACAGGCTGCTCCTTGCCACCGCAGAAAGCTAACTGAGCATCTGTGTCATCAACCCCGGTCTCCTCTCATCACTCCCCAGGGGGCCCCACAATTCAGCCAAGACCCAAAGGCACCCTCAGTGTGACTTCCAGCTGGTGTCCACCCAGCCAAAACATGATTTTTGCTTTACAAAGCAGCTAGAACATGATTTTTGGATGATCCATTTCTTTAAAGATTTTATTGATTTGAGAGAGAGCGAGTGTGTGAGCGAGGGGAGGAGCAGAGGGGGAGAAAGAGGGACAGGCAGTCTCTGCGCTAAGTACTGAGCCCCATGCGGGGCTCGATCCCAGGACCCTGAGATCATGACTTGAGCCAAAACCAAGAGTCAGTTGCTCCACCGACCGAGCCACCCAGGCGCCCCTGGATGATCCATTTTGGGGGATCCTTAAGTGCCCTGCTTTGCCCCAATCATTGCTGCCAATGAAAAGTAGACTTAATTCATACCTAGCTCAGTTTGCATTCAACAACTGTTTGTATTTTTATTAACTGTTATTGCTTCAGTAGGTCAAAATTGTCCAAGTTAAAAAAAAAATTTGGTGGGAGGAGAAGGAGGCAAAAAAAGAGAGTACTTGATATTTCAAAAGTAATTAAACTTCTGTAAAAGGGGGGGTACTTCATTTGAGTAAACACTAACTTCACAAAGCCCCATAATGTACCTGATTGCTTGAACTCGTTGGGGACAATGCAGCGGACAAAGTGGGGAGCCGTGCTGTGGAGGGTGGTCATCAGCTTATTCAACTGCTCCTGGGGACGGAGGAACAAGAAACAGAAGGACTGAGTAGAGCTCAGTGTTGGTGTTGCAGGACACCCACGCTCAGCAGAGATGTTTATTTAGAGTTCAATTAATTAAACTCAAATTGAGCTCTTCTGCCACACCAGCCTCTTCTCCAGTACTCACTCGCCACATATGGCTAGTGGCTATCATCATGGACAGCATCTTGGGTGGTGGCTGTCCTCTCAGAGGGACTTGTCCAAGGTGACATGGTTTTCAGTAAGCAGGGGCCTTCTCACTCAATGCTGGCTCATCGTAGAGTCTCAGTACCAGAAGGAACTGTGGTACCTATGAGGCTAAACCCCTGCCCGTTGTGACCTCCCCACTGGGTGGTCCCTCCTCCTCTGCTTGGATACCTCTAATGATGTAGCCCGCTCTGCCTTAGGGCAGCCAGATCCTTGGGAAATACTGAACTCTTTCTTTGTGCAACATCTCCCTATTGGCTGTTCCTCTACACTTTGGAACATGTCCCCATTCATGCCCCCAATCTGTGGAAGTCGTGATCAGCCCAGAAGATCTGCCAGCCAACTCTAGGGCCCAAGATCTTAGGCACCGATATGTCCATTGATACCACTCTCTGGATTTCAGTCTGAAACAACATGGTTGGACTGCACCATCTCTAAGGGTCTTTTCTGCCCTGAGGTCCTGTGCTTCTGTGACCCCTTCAGAAGGAAGCAGACTCCTCAAATGAAAGAGGCAGCTGTAGGCATAGAAATGAAATCATCTGGTCCTGGGCTGTGAGATGGCAGGCGGACCACCACACCATTAGAAGGGAGGGTTCGATGGAGGGGAGGGTTCACTGGATGCACAGTGGCCTGTACGGCAGCCCCTACTCACCCTGTAGAAGTTGGAGACTGTCATGAAGGAAGACCCTCTCTTCTGCTTCTTGCTTCCAGCTGAGGAAGAAAGACAAGCATGTTTCATGTCAGAACACAGCGTAGGACATTAAGTGTTCTGTGTCAAGGAAATGCATTCTCTGGCTTAAAAAGCTTTTCTTGGGCGGGGGGCAGGGGGGCGCCTGGTTGGCTCAGTTGGTTAAGTGTCTGACTCTTGGTTTCAGCTCAGGTCATGATCTCATGGTCCTGGGATTAAGCTCTGTCTTGGGCTCCGTGCTCAGCAGGGAGTCTGCTTGAGATTCTCTCTCTCCTTCTGCCCCTCCGCACACACTTGCTCTCTCTCTTTCTCTCTCTCTCTCTCTCAAAAGAAAAAAAAAAAAAGCTTTTCTTGAGACTAGGTAAGATAGGGCCTTCGCACCAGGAAAGAGAGATCTACCAGAGAAGAGGTGAATGGGATGACCGTGGCCTAATTGTCAAAAGGGGCATTATGCTCTCTGGAGAGTCTGTGTCCCTTTGTGGTTTAGGGCTACACAAGGGGACAAACTGTTCCCATTGCCTGGGAAGGAAGAGGAGCCCATAGACCATCTGGAGGAATTGGATGTTGATGATGAAAACATCTCTGAATTCGAGGAAATTTACAGTTCTTGCCCCTCTGAGTGGTAGCCATATTGGGCAGCTCCCCTCTGGGGTGGATCCCTGTAGGCCACATGACCTCCATGGGGTAGAAGGCAGGGCTGGGCTTGGCCTTTGCCTCAGACAGAGGAGAACAGGGAGCAGAATATAAGGACACAGCATTTGGGCCTCAACTCTTCCAAAGCAGCGTCACTCCACCTACAGGTGACATAGGCCCAGCAATCAGATCAGTTAATGGAATTTCCCAGAATGCATCTGCATCTCTCCATTGCACCATTATCCATGGTCTACCTTGAGCAACTTGTCATTCATTCATCCATTTAGCAAGAGTTGAATAAGAGAGTTTTGTTTCCTTATTTCCATTTTGGTCACTAAAGGGCATCAGCACGGGGAGACTGGACACAATAAGGGCTCAGCTGTACCTGGAGCCTCCTCTTCTTTGAAGAGAAGGGCCAGGAGTCCCATGGATGATTTCTGGAACAAGCCCACTACTGTTTCATTCAGAGGGTCTTTGTTCTTCTCCAGCCATCCTGTGATGTTGTAACCCACCTGGAGGGGGGTAAGTGCCAGTGGTTACCTTCAGGTCTAGCCTCCGCCTTCCAGGTCCTGCAGGCAGAACCTCTACCAACAGCTTAGCCTGCTCTGGGCTCCCAGGACCAACCTTCAACCCCATCTCCGGGGGCTTCTATTCTTGACATTTTCTGGAGTTCTGGGATGTCCCTGAACCACAGTATGAGGTGGAGGCCCCATTATCTGCTTTCTTGGGCATTCGCATTTTGCCTGTTTAGGTCACCTTGTCTCCGAGCTTTTCTGACAAACCAGGACTCTCTAGCTACTTCCTGTCAGGCTGTGACCTTCTCTTGCATATCTTGCTCTGCTGGCTACTCTGAGCCTGCCTGACCTCTGGCTCTTTTTCTACCCAGGTGGATTGATCTTCTTCCAGGCTCAGCCCTTGCTGTGAGTGACTGGCCTTGACCATCGAAATCCTGAGCTACATGAAGAGCTCCCTACATGGGTGTCTGGTTTCTTCTTGCTCAAGGGCACACATCCCCTGACCATTGCCTAGTGGAAGAGGGGGTCCCATCCATCCAGAACTGGGGGCTCCCTGTGCTTAGGTAATTGGACATCCATTAATTTCTGCTTCCCATTTGGCCCTAGCTGGAGAGGCAAAGAGGAAGCACTTTTCGGATTTTTCCACTGAGCATAGGGTACTGAGGGAAGCAGATAAGAAGCCAAAACCTTTGGGCTTTCCTCCTCCTATATAGCATATAGACATTCATCACCTCCAGGCCTTACTTTAGAGCCTTCTTAGCGGTGCAGAGGCCCCATTAGACTTGGAATATTCCATTGCTACAAATACGGAGCTCTTGTCATTTCACCATGGGAGGTGAGGTAGGCTCCCAACCTGCCGTTTGCTCTAGGCATTGGCACGATTCATTTTGCAAGTGATTGGCATTGTTATGGTTGATGAGATCATCAACTCCTGGCCCCAATGCCCAATCCAACAGCAACTTTCCTGACAGCTCTGTCCTAAGGCTGCTGTTTCCCTGCAGTTAAACCCACAGAGGCTCGACAAACTCCGGTGGTAACAGGAGCCTTGGCATTTACGGCAATACTGCAATCCCAAGGAAGCCAAACTCATTCTTAAAAAGCTGGCTGAACAAACCTTGTCTCCCCTATCAATTATTCAAATAGAACCCGAGTCCTGGAGGCACTTAATTCCCTCGTCCCCAAGGACTAAGTTTGTCATGAGTGAAAAAGCCACTCCGGAGATGTCATTTTGTTTGTTTGGTGGCCACAAGCTGTCAGAGCGCGAAATTAATCAGTTGGGGGATAATTGGTGGGCTCGCGGTGTTTCTTTTCTCTTTTTGCGAGTGTTGGAAATTCTGTCCAAGATCTCAGTTCAGCCGTCAAACTGAGGGCCGTAGACAATGGTGTGGCCCTGGCGGGTCTGAGGGCGTCAACTGCTGGCTGCTCCCTGATTGCTTTGGAAGTCTCAGAGGGGGAAGTGATGAGGAAGTATGAGTCAGAGGTCATTTCACCGAGCTGATCCCCCTGTTATATGGTGGCTGTGCTAGTTGGGAGGCAGGAAGCGTCAGGAAGGGCAGGGCAGGAAGGACCTACAGGAGCCAGAACCCAATGCAGCAGGAAGGTGGCCACAGGGGGTGCCGAGGGGATACTCACAGTGCCTGCATAGTGGATGAGCTCGAAGTGGGCCTCAGGCCCCTTGCCTTTGCCCCCCTTGGGCTTGAGGAAGTTGCTGGACTTGCCCAGGTGGTTGTCATAGAGGGCCGCCTTGAAGGTGGCGTCAGTGGCCTTGGGGAAGACGCACTGTTCCTCCAAGATGGAGAAGATGCCCATGGGCTAGAAGGAAGAGTGGTAGATGGTGTTACAGGAGGCCACAGGACCCCAAAGGGGCCACTCAGGTGTTGGCCTGGGGGTTGTGGGAGGAGTGCCCCAGACACCCAGGTGGCCGGCCAGGAAGCAGAACTCCGGGCAAGGAGCCCTGGTAATGGTGCGGTAGCTCCACGGTCTGGTCTTAGAATGCCAAGGCCACTTAGACTTTAAAGAGGCTAGAATTCATTGAATCTTACGGAAGGGACGATGGAGGTCGGAACGGGCTACATAGCTCCCCAAATGCTAATCCCTCCCAAACAGTGGTGCCAGGCAGGCTTGGCCCTCAGGAAAATGGTAAAGTCAGACACCCGTCTTCTTTGTGTTTAACACTCTTCTATCCGCTCTTGCCCTCAAAGATATTCCTGGTTACCAGGGACTGCAGATGGTTCTAGGTCTTTTCTCATAGGACAAGGGAGCTCATAAATGCTGTCCCCCCCACCCTCATCTATGGAGGGTCTGGATATCTAAGGAAGATTTCTGGAAGAGGGCAATGCTTAACTCCAAAGCTCAAACATGAGGACATTTCAGGTTCTGTGACAGCTGGATAGGGAGGTGTTTGTAGGTGTTAGGGGACAGGTGGATTGTGCATGCAGCCTGTTTTTGGAGACTTTTCCTGGGAAGTTAAGGCTGGTCTCACATTGGAGACCCCTGGCTGCCTTGCTGATAGCTTCTCTATGACGGCCCTTAGGCTGAGCCTCAGAGACAACATATATTATTTCTTTCCTTTATTTTTTAAGTTTTTACTTTGAAATAATTTTAGGCTTGCAAAAGAGTGCGAAGCTTTCCTACATGTCTTTCATCCGAATTCTCGAAATGTTAACGCAACTTCAGTAACAATAATGAAAACCAGGAAATTAACATTGATACAATACTATGAGCAGACTGTTCAGATTTTGTCATCTGTCCTGTTAATGTCCTTTTTTTATCCCTTTTCTGAATTTGATCAAACCATATGTATTCTTGAAGTAGTAGGCCCTTTGCTAAACGTTCCTTATGGTATGATTATAGGGGTGGCCAGTAAACTGCCTGGGCTAGGACCTGACTCTGCCGTTCACAGGTTATGTGACCTTGGATAAGTTACTTCCCTTCTCTGTGTCTCAATGTTCCCATTTGTGAAATGGGTATAATACATCAACCCCCACCCCAGGCCCACCCCAAACACATGCACGTACGGTAGCTTAGGATGAGCCAGTGAGTTGAGGCATCCAACAGGCCAACTAACAGTGGTCATTGCAACACTATCATACCCATTTTGCAGAAAGGAAGCTAGAGGCCAGACCAACCAAGGTCATTAGCAGTGTTGCTAGTGCCACCTCCCCACAGGCCCCGGGGAAATCCCCCTCTGACGCACACCCTGCTCAGGGCCCTGGCCTCTCTCTCAGCCCCACCTTTGAGCAACAGTTTACCTTTTCCAGGAGGTCAATGCAGGCCTGTAGGTCAAGGCCAAAGTCGATGAAGACCCATTCGATGCCCTCCCTCTTGTACTCCTCCTGCTCCAGCACGAACATGTGGTGGTTGAAGAACTGTTGCAGCTTCTCGTTGGTGAAGTTGATGCACAACTGCTCGAAGCTGTTGAACTGGGGTGGGAGGGCAGAGAGCGGGGCGTCAGCCAGGACCCAAGCAGAGCCTCCCTGGGACCAGGACTGAGGGATGAGGCACAAGCTGAGCTCAAATTTGCTGCGGGCCAACCATTGGCAGGTGCTGCCCCAGGTGCCCGAATGCTGACCACTGGACAGTCCTCTGTCAGCCCTGCAAGAAGCCCTTCTCAGTTACCCTCCCCTGCAAAGGCCCAGATCAACTTAGCACCTGCAGAGCAGAGTTGTGGGGGAGAGGGGCAGAAGAGAGTGCGGGGGAGGGGGCAAGGGGCCCAAACCTCAAATCCCCCTCTCATGTGGTTAATGAAAATCATTGTGGAAAGAATCATTTCTTCCCAGGATAGAAATCATTTGAGAGGCATTATGCTTCTGTTCCCCTGTGTACCTTTGGACAGTTCACTCTCTGGGTGTGGTGTTTTTATCCTCATCTGTAGGATAAAAGTGTTTGAGGGGTTTACAAGTCTTTTAAAAAAATCAGAGAGTGCTTTCTCTTAATGAAATACCATGCTAAAGCCACATGAAAAATAGGTTAGAGCAGAGGTGCCGTTGTAATCAGAGGGCATGCCCCTGTGTCAGACCCTGCACTGAGCTGCACCTGCTCAAAACCTTACAAGGCAAAAAGGAGTAGTGTCCCCATTAACATGTGGAGAAAGAGAAGCACACAGCTTGGAAGTGGCCAGGCTGGGATTTGAACCCTGTTTGCACACACTCTGTTGTTGGCACAGAGCATCCTCCTTTCCCCTAGTCCCTCCCCTGCTGGCCATCAGTGGCTTCCCAGGACGCCAGGGAGCCCAGTCTGGAAACTCTAAGCCTCCTTCCGCCTATGAAATTAAAGATTCTGTTGTAGACAGCAGTCAGATTAGCTTTCCAGAGCCTGAAAGAAATTGGGTTAAGCTGTTTTTTTTTTTTTTTTTTTTTTTTTAAAGTAGGCTCCATGCCCACCATGGAGCCCCTGGGGCCTGAACTCATGACCCTGAGATCAAGACCTGAGCCAAGATCAAGAGTCAGACGCTCAACCAGCTGAGCCATCCAGGTGCCTCTAGGCTAAGCTGTTTTTTTTTTAAAGTCCACCTGTGGCCAGTAGAAATCTTAAAATAATAGGATAGTGGAGTGAAATGGACTTTATAGATCATCTCTTCCAGTCTTTTCATTTTAGAGTTGAGAAAACTGAGGATCCGAGAAGGGTAGCTACTTTCCTACACACAACGAGTTGAGGGCCAACCTGAGTCCAGAACCAGATCTACTGACTCCTAATCATACTGCCTCCAATTACAGAGGTAAAATATTCCTGACCCACGACACCAGTCTGTGAGGGAACCTGAGTCTCTCTTGTGTTGGAAAGAAGTGGGAGGTTACCAGTGTTGTGCTGGTAAATCAGCTTACTCTCTCTCTCTCTCAAAAACAAGAGAAAGGAAGGAAAGAAGGAATAAAGGAAAAGAAAGAAAAAAGGAAAGAAAGAAGAAGGAAGGAAAGAAGGAAGGGAGAAAGAAAGAAAGAAAAACCCTGATTTGAAGTGTTGGCCAATTTCCCTGGTGTAAATGGATCAACATGATGTCATGTATCAATATGATGTTAACTGGATCACGAAATTCTTGAAAACTCAACGGTTGGCTCTCTCGAGCCAGTACAGGCTGGCTCCAGAATGTCTCCCATTCAATCCAGTATGTTTACCCCATTCTTTATGATTTGGTGCCATACAAGTGAAGATGGAGCTTTCTGGATGCCAAAAATCAGCGACCCAAGAGCAAACAACTGAGGTTGGCCCACCCCAGGTCCAAGATGAGAAATAAGAGAACTGTGGTGAAAAGTAGCTTTAAAAAGGAAAATGGTCACCCCAAAGCAGAAACAGAATGCCAAGGCAGGCACACCTCAAAGATCTCGAAGCCAGCGATGTCCAACACCCCGATGAAGAATTGCCTCTGCATCTTGGTGTCCAAGGTCTTGTTGATCCTGACCACCAGCCACTTGAACATCTTGTCATAGATGGCCTTCCCCAGAGCTCCGATGGAGTTGTTGCACTGTTCCATGTTCTGGCCCTTTTGCACAAACTCATTGCCTACTTTGACCCGGGGCCTGGTGATGCCCTTCTGGAGCTCCCCGGAATTGAGACCCATAAGATGTGAGACTTTGTCCGCCACTGAGTAGGGACAGAAACAGCAGGTGAGTGAGAGAAACAGGACGCCCTGCGCTGCAGAAACCCATCACCATCCATCATGGTTAGGGAAGGGAGGAAGGAGAGGGTGGCGAGATTCCATGTTGCCCATGAGAAAAGAGACGTCTGAGATGGTTTCCACACTCGCTCAAGGTCAAGTGGCAAAGTAGAGCATAGAAACCAAACTTGTGACTCTGACTCTCAGTCACATCTCCCTATTATCAATGTCTGGATGTCCAAGAAAAATTCTTGGCCTACATCATGTCTCTGAAATGCGCACAAAGCCTCAGAGAGCCCTGAGCCCCTGCCGCCGCCTCCGTGAACAGCCCCAGCCAAACACCTACCCTCCGTGGTGTCCACTTCGGCTTGCTCCTCTCTGGGCTTCTGCTTGAACTTCATGTTCCCGAAATGCATGATGCCCCCCGTCAGCTTATAAATGCCAATCTTCTCCTCTGGGCTGAAGCCCAGCACGTCAAAGGCGACCTACAGGGATGAGAAAGTCAAGACACTCCTGGCTTCTCATTTCACAGAATAGAGGCTGTGGTCCTGCAGTCGTAGCGGTGGCACCGGTGGACCACGGTGGTACAGTGGTACAGCGTGGGCTCTGGAGGTTTGACACACCCTGGCCTGGAGGCGGGTCAGTTTTCCTCTAAGGAGCCCAGACCAGATGCCCAGCAGTGTAGTCATTGTATTTATTTACCCTCCCTCATCTCTGTTTAGTCATAGGCAAAAGGAGGGTCGTAGGTGGTCATGAGGGTAAACCAGAACAACGTGTCAATGTTTAGTCCAGTGCTCGACACATAGCACTTGATAGACAATAACAAATGGGAAGTGACATTATCATCAGCATCATTATTACTGCTAAGGCTTCACGCTAGGTCCCGGGAGAGGGAAAGGCAAAGGCACATCAGAAATCGATTCTACTGTCAGACCCCAACAGAAGTTAAGGTGCTCAATGTCATACAAGGAGAGAGGGGGTGCAGTAGGAACTGCGGAGACAGGAGGGTCGCTCCTAGCCAGGCTGGAGTACATGGTCCCTTTGGTTCCTTGGAATTCTAGTTTGGTTCTACTTGCTACGACAGGCTGGAGAGAAGTGCCAGCTGCAGCCCCAGAGATCTCTAGGGGAGAATGTGGGCTGCTGCCTGGCCGCTCGGAGTGGTCCCCACCCCAATTCTGGTGGCAGTGCATGCAGAGGCCCCACATGCATGCATGCAGGGCCCCCTCTGTCTTGGCTCTCCCTGCCACGTGCCAGCCATGCCAGTCCACTCACATCTGTGATCTGCAGTTCCTCCCCATCGTCCATGTTCTCCACCACCGTAACACCCTGGCTCACCCAGTGGTACTCCTTAGGGTTGGGGACCAGCAGCAAACTCTCTGCCAAAAGCAGGAAAGCAGGTTAGCAGCTGAATGACATGCGGTTTTCTTCTCTTTCCATTTTAAGCCAGATCCCCAAATACCTCCCCTGTGCCCGGCATGATGGTGGGCATCGTGGGGTTGCAGAGCTGGATAAGACAGGGTCCCTCTGGGATCACCCAGAGTCACAGAGGGACTTGAACGGGGCACATAATGAGCTTTCGGGTGACAAGAGGGTTTCAGCAACTTGGTTGTGTCCTTCACTACTTGGCCCAGTACCTGGCACCTACTGGGCCCCCTGTTGATGTTTTTGGAATAAATTAACTCCTATCGTTCTCCTTCCTCTGTCCGATAAAGAGCAGTTTACCCTCTAAGGCAGAAGGTAACATAGTGTCTGCAGTGGCAGTAACAATCACTTGCACATAATATGTGTGGATATTGTTGCTTTTATAAGGAAATATACTCACTTCTATTTTTCTTCAAATGTGTGCCCCTCTTGGTCTATCTTTGTTTTTCCACTTTTGGAAGAGACATGGGTGCAAGAAATACTTTCATGTTCCTTCATCTCTACTGTTGAGAAAAACTAGAGCCCAAAAAGGAAGATAATATTGGCTGTCACCCTGCTCTAGGGTCAGGGAGGCAATAGGGCCTGGTAGGGAGTGTGGTAGACAAGAGAGCTTGTGCTCCATCCAAAGGGGCCACCACCACTCAGCTGCCTTGATTAGCGCTTTGTGGGAGGGCAGGTCCACAGCTACTGGATCTTTTGCTACTCCACAGAAACCAAGAAGTGGATGGTATTTGGTTTTGTTTTTTATACGAAGTCTTCCAATTTCAAAATGCCATCCATTAATTAAAAAGGAGAGTGTGTCTGACACAAATAAAGCCCATTTGTGAGTGCGGAATTGTACCTAGTCTCTGGGAGTAGGAGGTGTGTGTGTGGAAGATTGATCTCTCCCCTGACTTTATACCCTCAGCAGGTCTGCCATGAACAGTTGAGCAGGTTGGTGCCTGCACAAGAGCATCTAGGTGAGTGAGTGAGTGAGTATACTCTGCTCATCAGACTATGCACTCAGTGTCGGCTGTGTCCACCCAGAGGAGAGCCTCTTGTTATTGCACATGTGATGGTCCTGGGCTGACCTCTCCGCTTCTGAGCGTTGGGCCCAGAGGCAGCAGGTCCAAGACCCATACTCCAGGTCTGTGTCTCAGCCATGAGTTGCAGGTGGTATGTATGTGGTATGTATGTGGTATGGGCCAACAGTGGTGTTAAGTCTCATGAGGCCATTGTGAGGATGGGATGTGAGTAGAACTTCGAGAAAGTTCCCTGTAACCTATGCATGTAACTCAAAGGGATTCCTGCAGAACCATGGAAGGGGGTGGGGGGTTGCTGTTACTGGACCCTCTGTCCTCGGGAGCCGTTTTGTTACTGAAAAAAGAGGAAAAGCAAGTTAAGGGGCAGGCAGACAGACATAAAGATCTTTACCAATAAGTTCAGGCTTTTTGTTAGAGAGAATCTGGTAGAAAATATGGTAGCTCCTCTCAGCAGCTTGCTGTGAGATGACACGAGATTTCTCTAAGAGATCTGGAAAGGAAGACGCAAACATGTCCATAAATACAGTCCCATTCTGTCTGGAGTGCAGGGTGCCACAGCCAACTTGGCTCCCCTCTCCATACAGCCCCACACGATAGCCAGTCTGGGGCCCATTCCCTCCGCCCCGGACATGGCTGCTGGGGGCCTGACTGTCCGTGGAGGGGAGCCTGGGAGCAGGGCCAGCCCCCCGGGCATGAGACAGCACTGGGCCCCACACACTGTGTAGCTGGTCCCACCCTGGGAGAACCCACCTCCCACCTCCAAAGGGGGCCAGACTCACAGCTCTCGATATCTGCTCCAGCCAGCTTGCCTGTGGTTCCAAAGTGGATTCGGATGAACTTGCCCTGAGCAGGGAGGAGAGGGTCGTGAGGGAGGATACAGGTAGTTCTAGACCAACACAGTCCCTCACTGGCAGCCCCCCTGAATTCCAGGGGTGCTGTTGGGAATGTAACTGAGCCAGACGTCGCTGTTTGTGGAGCTGATTTCCCACACAGAGGGTAGAGAAGATAGATGGGGTTTGGAGCAAAATTTAGGGTCTGTGGGGTATCGCCACAGGGCATTTGTGGGGAGAGGAGCACCGGCAGGAGGAGCTAGGATGGCTGGGACGTGTGCTTAGAGCCAGGCATGGTGGGAATTTGGCCAGCGGGTGTAGGAGGCACACTACTGAGTCTCCCTACTGACACACCGCATTCCTCTCCCTGACCTTTGGTAGAACCGCTGGTAAATTCTCCTGGAAATAGGTGTCTCTGTGTCTCCATCTCTGCTGCTCCTGGCCCATCTGCCCTCACCTCTATTTCTCACCTGCCTTCCCTCTCTCCTCGCCCAGCTCTGTTTACCTAGGCTCCCTGCCAGCCCACCTGGCTCAGGCAGTGAGGGGCCCCAGCAGGAGACTAGGAATCAGGAGGGAAGCCTGGGCATTTCTCCTCCCTGGACAGCACCTCAGGTAGTGGAAGGTAGAGCTCCCACGAGAGGACTGAGCTAGCTCCCGAATCCACCAGGGTCCTGGGGACAGCACGTTTCCTGCATTGGGGAGGAGGTGGAAGGAGGGATGAGGGGAGTTGTCTGCAGCTTCCAGCCAATGTGCATCTCTGGCTCCCCCATCTGACTTCTCAGCCTCTCCATCACCCTGTTACCATGTCTCTGCTTTCAAGCTCCTGGATTTAAATACTGACTTGGGCTCTGTTTGATACAGACCCCGACAGAGAAGACCTTAAAAATCTCTGGGAAGGAGATGCTGTGACTCGTCTCATTCTATTTACATGTTTAAATCAGCCCGAGTTTCCTTACCTGGAATGGGGTGACACCTATCCTCCCCCTCCCCTCAAGGGGCCGCCATTGCCGCTGCTCACACTTACAAAGCGAGAGGAGTTGTTGTTCCTGATGGTCTTGGCGTTCCCGAAAGCCTCCAGCACAGGGTTTGCCTGGATGATTTGATCCTCCAGGGACCCCTGACCCAGAGAGAAACACAAGGTTGGGTGCTACCTGGGGATTCAGGGCTTTCACAGGACTGTGGTGTTTGAGCCAGGAGCCAGGAGGGGAAGGGCCTTGGGAGGCCTGGAAATCAGGTCAGGAAGGAACCCGGGAGGAGGGCCGCCGCCTGATAAGTGTGCCTCTGTGGCCCTGACATGGGTGGGGCACCTGGCAGATGACAGGCCTTGCTTCTTAGCTGTTCTGGACTTTGCGATTGCAGGAGAGACTCCTGAATGAGCCTGAAAACCCTTCCCAGGGCATCCCTGGTCTTCCTCACAAACTCTCCTTTGCTTTGTGGGCTTTTATAGATGCCTCTGGCCCAGCTATTGCTCCTTGTGCCCCCGGGCCGCCAGGGTCTGCAGAAGCAGCTGGGGGAGGAGCTGGCATTTCCCCTTTCTCCCCTGCCAAGCACCAGAGGCTCCACCACCTTCCCTTCTGGGGATGGATGTGACCTGGGACAGTAGAATACATCCTGTAGGAGGAGACCCAGGTCTGTGGCCTCCTTCTCCCTGTGTGGTTCCACCCTTCTCTCCAAGCCTGTCTACTCCTCTGTAAAATGACCCAAACCCACTGGACAGCTGCGAGGGTCATGTGGGCTCTGTTGTGTGTGCCCTCCTGTGTGTGCCCTCCTGAGTGTGCCCTCCTGTGTGTGCCTTCCTGTGTGCGCCTTCCCACGTGTGCCCATCTGTATGTGCCCATCTGTGTGTGCCTTCCTGTGTGTGCCCCTCTGTGTGTGCCCTGTGTGTGCCTGAAAACAGGGTGGGCTGGCATGACAGACTGAGTGTGCCCGTTGGCCCTACCTTTCCATCCGAGGACTGTTTGCCAGTTCCTCCGACGTTGGCAAAGTACTGGATGACCTTCTTTGTGTTCTCAGTCTTGCCAGCACCAGATTCTCCACTGCAAGTGGAAAATAGGAGCAGACGAGTGAAGCACGAAGAGGGGATTGGCCATAGAGAAGCAAACCAGTAAAAGTTGCAGGCTGAGTGTCGCCATGATTCACCCTCAGCCAGGACAGGGACAGACAGTTGGGGGGTGGAGTTGGGGACACAGAGGCCCCCCCGCAGTTTCACAGGTGCAGCCTCGATGTCCTGCTAAGCCCACTCACAGCCTGCAGATTTCCATACAAAGTCCCGCCAATTAATTCTAAGAAGGCTTAATTACATGTGTAAGACACAAACCTAATTATATGTATATAGACTGAGAGACAGAAGGGACACTTACGTGATTAGCATAGACTGATTTTCACGATCTGCAGGGAAGAAAACAGCAACAGGAAGATGTAATTAGGAAACACTTAGAAACTAGACATTTGACATCGCCCTGGCCAATCAGTCCACATCTCCCTGCATCCCACGCAGCTTGGAGGTGGGCTGCAGCAACCAGCAGAGGCCCAGACCCCCGGGTCCAGTGGGGTCCATGGCCACATGCCTGCCACTGCAACGTGCACCTTTGCAGAAGGGCCCAGAATTTGCCAGCTCCATCCTATATAGCTACCCAGTCATAAGCAACGTAATAAAAATCATTTCATGGGCCACCATGCCATAGAGCAGAGATCATACAGGGAATGGTTAAGTGTTGACTTGAATCCTGGGCAAGTTACTTAACCTGGCATCCAGTGTTTCTGTGAAGCTTAGATGAGATGTGCTGTGAGGTAGGGCTGGTACTTAGCAAGTGCCCTGTGCCCTTACTGAGCCCTGGTACCCGGTGTTAACATCACATGCTGCTGCTTCTCAGCACGTAGCGAAGAACTTCAACGGGTAGTGTGGAGTCACGGTTGGGATTGGGTAGCCCGTGGTTCTAAAACATTTGGCGCCAATGGCAAAAAGAGTTTTTGTCGCCCGCCCTGAGGCCCCTAGCAGGCCCTGCTGTACTCACTCATGAGCATGTCGTGGTAGGCATTGTCAGAGATGGAGAAGAGGTGGGGTGGCATCTCCGTGCGCTTTTTGCCTTTGTACATGTTGGCCACGCGGGCTCCGTAGATGGGCAGCCACTTGTAGGGGTTGACTGTCACACAGAACAAGCCCGAGTAGGTCTGGTGGGAGGCGAAGAAGACAGTTAGCTGGCCTTTCCTCCTGGTGTCCTTTTCCCTCCAAGCCCCAGCCTGTCCTAGAGCAGCCTGGCTGGAAGGCACTGCCAGCCTGGAGAGGTACAGTGGCATCCCCTCCTGGAGACAAAATCTGTTATCGGAGAATCTATTCAGCAAGCAAAACAACCCTTCGCTTTCATCTGTATTTGTTTCATTTTCTTCTGGTTTAATTATTTGTATAGATAACACAGTCACTGCAAGGGAAAAAGTCCCCCCAGCTGCTCAGTGCCCGTCTCCTCCTCCCCCTGGGGAAGTGCTGTGTTAATTTCTAACAGCCCCTTCCATGATTTTTGATGCAAATACATACAAATCCAGGGATGCATTCTTACCTACCACCCTTCTTATTTTTAAAGCAAAAGATAGCTTTCTATAATACTGTTCTATATCTTGCTTTTTCTGTTTAATCTATCTGGGAGATTTTCCATGAGAGTTCACAGACAGACTTCCGGGGTGTTTAAACAGCTGCAAAACCCTCCTTGTGTGGGCACAACCCCCCTCTCCTGGTGGTCAGCTGGGTTTGAACTACTTTTAAGAAGGTGCACCAGCTTCTCTTTTCATCACAAGGCAATTTTGTAAGGAAATTGTCCCATTAAAAAGAAAAGAAAATCAGAAAAACCAATGAGGTAGTAGAAGAAATTATCTGAGGGGAGAAAAAGGGAGGGCAGAAAACGGCCACGTTCATGGGTCCCCATCCAGGAGTTCCAAACTGTCTTTCTCCTTGCTGGACACTCACATCCACCTGAGAGCCCAACCCCCTACCCCGTGCCTCTTTTCAGTTAAACTTTAAAACCCTCTGCTTTGACCCAAATGGGAACAAACGCCTCCCCACCCCATGCCAGCTTCTTCTTAGCATAGCTGCCATATACATATTGAGTTTTTAAAAGGAATCTTATTAAATAGAAAGTGATCCAAAGAAAGAAACAAAGATGAGATAGAGTCCGCTTAAGGAGCTGAGAGTATGACACACAGTGTATCACCCTGGGACTCCTGCCACTGAGTCACTCTTTCCCACCAATCCTGTCTGAGGGTGGGGGTGAGGTGGACAGCAGATAGGTAGGTGGATGGATGGATGGATGGATGGATGGATGGACGGACGGATAGGGGCTGACATCTAACAAGGCTGTATGAAGTCACCAGAGGGAAAATGATGTCTTGATGGGAGAGTTTGCAGTGGTGTGGTGGGGAGAAAGACTTCTGGATGACAACCTCAGCAAAAGGTATACCAGCTGCCCGTGGAGATGGCACCATTACTGAGACATTGAAGGCTTGGAGCAGAAGTTCTAACATGTCGGAAACATGATCCCTTTCATGGCGCCCTTGTCTGTGCCATACCGTATGATGGTTGCTGGGAAGGTAGAGTAGCAGCTGTGCCCTTCCCATCAGGAGAGAGGCAGAAGATCTGCAGCCACCCCTCATCCCCACTGCCAGCCCCGGGGAACTCACATAGATCCTCATGTTGGTGTAGCGTTGGCGCAGATTGTTCAGGACGCTGGCCTCGTTCAAGAAAGTCATGTCCGCCATGTCATTGGCTTGGTAGAATTTGGGTGGGTTCATCTGCTGGATATCATCCTTCTTCACAGTGACAGTCTGGGTTGGGGAGTGTCAAGGTACAACAGAAATTAGGAAATAGTACAGTCAACAGCCATATCGGCCTCTGGCACAAAGTACCATATACTCTCTGGTATCTTGGGAGGAGCTGGAATCAGGTGATCAGTGGGCCCAACTCCTGGTCCAGCCATCTCCCACTGTGAGGCTTGGGCTGAGGAGGGACCTCCAAGGCCATCCGAGTCCTGACTGCCTTCCCTCTGAAACACGGATGACAGGAGCTTCCTTGGCTGGTTGCTGGGAGAACTATGTTAACTTAAGCGGGATCCTGTAAAATACTTTATAAGCTGTAAAGTTCCATCCCTACATTCAGAGCACCTCTGGACCCTGCTTCTCTTCCTGCCAAGTCCATTCTGGTAGCCGAGCAGAACTTGCTCTTCAATCCCAGGGACACTTTGCAGAGATGTGACTCTTGGCTCTTTGCCTTGAGAATTGGCAGTGGTTTCTAAACAGCGTGAACTTTTTCATTGAAAAAAAAGGAGGGGGCACCTAGGTGGCTCAGTTGGTTGAGAGTCTGACTTTTTTTTTTTTTTTAAAGATTTTATTTATTTATTTGAGAGAGAGAGAGAGCACGAGTGGGAAGAGGGGCAGAGGGAGAGGGAGAAGCAGACTCCCTACTTGGTGCCAAGCCTGACATGGGGCTTGATCCCAGGACCCCGAGATTATGACCTGAGCTGAAGTCAGACGCTTAACCAGCTGAACCACCCCGGTGCCCCTGAGCTTCCGACTTTTGATTTCAGCTCAGGTCATGATCTTGGGCTCGTGGGATCAAGTCTCTCCTTGGGTTCCATGCTCAGTATGGAGTCTAGACTTGTCCCTCTCCCTCTGCTCCTCCCCCTGCTTTTTCTCTCTGTATCTCTAAAATAAATAAGGGGTTGCCTGAGTAGTTCTGTCAGTATAATAATAATAATAATATATATATAATATATAACAATAATAATAAAATAAAGTAAGTAAAATCTTTAAAAAAAGACATTTCCCTGCTCCCCCCAAGCCACCTTAAAGAATAAAATTGAAAGCGAGCAAGCAAGCTAACAAGACCAAAATAATAATAATAATAATAATAATACAATGAATACTGAGCAGTAAATGTGTCAGGGTGAACGTAGCACAGGGTTAGGATCCTGGAGCGCCTGTACATGGCAGGCGAAACCCATCCTCCCTCTGTGCCCCAATTTCTTCACCTGTAAATGAAAACTAGCACCAGCTCTTAAGTTTCAGCATCTGGGACCAAAGCTCAAGACATGCGATCCAGAAAACAAACATCTTTGACAAGCTGCTGGCAGCCTGAGACGTGAGGCTTGAACACATGCTGGGATTTCTGGGACTTTTAATTATTTATGAGTCCACTAGGCAGATAATTTGAAACCTTGACAGTTCTGGAAAATCTGCCCACTAATGGGCACCACACCCATGGTAAATCAAGCTGGGTTTTATTCCGAGTCCATTTCCGGGAGTTCCCAGATCTCGGCCTCGCCCTCAGGCAAACACTTCTCTCTCTCTCTCTCTCTCTCTTTCTCTCTCTCTCTGTCAGCTGAGCTAGAGGACAGGGACCTTTGCCTTTCTCTTAGAGGTCAGATGAGTCAGTCTTTCTGTCCCAAACCTGCGGAGCTCACAGAAGCTATGCGCTGTCTTTAACGTGTATCCAAACCGGGGCCCCTGGGGCTCCATGCTCTCGTACGTTACTCCTTACAACACTGCAGTGCTCTGCCCTTCTGAAAAGTAGGTTCTCTAGAGAAGTCAGCTTGACTTTCGTGTTCCAACCCCCTGGCACTTGGGGATAGCCTCATCTCGCTGCTGCCGCTCCCCTCGAAGTGAAGCAAAGCACGAAGCTCAGCTCAGCTGCTGCAGGTTCGGATCACAGAAGGTCTCTGGCCTCTTGTCTTCCTGACATTGACTGACAACCAACTCACACTCCTGCTGCTCGGCCCACCCCGGAGAGATGGTGTTGTAACGTGGGGGCACGGGGGTGTTTGAGCCCAATACAGCTAGGTTTGAATCTGAGCTCGTCATTTGCTGTCTTTGTGACCACGGGCAAGTTACGTAGGGCCTCCTTCATCCTTTACAAAATAGGAACTCCTAAAATCCTACTACATAAGATTATTGAAAGGATTAAACAAAATGTCCAGTGCCTCACCAGGAGTCTGCTGTAGGGTAGCGGTTTAACGAACCAAACTTTCTACCCACTCTCTCAAGTCACCCCCACAGTCAGAAAACAGTGGAGACCAGTAGAGAGAGTGGTGTGCTGGTAAACCAGCTATATGGGCGGGGGGGATCCCTGATTTATACCATTTGTCAAGACATCAAGCTGCCAAAACTTTAATCCTCGGCCGCAAAGCCCCTGGTTGTTCAGTGTTGGGTGTTGGGTCCTCACAAGCCAGGACAAGCCAGCTCTAGCACGCTGCCGCCGTGCAGCAAGGGGCTCTGAGCCACCATCTGTGGGCACACAGGTGGAGAGTTCCCTGGGTCAGCCAGGGTGTTCTGGGCCCTGCCTCACATTCCTCGTGCCGTTGTGAGCACACAGTGCAACTCCTGACATCTGGGATGCTCACTGTCGTGCCACATGAAAGCTCTTTGGGACTTCAAAGATAAGTAACTCCCGCACAATCTCGTGCACACACGTGCTATTTCAGAGCATACAAAGTACTCGCATGTGTCCTACCATGTTGGAATCTCTACTGGGAGAGAGTCAAAGCTCAGAGAGGGCAAGTGTTTTACCCAGAGCCACAGTTTGAGTGTAGGCAAGTCAGCACACAGGACTCATAGGCTTCTGCTCCTCTTACCACCCTGCCTCTTGAGCGTGGACAGCAGAGCCTGGGTGTCTGCCACTCCCTAAGCTCAGTTTCTTCCTGGAGATTATTCTCCACTCACCTGGTTGTTGATGGTCTTCACAGTGACCTGGTCGCCCTGTTCAGACTGGATCTCCCCAGCAATGAAGCCCTCTTTCTCGTCTTTGACCCAGCAGGACTTCTTGATGTCATAGGGCTTGTTCATGGCTTCGATCCTCTCCTTTTCTGGAGGTGCCAGAAAGGGCATCGGGTCCACATCGTCCCCACATTCACCTTTGTATCCACCAGGCATCGTGGCTTGGCTGATGGAGGAGCAGGAAGGAACCAAGGGAGGGAACCAGGGCTTCCCTGGGTGCTGTAGGGAAGAGCAGGACAGTTTGCCAAGACTGATGGGTAGGCTGAAACAAATGCCCTGAGAGAGATGGGGTTGTTTCTCTCAGGTCACTTTGGGTGTCTTGGTGCCATTAGGTCTTAATAATCAAGAATTAGAAATTAGGTAATAGCTCCTCAGAGTTGTTATATCCCCCCACCAACTGCAAAACACTTTTGCATCTGTCCTCTCATATGCCTCTCACACTAAGGCTGTGAGGTAGGGATCAGGAAGCTCATTTTATGGAGGAGGAGAGCCTGGGGAGGCTAAAGCAAGGATTTTAACCATGAAATTGGGACAGGAAAACAATTATTACTTGGTTTTCACTTTCCTTTAAGGTATGAACAGAGGCCACAAGACACAGTAGGACCCCAGTAACACAGTTTCTGTTGGGTTTGTCCCCAATAGAAACAACAGCTAATCTCCTTTCATTTCAGCCTGGTTGTGGACATCTCAAAATATTTACCCTCATCTCAACTTTGAAATCATGGTCTTACTAGATCCTCAGTTAGCTGTTATTTAAATCTACTTACAAAGAAGTATACTTTTAATTACTATATCACAGGTTAACTTTTAAATATTTTGATAACTGTATTTTAATACAGTTGGTTTCCTTTGTAACCCCATGTATTATTATTATTTTTTTAATGTATTTAAAAACACTAATCTGAGCTGAGGTCTATAGGCTTTGCCAGATGCTAAGCAAGTGCTTGGTCCAGAATAATTGCCCAGATTCAGTGATTACCTCACTTAAGATGAGGCCAGCCTGGGGGCAAGCCTGGGCCTCTAGGTCTCCAAACCCAGAGAATTTCACCAAACCACCAGGAAGAAGAACTGGAGATTGATTCATGGTAGCAAAGAGAGAACTCAGGGGCATCCCAGTTTGTCTTGGGGGCGAAGAACCTTCTCAAAAGTTTGGGGAGGGTGTGGTTCTGAGCCCCTTTGTCAGCAGTGCTGTTCTAGAGGCCAATGACAGCCTCCAATTCTAAATAAGCCCGCTGGGGATGGAGGGTCTCAGGACTGTGCCTCCCAGGATCCCTGCTGCCCTGAGCTATCCTCAGGTCTCCAGGTTTTCCTGTCAAGAGCTCTGGTGTTTCCAGAAGAGGTTGACCCAGGACAGGCAAGAGGTAGCAGCAAAGCCAGACACTTCCTCCTGGTCTCATCTCTCTGTGGGGTCCCCAACCCCAAAGCTGGTCTATTTCACAGAAAATGAGAACGAGAGGAAGGGGGTGGGCATCCTGTGCCACCTCGTGATGCCTGTGTTCCCACTGGACAAAACAAATGTTTTAAATTCAGGTGTAAAGTGCATAGGATCACCAAGGAAACAAATGATATTAAAATATAATTAGCAAAATTAAGTAAACCTGCATGATACAGTAATACGCATCCTCCTTCACTAACGCATCAAATGACACGATCTGTCCGCGGGTCTAACAACCCAGCATCGTTCTGAAGCAATGATGGGAACTGACAATCTTTCTAACTCTCTGCAACATTGTCCAGTGATGTGAAAACAAAGTCACAGGTGTTGGGGACTGTGATTTGTTGCCTGTGTTATAAAGGGGAGGGAATGATACATTTCCGTTAAAGGATGGAATTGTTTCCCCACTGAAGACCCCTCGAGCCTGGGGCGAGAACCTTGCCTAATTCATCTTGAGTCCTGTCCCGGGGGAGCACTGGGCTGGGAGTCCTCAGTGTCCCAAGAGCTTCCAGCAGTCTGTCCAGCACCCAGGAGACTTGGCTGTCCCTCGGCTCTGCCGCAAGTCACCTTGGGGAGTGCTGAGGCTGCATTTGGCCTCTCCCCTCCCCCTTTCTGGAAGAGAGGATTGCTCAACATAAACTTCCTTTTGTCATTTGTTGTCCCCAATGACTCAGTTGCATTGTCTTTTTGCTGCCTCATTTTCCTGCTTCTGTTTAACACAGATGGAAGTCACCAGGGAAATGAGACCAAAATCCACATGAAAAAGAAAATGCAAGTATCAGCAAAGTCAGATTAAAATGCATTAGACTTGTCATTAAAACAAAGCAACTGCT
>CM052890.1:4660337-4785230 GCA_028534135.1 Potos flavus | reverse complement strand
CCCCCCCCCCCCCCCCCGGGCATATTCAAGCTACTCTTGCCCCTGCAGACAATAGCTCTCTCCAGGCATCTTTGATAACTAAGACCCACTTTTTCTTTCTTTCTTTTTAAATTTTTTTAAGTTTATTATTTTTTTTTAGTAATTTCTACACCCAATTTGGGGCTCAAACTCCCAACCCCGAGATCAAGAGTCGTGTGCTCTTCCAACTGAGCCAGTCAGACACCTCTCAGGCCCCCGTTTTTAAAATCATAAACCACAAAACATAGAAAACATTCAGCTCAAGGAATGCAAAAGCTGCAAGGGTTCTGGGGGTGGTGTGGGGGAGCAGAGATGCAGAGATGCATTACCCTGTGGGAAGGACAGGGCTGGGACTGAGCCCTGGGGGAACTCAGCACCTCGCTCCCCCAACCAGGGAAGGAAGGTGGTGCAGCGAAGTGCGGCTAATCAGGGTTCGAATCCCAGCTGCCGCTCCTGTCTCACTGTGGAATGCAGTACGAGCCCCAGCAGCTGCCTCCCTTGGAGCTCTGAACGATATGCTCCCTCTGCAGCCCCGGCGCTCAAGAAATGCTCGCCTCCTGCTCCCCCTTGCTCATTTCTTGTCATTCCACCCATTTTCCTCAGGTGGCTCCTCCAGAGCACCCACCTCCCTGTATCCCATCTCCTTGGGCAGCCCCGATGGTACCCACCTGAGACCACACTGGAAGAGACTGGGTGCCCAGCGGAGGCTGGCCATTCCCTTTTATACCTGCCCAACAGGTCTGAGCCAGCAAAACCTTAAAAAAGAAAAGAACCCCTCAGGGCTCTGGTTGCTCAGCTGGCTTTACCTTCCAGAGTTTGACTGGATGCTCCCAGGTCCCTCAGGGGGGATCAGTGAATGCTGTAATTTTAGGACATTCTCCTTCCTCCCATTGCCCTTGTGGGGAAACTGATGACCTCAGCCCAGGGGTGCAAGCTATGGGCAGAAATAGAACAGCTGGCTAATGCATTTTCTCCTTAAAGCTAGAACCCTGCCCATGGAGGGGGACAACTCTCAAGGAGGAAGACCCGGGTTGACTCATCCAAAGCCTTTGGCATGGATGAGCCCAGATAACCAACGGGTTGATGACTTCGTCTGTCTGGAAGGCCAGTGTGAGCTTAGACTTCACTCATTTGATCATGGCCACCGGCGCCCTCCAGCCCACCATGGCCATCAGTGCCAGCTTTGATCCTAGAGCCCTGCCTCCAATTCCTGCATGGATTCCTACACATTCCGTGACCTTGCACAAGTCCTTGCCCTTGCTGCGCTTGCCTTTCCCACCAGTACCCTTCCGAGCTCAGAGACTGTCTAGAGGGGGAAACTGCCTGGGGACTTTCTTCCAGGCTCTGCCTTCACCCTTATCTCCACCCCTCACACTGTTTTGTTTTTTTAATTGAGACAAATTAACATAAAATTAACCATTGTAAGTGAGTAACTCGAGGGCATTTAGTACATTCACAATGTTGCGCAACCACCACCCCTACCTAGTTTCAATAGTCATCAGCCCCAAAGGAAATCGGGTACCCGTTTTTTTTTTAAGATTTTATTTATTTATTATTATTATTATTTTTTTTTCGAAAGAGTGAGCGCCGGGTGCCCACAAATGTGGGGGAGGGGCAGAGGGAGAAGCAGACTCCTCACTAAACAGGGAGCCCAACACGAGACTCAATCCAAGGACCCTGGGATCATGACCTGAGCTGAAGGCAGATGCTTAACTGAGACGCCCAGGCGCCCAACCTTTAAACAGCTTCTTCTCAGGCTGGGTAACCATTAGTCAATCTGCTTTCTATCACTATGGTTTTACCTCTTCTCGGTATTTCATATGAATGGAATCGTATGACATGTAACCTTTAGTGCCTAGCTTCTTTCATTTAGCATCATGTTTTCAAAGTTCATCCAAGTTGTAGCAGGTGTCAGGACTTCATTCTGTGTATGACTGAACAGTGGTCCATTGTATGAATCTGCAACATTTTATCCACTCACCCACTGATGGACGTTTGGGTTGTTCCCACCTTTTGGCTACTGTGAATTGTGCTGCTATGAACATAGAGTTGCAATTATTTGAGCTCGGGTTCTCGATTTTTTTTTTTTTTTTTAATTCCTATTACCTAGGAATAGAATTGCTGGATCAGTTGGTAATTCTATGTTTGGTTCTTTTTTTTTTTTAAGATTTTATTTATCTTGAGAGAGAGAGAACGCCTGCGTGAGTGGGAGTGGGGGGAGGGGCAAAGGGAGAGAGAGATTCTCAAGCAGACTCCCTGCTGATCCCAGAGCTAGATGTGGGACTTGATCCCACAGCCCTGAGAACATGACCTGCGCCGAAACCAAGAGTCGGATGCTTAACTGACTGAGTCACCCAGGCACCCCTGTGTTCAGTTTTTTGAGGAACCACCTGTTTTCATAGCGACTGAATCATTTTATCTTCCTGCCAGTGATTCACGGTTTCTCCAGATCCTCAGCAACACTTGTTACTTTCCTGTTTGTTTTGTTTTGTTGTTGTTTAATTATGGTCATCCTAGTGGGTGTGAAGCAGTATCTCATTGTGGTTTTTATCTATATTTCCCTAATGACTGATGGTGATGAGCATCTTTTCATGTGCTTGTTGGTCATTTGCGTATCTTTGGAAAAATGTCTGTGCAAGTCCTTTGCCCATATTTTAATTGGGTCGTTTGTCTTTCTGTTGTGGAGTCTTAAGAATTCTTTATATATTTTTTATATATTTTTATATATTTTTTATATTTATATATATATTTTCTATTTTTTGCAGAGAGAGTGAGAGAGCGTGTGAGCGCAGGGGCAGGGGAACTGGGGAAGGAAGGGAGAGGCGGAGAGAAAGGTAGAGAGAGAATCTCAAGCTGGCTCTACACTTGGCCCAGAGCCTGATACGGGGCTTGATCTCACGACCCTGAGATCATGACCTGAGCCGAAATCAAGAGTCAGACGCTTAACCGATTGAGCCACCCAGGCACTCCTAGATACTAGATCTTTATCAAATATACGATTTGCAAATATTTTCTCCCATTTCGTAGACTTTTTCAATTTCTTGATAATGCCCTTCTATGCACAAAAGTTAATTTTAACAAAGTCTAATCTATTTTTTGTTGTTGTTGTTGCCTGTGCTTTTGGCATCATAGTTAAGAATCTACTGCCAAATTCAAGGTTATGAAGATTTGCCCCTGCATTTTCTTCTGAGTTGTATGGTTTTGAGATTTTATATTTAGGTTGTGGCTGCCTTAATTCACTCTTAAAGGAAAAAGGAACCCACCTGAGTGCAGAGCTGATTTCCTTTTTTTGTCCGTCTGGGTTTGGGCTTGGGAAGCAGCTACTTTACCGAGGTAACCAAAGAACTTTTTATTTAATGCATATTAATGTTTTGCAGATGCTTCCTTTTGTCAACTGATCCCTGCAGCATTATTATTATGTTCTGAAAACTGGAATCTGTCAATGAAGAATTGGATTAATAAGCAGTTACGACCTGGAAACTTTCCTAGCACCTGCTCTTCCTGAATACTTCACCCTTGAGGATGGACCCCACTTCTTCCGTGCTGGGCCTCAGTTTCCCCAAAGGTAAAATAAGAGTTTGGTTGAGATGCCTCCAGGCATGGCTGTTGTCAATGCTGCTGAGGTGCCATTCCTGCCAATCAGCTGCTCCCCAAATTCTGATCACCTGACAGGATTGTTTTCAATTTCTTTAGCAGTGGAACTTTTCATAGGCAGAGCTTCGTGCAGAAGTGGGGAGGGGCAGAGGGAGAGAGAGAATCAACAGAGATAAGTGGAGCTTCTCTGGGGAGAGCAGGGAAGGAGGTCTCTCCATACCCCACCACCCTCTTGGGGGCCCTTTGAAGACAGTTATCCAGGAGAAGCTGCAGGGGGAGCTGGGGGCTGGAGTCCATCCTCAGAATGCCCCACCCAGAGCCAGCATCCTTCCAGCTTATTCCCACAGGATCTTCATCCTCTGGCCAATGAGAGCAGGGGACAGTGAGAAGAAAGGGGACCCCACTCACAGTGATTCTGGGAAGGAGTGTTCCCTGGCAGGAGGTTTTCAGTCCGGGCCTCAGCAGGAGAGAGCACACTCCAGTGTGGTCACAGCCTGGAGTTTAAGGGAGAGCCTATTGAATAAGGAGGAGCAAGGTTTAGGGGAACAGGTAGGGGATGGAGGGGCAATGGGAAAGCCACCAGACCCTTGAAAAGTGGGAAAAGTGAAGTCCTCAGGGGGACGGCCTGGCTACCGCCCAACCAGACCCAGCAGGGCCAGGGGCTTGCTCGAATCTCCCCACCTGCTCACCCATCTCCTCCCCTCATCTCCTCTGGCCACACCCAACCAGAAGCTGGAGAGCAGGGACCTGGGGAGGCAGCCGGTGGAGGTCAGCCTCCTGGGACACAGGACAAGTGGAGGAAACATAAGATACAGATGGGGAGCAAACATAAGCTACCTAGCACCTGCCCCTCTGTCTCTCCTGAACTTTTCACCAGGGAGTTTTTAGTGGCTTGTGTTCAAGAAAGTTCCATTTCAGTAAGAGTGCTTGGTTGGGAGAAGGGCCTCAAAGTAACTTTCAGGTGAGTACTGCCTTCTAAGAGTAGGTGGGTACACGGAATGCTCTCTGCTTTTAAAAATGCAGTAAGAATAGCACTGGGCTTGGAATTATCTGGCTCATAAAGATATCTGGAGGAAGTTTAGTTATACCTCTCTACAGAAAGCAAGCTGACTTGGATCCCCCAGGGGAAAAAAATTCCCTGGAGTCCTGGCTTGGTATTGATACAACAATAAAAACAAAGCACTCCTGAGTCCATTAGCTCATTTGGATCTTTCCAACAACCCTGGGCAGGTGGGTGGTGCAGATGAGTAATGACTTGCTTTTAGCGGATGAGAAAGCAGGTTCAGAGAGGTGAAGCAATTTGCCCAAAGACACACAGTGAATCAGCGTCTGAGACGTGGCCCTATTTTTCTTTCTAACGCTTATCACTCTCAATAGTGTGTCATGGATCTACTAGATGGTTTCTGGGCTCTTTCCCTTGTCAAATGTAAGCATGGTGAGGACAGGGGTTGGCCTGGGAGGCACTAGAGTGTGTTGATCAAAAACTGGACTCTGAAACCAGATTTTCTGAGTTTGTCCCTTATTAGCTCTGTGATCTCTCCCCACCTCAATTTTCTTGTCTGTGAAATGGGGATGGTAGTGGTACTTACCAAATAGGTTTGTTCTAAGAATGAAGGGAGTTCATGTATGGAAAGTGCCTGGCATCTATTAGATGATCAATAAATATGTGTTGCGTGAATGAAAGCTGGAACTGTACGGTGGGAACAATACTCTAAGCACAACACTGTGTTCGGGGGGATAGTCGAGATGGGAATTATTCTTGGCATTTACATCCAGAAACCCTTGGACTTAGATACATGGGGAGCTGGGCCCTGCCCCCAGAGGGCTGGCTTAGGAAATAGGGCTGCTGGCCCTCATGTACCTTCCTTCCTTCTCCCAGTTCCGTGAGCTCTGCGCCTCATTCTTTGCTGGACCCTAGCAGTGATATACAATTAACTAGATACTTTCTCTGCCTTGGAGGGCTTTGCACTGTGGCCCCTTGGTCTCTCGGAGGAAAACTGGAGAGGGCAGAGGAGACACAGCAGATAAAGGTTGAGGAGTGGCCCCTGGTCAATCCCATGCCAGCCTCAGACCCCCACACTCAGTGCCCCAGTAGGGCCCCCCACTGCCAGAACCAGGGCCCAGAACCTTAGCAACAACAGAGTTCTCAGTTAAGGGATGTTGAAGAAAATCAGACTCCTGTCTAGATCCAGGGCCAGGAAGCCAAAGTTACTTTGGCTTTCCTGCTGTGTATGCCACACTCTGGGCTGGGAACCAGCTCCTCCTGAAAGAGCTCCCCGTTCTATGAAGCAAAGGGCCAGTTGTTGAAGGGCCGCAGGGGATGGTTTCCAGCCTGTGAAAGCCCCTGCTACTAGACATTCAATAGTCACTCACTCAGTACGTTTCCTGGCACTGAGAAGGGCAGGCCCTCCTCTAGGTCCTACTGCTTACAAGACTGGCCTGTCCATCCAAGATAGTGGGGGGCGGGGTATGTGGATGGGGTGTGGCCTTCTCTCCTTGCTTGAAATGAGAAGTGTGGCCTTATCCAATCGGATACTAAGTGCTTCCTTCTAGAACATTCTTAGAACACAGAAACCTCTCAAGTGGAAAGAGTTCCATGGCTTTGAGTCTCAGTTCTGCCCTTGGGCAAATGACTTAACCTCCGTGAGCTTCCATTTCTTCCTTATGAAATGGGAATAATAATAATAGTAATAATAATGATAATGATAAATGACCACTGACCTCCCAGAACTGATAGAAAAATCAAGTGGGATTATGGACTTGAAAATGCTTTCTTAAACTTTTCACTAACCACCACAACTCATGATGTCGAGCATCTTTTCACTTGCTTATTTGCCACCCACGTGTCTTCCTTGGTGAGGTGTCCATTCAGCTTTTTTGCCTGTGTTTTGTCGTCAGGTAGTTGTGTGTATGTTTTTTATATTGACTTTTTTAAAAGATTTTTTAAATTTATTTTTGTGTGAGAGAGAGAGAGAACGAGCAGGGGAAGGGGCAGAGGGAGAAGCAGACTCCCCGCTGAGCAGGGAGCCTGACACGGCACTAGATCCCAGGACCCTGAGATCATGACCTGAGCCGAAGGCAGATGCTTAACCAACTGAGCCACCCAGGTGCCCTTTTATACGGAATTTTAAGAATTGTTCATATATCCTAGATACAAAACCACTGTTGGATATGTATTTTGTAAATATTTTCTCTCAGTCTGTGGCTTGTCTTGAAAATGCTTTTTAAGTAGGAATATGCCTCCTACTTGTTAAGGGTCTCCCCAGATGACACAGAATGGAGACCCCAAGAAATTCCACCTCCATCTACTAATGCTTATCTCCTGGGAGGCGTCCATGGAGCAAGTTGGGCTCCCCTGAGCAAGGTCAAGGGTTGGAGCCAGGAGTTCTGATAACTTGGTTTGGGGCTGGAGGTGGGAGGGGAGGGAAGAGAATTGGAATATATTTATCATGCCTCTGTGTTCCTCAGCCGGTTTCTGCAGGTGTCTGCAGGGTTATGTCCTTAGCAGCCTGATCCCTGCCCTCTAGAGGGACATCTCGTTACCACCTCTAGTCTCAGCTTCACATGCCACACAGTTTGAGTGTGTGGGTTATTGTTAGGCTGGTGGGGCAGGGTCCTCCCAGACCCACAGCCCTGGGGTAGTTCAGGCTCCAGGACTCTCTGATCTGGAAAAGCCACTAAGACAAGCCTGAGGCTTCTGGCACCTACCTCCAGCCTTGGGCCCAGAGCTGCCCATCACCAGGCACTGCCCAGCCTAGGCTCCCACCTTAGCCCCTTGGACGGTCTCTTTGGAAGCCCAAGGATCATCCTTCCTACTTCCCTTCCCCCTTTCTCAGGCAGCTCTGAACTGGCTTTCCACAAAATGTTGGAAACAACTTAAATGTCCATCCGTAGGGGATGAGTCAATAATGTCAATATAAATAATAACATAAAAATATAATATAAATAACATAGAGATAAAGTTCAATAAAGGTACAATGAATATTTTTTAAAACAAACAATGTAAATTCATATTCATTGACATTCAACAAAGCCCACTGCGTACTGTTGGTTTTTTTTTTTTTTAAAGAAAGATTATGGAATAGTTTGAAGCCATTTCTGCAAAATGGCACCTGTGTGAACAGTTGTGGCAAGACCTTGTCTGAAAGGATGCTCAGCCCAATGATCACACCCATTAGCTCTGGGTGGTGGAATTTCAGGTGATTTTTTATTAAACCTTCTTTAAAGATTTTATTTATTTATTTGAAAACGAGGGGAGGGGGTGGCTGGAGAGAATGCACAAGCTTGGGGTGGGCAGGGGGAAAGGGAGAAGCAGATTTTGCTGCTGAGCAGGGAGCCTCATCTAGGGCTCGATCCCAGGACCCTGGGATCATGACCTGAGCCGAAAGCAGCCGCTTAACTGACTAAGCCACCAGGCGTCCCAAGTTAAACCTTCTTTAAATGTATCAGTGTTGCTTGAAGTTTTTTAATGAGGACTGTTTTTAGGACCTGGAATGATTTTTTAGGGGGGAAAAAAAAAAGAGGAAACAAACGTTAATCGATGTGTCTCAAGATGCTCCCTTCGTTTTTTGTGCCCCATGGTGGTGGTTACAGGGTCCTTCCTGGTAAGGTCCAGAAGCTACATTCTCAGCTGTTGTTTGCCATCTTGGAGGAAAGGGGATCAGTGTCCTCCCAGGAGGGCTGCAGGAAGAAGCCTTGGCAGGTGGAGGAAAGTTCACAGTGTGCTCCTTGAAGACCAAACATGGACACAGAGCCTGAGGCCCAGAAATAGCTTCTTGCCCCAGAGACCCTTGGAATCCTGTAGGGTCATCTCAGGGAAGGGTGAGCCCCAGCAGGCCACTGCTGAAATCTTCCTCGCAGGCTCTGAAATGAAAGAGAGGGCTTAAGACAGGCTCTTCTGAACACAGTGCTCTGCAGCTGGGACAGAAAGAAACCAGGACCTGGATAAGGAGTTCTCCAAAGTCAGCTCAGCTTGAAAAGTCTCTTATTCCAAGCCAACTGGAGATTTCCTCATTAATGGTGAATTTTATGGGATCCCAGAAATACGGTGGTCAAGGCTGCTGGAGATCAATTTCTCCAGCTGCATTTCTTTCTTTTTCATACTGTGCTTAGACTTACAGCTCAATTCGATTTTATTTGACACTGATGTACCATTTTTATTTTATTATTTCAAAAATATCTAAAAATCTTTCCAACTTTTCATCCTCCTGGCATCATGCCTTTTTGCCAAGAAGTATTCTTATTTTTCCAAAGGAGAGAGTCTCTTTATTTTCTGTGAGTCTCCCAAGGTTGAATAAATCCCAGTGTCTGAAAAGCCCAGGTGGACTCAAACCCCAACTCAGCTGGGTAATCTCTCATGCATGCATGCATCCCCATCCATCCATCCATCCATCCACCCCTCTATCTATCCATCTGTCCATCCATCCATCACCCATCTCTCATCCATCATCCACTCACTCATCCATCATCCATCCATTCATCCATCATCCAACATCCATCCATCCATCATCCATTCATCCATCTATCCATCCATCATCTATCATCTGTCCATCCATCCATCTGTCCACAATCCATTTATCATCTGTCATCCATCATCCACTCATCTATCCATCAGCCACTCATGCATCATCCATCCATCCATCATTTATCCATCCATTCATCCACCATCCATCCACCCATCCATCCATCCATCATTCTTCCATCATCCATCAATCATCCATCCATCATTCCTCCATAATCCACCATCCGTTCACCCATCATCCATCCATCATCCATCCATCACCCCTCCATCTGTCTCTCCATTCACTCATCCATCTGTCCATTCAGCAGGTGCTCCCTCTGGAGCTAGGGACCGGGTTGGAGTGAACCTTGGCCTTATTTTCCTGCACCCCCTGAGGAGAACATGTCCTCCATGGAGCAATTACAGGGAGTGAGAACATTGTGCTAGACATACAGTGCTGTCTTTGAATACCTAACTCACTTCCTTACTTAGGATTATAATAATATCCGTCTCACCAAGCTGTTACAAGGTGAGGTGCAAATGGCAGAGAGAAAGACCTTGTGTGATTATTAGAGCCCAAGTGCTCAAGTGATGACAGGTGAGTTCTAAGTTCCTTGGTGGTGGGGACCCTGTCTGATTCACTCCTGCACTTTGCAGAACCAGCACAGAGTGGGTGCCCAGTCGCTGGTTCCTACAGAGCCTTGTCCACAGCCCAGCTCTTGGGTCACATGGTGTCAGATGAAAGCCTCACAGGACCCTGGGCTCTGGGCGTGATCTCTGCCTCTGATATTCAGAGGCCCCAGAGAGAAGAAATGTCTGTAGACTGCCCCCATGCTCCCGGAAAAGAAAATGCTTAGGCTAATCAGGCGGATGAGGAGACTTGGGAGCAGTGGGGCTGGATCAGGTCATTAAACAGAACACGCTTCTAGGAAATAAGTACTGTACTGAGGAATTCAGGTTCTGATTTTACTGGAGAGCCCACAGACCTGATGAACAATCAGCCTTTGGTTTTCTTTTGCTGTCTTCCCACCTGGCCTTTTCCTTTCCTTAATATCCCCTTTTTTCATCTCCTGCTTCTGGGCCAAATAGCATCTACCAAGAATCTAAAATTAGCTCCTTAAGGGTCATCATCCTGGGAAGTTAAAGTCTCCCTAGGCCCCAGGGACTCTCTGACACATCTGTGTGTGCATGCATGCACGCACACACGCACACACGCTCTTACATGCAGAGGCCAAGCGTGCCGACGGCTGCATTTGTCAGGAGCTAGCAGATTCCCAGAGACTGACCTCAGTCATGGGACTTCTCCTAAACCCCCTGAAGAATTGTTACATCAGCTTTCTAATTCTGGGGTTCTTTTTCTTAAACTCCTTTTGCATCGTAATGTGATGAGTAGGCATCTATAAATAATCAGTGATGGACCAAGTTGAGGGGCGATGGTGGGAGCAGTTGGCCAGGAATATGGGGAACAGGAAGGAGGGTGCATTGACTGTGGAGGATTTGAAACAAGAATGAAAACTGACTAGAAATCAGCCTGCTTTTATTATCATCCTGCCCTGGCCATTATAAACGAAGTCAATGATAAATACCCCTCCCTGCCCAGGAGGACATCTGCTGGCACCCTGCGCTTGGGATGTCACTGTAAACAACAACATTAACTACAACAACATTAAAAAGAGAAAGGTGTTCCTCTTTCAAAGAAAGAAGTCAGAAGGAAGGACATCCTGATACCTGCTGCAACATGGATGGGCCTTGAGGACTTTATGCCCAGAGGAATTAAGCCAGCTACAAAAATGGCAAGCATTGTATGATTCCACTCACATGAGGTCCTTAGAGGAGTCAAACTCACGGAGACTGGAAGTAGAAGGTTGGGTTTCCAGGGCTGGGGGAGGGGCTTGTGGAATTGGTGTCTGATGGGACAGACTTTCAGTTTGGGAAGTGGAAAAGGTTCTGGAGACAGATGGTGGCGACAGCTGCCCAGCAGTGTGAATGTACTTCATGCACTGAACTGTATACTCAAAAGTGGTTAAAATGGTCAGTTTTATGTTCTGTGTATGTTACCACCATAAAAGATGGAGGGAAGGAAGGAAGGGAGGGAGGGAGAGAGGAAGGGAAGGAGGAAGGGAGGGAGTCAGGCACCTTCCGAGCACAGGCCCAAGCACTGAGGCAAAGGTGGGGCCACACAGACCTGGCCTTCCCCCATCATGTAACCTCGGGCAAGTCATGTCAATGTCAGCAGCCTCAGTTTCCTGCTCTGTGAAATGGGATTGGTAATTCCTACTACAACAGAGGAGTCAAGGCAGGTTAAACAAACCAGGTAAATAAGCCCATCCTGGTAATTCATTCTTGAAAATTTAATGTATGAGTTTGTGGGTGGGTGTTCTAGGACAGTGTTGCTGGACCAGTGGGTAAAAGGCCCACCATGGTCAGCAGAACACAGGTTGGGAGGGCCGAGGAGCAGGCCTCAGCAGAGGGTGGGGCTGATGGAGGAAGGAGGGGGGAGTGGGAGGCCCATGTGGGGCTCCTGGCGGGTCAGATGCTGTGGCCACTACTCACGATTGGGGCTTAAGCGTAGGGGAGGATGAAGTGACTTCTATTTGAGGACTCAGATTCCATCCAAAGTGCTTTTCCTCCCGTGTCTCTGAGTCCTTTATGTAGCACCTGTGGGCCCTGCTGTGTGTGCTAATTGGGTTTATTCAAAGGACACCAGCTTGGTGCTTGGCTTGGGAAGGTTACTGAGCACGCCCACTGTATATCCTGGGTACATTCTGGAGGAGGGACATCTATAACACAGTGGGGGTAGAGGGGAGAGCCTGGCTTTGGGGCCGGTGTGCCCATTTATACATCCAAGAAATATAATGAGCAATGACTCTTCCTGGCATTGGGGATAAAGCAGCAAGTAAAACAGACAACTCCCCCCCTCCCCTCATAGAGCTTACCTAGTTCCGTGGGCATTGGTGGCAGAGCAGGAGATGGAAGATAAACAAGCAAGTAAATGTTCTGCATTTCAAATGTTAACAAATGCTTCTAGGGAGTTGGACAGGAATGCAAATTCGAGGCTGGGGTAAGGTTTGATTTTAGACATGGTGACCAGGAATGGTCTCCAAAAACTAAGACCTGAAGGAATTGAGGGAGGCATAGGGAACAGCGGGTGCAAAGGCCCTGAGGCCAGCATGGGCCTGATGCATTTGAGGGGCAGTGAGGAGGCTGGGGTGTCTAGAGTAGGACCGTGATGGGAGTGAGGCCAGAAGGAACAGGATGGGGGGCAAGGCAGTGCATGGGGGGCCTCATAGGCAATTGTGGGCATGTTGGGGAGCATTGAAGTGTTTGAGCTGCAAAGTGGTATAACCTGAGCTCCAGGTTCAAGGGATCCCTCTAGCTGTGTGTGTGTGTGTGTGTGTGTGTGTGCATGCCGAAAAGCCTGAAGGGGAAGGGGCACAGCCAATGCAGGGATAGGGATGACGAGGGGAAGTGATTCAGGTGCAGGGAGACTGGTGGGTTGTCTCAAATGCCTTGGGCAGAACAGGGAGCCTGGGCCAGTCCCTCTGATAGCCTCGGATCCTGCAAGTTCAGGCCTCCTATATGTCATCCTGAATGCCTTCTCTTCCAACACCACCACTCACCAGCCTCCTTGGTTTGAAACTATAACAGCAGCTTATGTGTCTCTGTCATTGTCTCCCACCACCACATCCAGTGGGTCACCGAGTCCTGCCCCAGCACTGCACCGACTGGCCTTTGCTGCATCCCCACCTTGGTGTCCTCCAGGCACCTGGGTGTGTGAGGGTCCCACCCTGGAGCTCCATGCTTTACTCAGTCAGAGCCCGGCTTCTCCCCATTCCTCGCCTTCAGGAACCAGGGTGTCTTGGGGTCCGACCCTCCTCTCTCCACTCCTGCTGCCACTGCCACCAACCACCCCCACCAGGACCCTGAGATCATGACCTGAGCCCAAGGAAGACGCTTAACCTACTGAGCCACCCAGGCGTCCCACCCTCTGGCAGTGCTGAATAGCCTCTGTTCCCAGGAGAACCATGGCCACTTTTCTTGTTTCAGTGCCTTTTCCTATGCTGTTCCTTCAGCCTGGAGTGCTTTTCTCACAGTTTTTCACCTGCTAATTCCTGCTTTTCTCAAGGACTTGGTTCTGGCATCACCTCCTCCTGGAAGCCCTCCCTGACTTTTATTGCCTTGTGTTGTCCCATTGTGGTCCTGCTCCCACTCTGCTGGGAGGGCCCATCTCTGTTTCTGATAAAAGGGCAGGGACCAGATCATCCTATTCACTGTTGCAGAATCAGGGCCTGGCACACAGTCAGGACTCGATAAATATTTGTTTTTTTTTTTTTTTTAAGATTTTATTTTAAAATAATCTCTACATCTAACATGGAGCTCAAACCTGCAAAGCCTGAGATCAAGAGTTGCATGCTCCACTGACTGTGCCAGCCAGGGGCCCCAAAATTTCTAGAATCATATGCCCTTTAACATTTTTTTTAAGACTAGGCTCCATGCCTGATGTAGGGCTTGGACTCACAACCCTCAGATCAAGCGTTGGATGCCCTACCACCTGAGCCACCAAGGTGCCCCAGTTGAATAATATGTGAAATTTTGTCCCAATTTCCATTTCGATACGAAGCCAACCCATTCTCACCAGCACCCAGTCTCCCTGCCTGCCTTGGGAATAAACATTTGCCAACTGTTCCACGGCAGCATTAACCCTAATACTCCAATTTTAGGAGGAGGTCAATCCAGCGAGATCCCAGAAGCCTTAAACGCCCAGCACGCAAACCCCTTTCTAAAGGGAGGCTGGAGGTCCATGGCAGCTCTGAGGCTCCTCTCTGTGCCTTTTCGGGACATGAGAAGCACCTGGAGATCAGGGTCTCCCCCTGGACCAACTCAATCAGCCTTGGGGCTGGGGCCCAGGCGGCTGGCAGCTCAGAACTCCCTGGGTGTTTCCAATCTGCACCTAGAGCTAAGATTCATTTATTTTGGTCAGAGACCAACCCTGGAGGGAAGGGTCAAATGCCCCAAAACACCTGCTGCCTCTTGAGGGGATTTAAGGCAGGTCAGGGTCTCGAGGCTGTGGCTTTCTTCCCGGTGGCTGGTGAGTGGTGGGTGTGTGCGTGCGCGCGCGCGCGCCAGGGGTCCCAATGTGGCGTCCTCCTGGATTCCTCTGTCTGGTTATTGATGAGACACCTAGCTCTTGCTCGGGGGGATTGGGTGAGGCTGCTGCAATCTTGCCCCTCACCCCTACCTTGGCAAAAGTCAGTGGCCTGCTCAGAGGGACAGCTTCCAGAGGGCCTAGGCTGGGTCTCTCTGCTTGTTGAAATCAGTCTCAGTTTCACAAAATTGTGTTAGGTGCTCGGCTTGCTTTCTGGGTGGGTAAGGAGGATGTGGCGATGGCTGGGTGTCCGTTTACTCTGCAGAGCTTAGATGGGGGCTGGCTGGATATGGGGAGCCTGACCATACAGCAGCTTAGAGATCTGTGTTTCTGTGCCTTTACCTGTGTTCCCGCTCCCTGAAATAACCCCTGGGACATGTTCGTCCATGGGAATCATTCCCGGCTGATTCTACTCCCTCCCAGAGCATTCCCAAGGCCTGAGGTAGGATCACTGGGAAGAGGGCCTGGATTCCTGTGTCCTTTCTTACTGTGTCTTACTGCCTCTGGGCCAGTGTGCACCTTGGAGGGACGCCTGACTGTGTCTCCCTCCATCAAACTTAGGGTCTGGACACATCTTGTTCATGTTGGTAAAGCCCAGTGAGCGCCAAGGTGGGGTCCCTGCTCCCATGGCGACCAGCCCCCCCCCCCCCAGGCCTGCACGCTCCCGTGGTTGCTTCTTCAACCAGGTGCTCCTGCCCCAGCTGTGCCTACTTGCTGACCTGTGCACCCTGGGGCTGAGGCCAGTGGGTCTTCCCGGGGAATGACCATCACTCCAACGCCATGTGTAGTTTTAGCTTAAACTCACTGAGTTTGAAGAAGTGGCTGTTATTGACGTAGGTCTGAGCATTCTGACATCAAAAGATGTCCATAGTTGGGGCTCCTGGCTGGCTCAGTGGGTAGAGCATGTGATTCTTGATCTCAGGGTTGTGAGTTTGAGCCCCACATTGGGCATAGAGATTACTTAAATCTTAAAAAAAAGTCCATAGTATAAGCAAGTGGAGAAATGTGTGGCAAACCCATGTCTGTGATACTCCCCTTCTATAACCCCTCAGGGCAGGTGTGAGTTTTTAAAGGCTAACTTGGAGGAGGGTAGGTTATGGGAGTTAATGCTCAATACATTTCTGAGGTATCAAACTGTCTACACCATGAGTGTTAATGTAAGATCAGAGAAATACTCCTTTCTAGAAGCCAACTCTTGGATGATCTCGATCTTAATTTTAAACCGTTCTCAGTTCTTGAAAGATGCTAACAGTCAAAGCTTGGCTAGATCTAGAAAAGTATTTTAAAAGTGGCCTGTAATGCTCCAGCGTGACTCAGTGCCATGAACAAAACTTAGGAGTGCCTAGTTTAGAGCCTTGAAGACCATGAGTATAGCCAGGGTCCCTTGATGGGACCTCTGCCACCTGACTCTCCCAGGGTGGGAGTCCCCTAGTGTGTTGGGAGCAGCAGAGTTGGCCTGGGCCTGGCTGTGTATGTAAATAAAGCCCTTAAGTTGGTGCTGTTTGCCTAAAGAACCAATTTGGCTTTCTTCGGATCTCAGACTCCGGGAGCTGATGACGAAAGGTTCTGGCTTTGATCTTGTGCCTAACTCAAAGCCTCCAGCTTGGCTCTTTTGTGCCACTGGTGAAGGGTGGCAGGGTAGTGGTTCTCCTGGATGCCACAAATAGCAATGCGAGGGGAAGGAAGCACACTCTGAGCTGTGATGAGAGAAACCTGTGAAAGCCAGAAGAATTCGTTTTGCAGACTGCCCCCAACGAGTGGTTTGGCTACACCTGTGACTTTCAAACTGTTCCTTTAAGATGCCCCCCAGGAGGGGGCGGTTCAGTGGGGAGGACCCTGTTCCCTCTGAAGTTGAGCTTTTTCTGCTTGTGCCATACTGGCCTTCCCCCTTGATATTTGAAGGAAGAACCCCTGGACCTACTTCCCAGGTTCCTTAATGGCCATACGTTCTGGGCTGTGGCCAAAGGATGAATAGTTCTCGTGGAATAGTCCTGGAACCAGGCATGCCTTGGATCGCCCCAGAAACCAAAGTGTTTCAGCCCCTTGTACCAAACTGGCCTCGTACTAAGGCACATTCAGAGGGTCTCATGGAAGTGAGACAGCAATGAAGTGGCAGTGCATTAGTGGAGTATTGGAAGTGGCCTTCCTTGCCGGAGACTTGTGCTTTCCTATTTCCAACATCTTGTCCATGTGTTAAGTGCCACCCACGGGGGTGACTTGTTTTCCTCGTCAGAACTCCTTACAGACTATTGGCTGCAAAGCTTAGTGATCCCAAGCATGGACGCAGGAGTCAGATCTAGGGTGAGGTCCTGGCGCTGTGGGCACTCTGGGCTTCCACAGGAAGTGACCTCTGAGATGGTTTCCCCATTCGTAAAATGGGGCTAGCTCCACCTTACTATTTTTCAGAGATTTTATTTATTTTGGAGCACGCATGCATGAGAGAGTATGTGCAAGTGAGGGGAGAGGCAGAGGGAGAGAGAATCCTAAGCAGATTCCCCACTGAGCACAGAGCCCAAAGCAGGACTCGATATCATGACCCCAAGATCAAGACCTGAGCCAAAATCAAGAGTCAGATGCTTAACCGACTGAGCTACCCAGGCACCCCAACTCTACTATTAAAATTGCTTCCTTTAATTCCAAGTGTCCAACATTCCTGGCATGTGATAGATGTGTTTTGCCCATTGCTCTCTAAACCGAGCCCTTAATACTACTCTCCTCCAGATTTTGAAAATGCCATGTGCCTTATCTCTTGGAGATGGAGGGTATGATTCCTTGCTCCAACCTAAATCTCAGCTTCCAGCTGATGACTCTCTTGACCCTGGTTATTATAGCAACTAGAAAACTCTCAAGCTAGTGTTTTAAGGGATGTCCTTGGAGCAGCTGGCTGGCTTAGTTAGTAGATCATGTGACTCTTGATCTCAGAGTTGTGAGTTGAAGCCTGACGTTGGGTGCGGTGCAGAGCCTACTTAAAAGAAAAATTTAAAGGGGTGTTCTCATTTACCTTTTGGTCCTAAAAAGCACCTCTTCTTCCTTATAGAGCAGATTTTGAGGTTACTTAAAGTGGTTAGATGAAAGTGTAGATGAGGTTAGATGAAAGTGTAGGACATAGTTACACTCTGGCCTGAGCTGCTTATGCCTCCACTCTGAGGCTCAGCCCATTGGCTTCATCCAGCTGTGGGCAGCTGGTGGCACTTTGTTTAGGGACTTGTGCCTGGCCTGGTAGCTGCTGTTACCCCCAGTGCCTTGGACACCATCATTCTTTTGTTCTGAGTCTAATTCCCTTCTTTTTCCTGGTCCCTTGTTGGTTCTTCATTCTCCTGGGCCTTAGTAGGGAATGTCACCAAGACCGAGCGCTTGTTCTGTTCTCTCACAGAGTTCATCTCTGTTCTTAAGACCTCAGTCTTGGCTCTCTGCTGCAAGTTTCCTACTTGTCTACACCACCCCATCCAAATTGATGTGTCTAAATGAGTCTTTCCTCCCAAAATTATTCCCAGCTGTTCTACATTCAAGAATAGAGTCAATAGACTCTGGTTGTCTTTATCCAGTTTTCTCGTCTTTGCAATGTAGTTTGGCTCATCCTGTGTACTTGGAAACAGATGGGTATTCACTGCACCCTTCTAAAAAATGTCATTCCCCGCTGCCTTGTAGAAAGTTAAAATGTGGCCTGATTTGAATAACCTCCTCTAATTAGGAACTGGCTCCCTTTGTGACCTATCACCCACCACCCTCCCCCAACAAATATTTGAGTACCTACTTACTATATGTCACGCACTGTGAAAGGACTGAGGAATCATACCTAAGACACACATGACCCCATTGTCCTTGGGAGAGGGAGGAAGATGCACAAACAAGAAAATTTTGGGTGGTGGTAAAAGCTGTGGAGAGTATAAAATCAGCTGGGAAGAAACTTAAGATTCTTAGATGGGAATTCAAAGTGTTGCTGCAGGTAAAGCAGGCCAGCTCACACAGGGTGGGCATCATAGTGAGTCTGAGTTTTCTTCTGAACTCAGCAGGCAGCCAGGAGAGAGTTTGGAAGCAGGGGAAATTATCTTTTAAGAGATCATGTGGCCTCTGTGTGGCGAAGAGTTTGGAATACAGCAGTGGTAGAAGTGAGGAGAACAGGTAGAAGGCAGTTGCCATAGAGTAGCTAGGAGATGATGGTGGCCTGGCCCAGAGTAGAGGCAATCAACCAAAGAATTAGAAGGAGCGGATCATGCCTGAGACTGTCATGACCCAGGGGTTGGTGGACTGGGTGTGGGAGAATAGGGCCATCTTCCTGTCCTGGTTGGGTGCCACTATCCTGCACGTACGCTCTGTACAGAACCCCTCGGACACAGCCACGCGAGAGGGTTCTGTGCTTTCCTTCCAGCCTACCCTAGCCATCAAAGGCTCAGTTGAAGCTGAACTGCCTCCAAAAGGTATCCCTCACTCCTGCAGCCCAGGGCTGGTCTCCTCTGGTTCCCATGGTGCTCGTCACCTCTTGCCAGTGTGGTGATGCCTATGGAGGCTGACTTCTCGAGTCTGCTCGCCCATCCACTGTAAGCCCTTCCAGGGCTTAGAGGAAAGATGGCTGTGACATAGGAACCCACATGGTGGGCACTGACAATCTCTTGGCAACTGTTTTACCTGCAGGTGGATTACTGCTTCCAGTCAATATGTCGACTTTAGACCCTTCAGAAGAGAGGCTGAAAAAATTTAAGTACCGAGGCAAAGATGCGTCTGTGAGTACCCAGCCACTGCTTCAGTCTATGGAGGAGCAGTGCAGCGAAAATCTCCTGGTTGAAATGCATCAAAAATGGGGTGGAGTCAGGGGCGCCTGGGTGGTGCAGTCGGTTTTGCATCTGACTCTTGATTTTGGCTCAGGATGTGATCTCAGGGTGGTGATAGTGAGCCCCAGTGGCCCTGCATTGAGGGTGGACCCTGCTTAAGAGTCCCTCCCTCTCCTTCTGCCCTTTCCCTGCTCACAAGCATGTACACTTAAGCACGTGCACACTCCTTCACTAAAAAAAAAAAAAAAAAAAAAAAAATGGAGTGGAAGATCAGGACATGGGGACGACAAAGCAAATATAGCAAAACAGAGATCTAAAGAAGGGATCATTTCCCCCAGGATTCTTGATGCTAATAAAGTCTGTGAGTTTCTTCTGATCCAGGAAAAAAGGGTATATTTTGTTTTGTTTTTTAACTGTAATCTCCCTCAGTCTGGCATCCAAGTAAAACTCCTGGGACTGGACTGGACTGGATCAAGGCTTGAATGACCCGTAGACTGATCCCTAATGGTGGAAATGGTCAGGGTCATGTGGGGCATGTCTTCATAGACTTCATAGTCCCCAGCCCTGCCTGGATCCCCACCATTGGGAGGCCCAGCCCTGCTCTTCAGGGCCTAATCAGCACTGGGGAAGATGGGCTCAGACTTGGGGCGATGGGATGCCTTGCTCAGATGGCTCTGCAGCCGAGAGCATCCTGGCCTGCCAAGACTATAAGTGGGCTTCCTTCACTTTGGGAAGAAGGTTGACGATTTTTGTGAATGTGGTATGGTAGGAGAAAGCAGAAGAGGTACGCCATGCTGAGACTATTGACTGTGTGATCTTAACTCTTCCAGCCTGTCGTATCTGTAAAAGTGACACCCGACACTTTGAAGTGTGTGCTAAAAGCGAAGTGTGGTGAGAACCTGACTTCCCTGCTCTCTAAGGGCTCCAATTCTTTCTTTTCCTCACTAGGCTCGGCGGCAACAGCGGATGGCAGCCATCCTGGAGCTCCGCAAGGCCAAGAAAGATGAGCAGGCCTTAAAGAGAAGGAATATCACCAATTTCTCCCCTGAACCAGCTTCTGGACAACTAACTGAAGGGGTACGTTAAGAATGTGGCGTTCAGGACAGTGGTGTGTGAAATACGTCCTTAGCAAGCTTCTCTGGCTGGAAAATGTTTAATAGATGCAGCACTTGCAAGCTCTAATCGAGGGTCCTTGAGGAGAGGGGTGGAGAGATGATGGCTAGAGCTGAGCTGGTGGTTTCGGAAAGCTGGAGGCCGTTAGGTTTGTGGCTGTGAGTTTGGGATCTATGTTCTGAGCGGGGTGGGGTACACAAGGTTCTGCTTCTAATGGAAATTCACTAGCCATCACTTGGCCCAAAATAGGAAATGAGGGGTTACAAACGTTCTCGGTTTGAAGAATCCAGTCGCTCAACATATAAAGTCTTGTCTGGGACCCGAGTGCTGTCCTCTATCTTCCATTCCCCATCCACCCCAGCCTCCTTCAGTGCAAGTTCTGGGTTGACTTGCAGACCAACACTGTTTTTGCAAATCCTTTCTGGAATGCCCTGATGGGGGAGTTTTTCTTTCTCTTCTTAGACTCCAATAGTCTTGTATCTACATGCCTTTTGTGATCTGCCACCATCTGTATTCCACCTTAGCCATCCACGGGCATCACTGCACCCTGCTGGGATCAGGACTCTTACGGGGCAGAGATGAGGTCAGTCTGGCAAGTGGATCCAATGACGCACTAGCGGTCATCAAACAGAATGGCTGTATACAGTCTCTACGTTGCCATATGTGGTTTTTCACTCAGTATAATGTTTTCGAGGTTTGTCCGTGTTGTGACATGCATTGGTACTTCATTCCTTTTATAGCTGATTAATACTTCATTGTGTGGGGGCACCTGGGTGGCTCAGTTGGTTAAGCAATTGCCTTCGGCTCAGGTCATGATCCTGGAATCCCAAAATTGAGTCCCGCTTTGGGCTTCCTGCTCACCAGGGAGTCTGCTTCTCCCTCTGACCCTCCCCCTCTCATGCTCTCTCTCTCTCTCATTCTCTCAAATAAATAAAAGCTTTAAAAAAAAAAAAAAGCTTTATTGTATGGATATCTCACAGTTTGTTTATCCATTCAGTGGTCGGTAGTCTTGTTTCTGCTTTTTGGCTATTACGAATAATGCTGCTTTGTGCCCACGTATTTGTGTGGATGTGTTTTCAATTCTCTTGAGTATACCTAGTAGAATGGCTGGGTCCGGGACGCCTGGGTGGCTCAGTCGTTAAGCCTCTGCCAACGGCTCAGGTCATGATCCCGAGGTCCTGGGATCAAGCCCCACATCGGGCTCCCTGCTCAGCGGGAAGCCTGCTTCTCCCTCTCCCACTCCCCCTGCTTGTATTCTCTCTTCACTGTCTCTCTCTCTGTCAAATAAATAAATAAAATCTTAAAAAAAAAATGGCTGGGTCCTATGATCATTCTGTTTAACTCTTTGAGGAGCTGCTTGTGGTAAACTGAATAGTGCCCCTCCACCCAAATAGCTCCATCTCCCAATCCCCAGAGCCTGTAAATGTTACCGTGTATGACAAAGAGGACTTTGTAGGTGTGATTAAGTTAAGGATCTTGAGATGGGGAGATTATTCTGGATTAGCTGGATGGGCCCAGTGTAATCACCTCGGTCCTTATAATAAGGATGAAGGACAAGTTAGAGTAGAAGGTGAGAGGACCACAGAAGCAGAGCTTAGCATGGTTTGCTTTGAAGGTGGAGGGAGAGGGTCACAAGCCAAGGAACGCAGGTGGCCCCCCTAGAAGCTGAACAAGGGAAGGAGACAGATTCTTCCCTTAGAACCTCCAGGAGGAGTCAGGCCTGCCTTTAATCCAGTGGAACTGATGATGAATTTCTGACCTCCAGACCTGTAAGAGAATGTCTTGTTTGAAGCCGCTAAATTTGTGGAGATTTTTACAGTAACAACAGGTAGCAAACAGGTAGCCAAACTATTTTCCAAACTAGCTGTACCATTGTACATTCTGACATTCTTGCCAATGCTTGTTGTTGTCCGTTTTCGGATTGTAGCCATCTAGAGGGTACAAAGGGCCTTATTGTTAGAATTTTGATATGTTTTCCAAACAACTGATAATGATCATTTTTGGTGCACTTATTGGCTATTCGTAGTCTTTTTGAAGAAATGTCCATTCAAACCCTTTGCTCAATTTTAAACTTGAGTAACTTGTCCTTCTATTGTTGAGTTGTAAGAGTTCTTTACACTGTCTATTCCAGAGACTAGGCCCTTCCCATATATATGATTTGCAAATATTTCCTCCTATTCTGTGGATTGTCTTTTTATTTTCTTGGTAGAATCCTTGGAGCACGGAAGTTTTAAATTTTGAAACTGCTCAATTTGTCTACTTTTGTCTTTGGTTGCTTGTGATTTATATATCCTTTTTAAGACTCCATCGACTGTTGCAGGGTCACAAAGATTTATGTCTAAGTTTCCTTCTGAGAGTTTTATGGTTTTAGCTCATATATTTAGACCTTTGATCCATTTTGAGTAAATTTTTGTAAATTGTGTGAGTAGGGGGTCCAACTTCATTGTCCTGCATGTGGATACCTTGTTGTCCCAGCCTCATAAGGCCATCCTCTCTCCCACTGAATGGTTTTAAAACCCTTGTCTAGGGGCACCTGGGTGGCTCAGTGGGTTAAAGCCTCTGCCTTCTGCTCAGGTCATGATCTCAGGGTCCTGGGATCAAGCCCCGCATCGGGCTCTCTGCTCAGCAGGGAGCCTCCTTCCCCCTCTCTCTCTGCCTGCCTCTCTGCCTACTTGTGGTCTTTCTCTCTCTGTCAAATAAATAAATAAAATCTTAAAAAAAAAAAAAAAAAGAGTATTGCCATCCTGACAATGTTAAGTCTTCCAATTCATGATCATGGGTATTTTTTAATTTATTAGATCTCTAATTTTTTTTTTATAGTTTCAGCATATAAGTCATGTACTTTTGTTAAAATTTGTACCCAAGTATTTTATTCTTTTTGATGTCATTGAAAATAAAATTATTTTCTTAATTTTAATTTTGGATTGTTCATTGCCAGTATATAGAAATACAAGTAATTTCATATGTTAATCCTAAAGCCTACCTGAACCTCTATTTATGTGTGTGTGGAGGGGATTCCTTAGTATCTTCCATATATAAGTTCTTGAATTTTGCAAATAGCAATAATTTTCTTTTCCAATCTGGATGAATTTTTTTTCTTACCTAATTAATCTGTCTAGAACTTCTAATACAATGTTGAATAAAAGCAACGAGAGTGGACATCCTTGTCTTGTTCCTGATCTTAGGGGGGAAGCTTTCCATCTTTTATTGTTTTATCAGATGGCTTTATCAGGTTGAGGAAGTTGCCTTTCATTTCCAGCTTGGTGAATGTTGATTTTCATGGAAGTGTGCCTGAATTTTGTCCAATGCTTATCCTGCATCTGCTGAGATGATCGTGTGCTTTTCCCCCATAACCTATTAATGTGCTACTGTACTGATGTTCATATGTTGAACTGCCCTTGCCTTCCTAGATTAAATCCTAGGTGGTCATGATATATAAACCTGTTGAAATGTTGATGCATTTTGTTTCCTAGAATCTTTCTTCCTGAGATTAGCTGTTTTTCTTAAACAATCTCTCTCTCTCTTTTTTTTTTTTTTTTAAACAGTCTCTTTTTGGCTCAAAGAAAACAAATTGCTACAAGCCTTTGGTCAATTTCTAGAGTTTGGAAGGTTGATCTGCTTGTGTTGGTTTTCTTGTTTTTAAGGAGAAGAGAATTTTGGGAGACCCTTACTCTGCCATTTTTGCTGGTCATCACTAACATTTCTTACCGCATTGGATGAAAAGGTGCTGGGGATCCAAGTGATGATAGGAATTACACCTTCCCCAGAGCATGGGGAGTGTCCCACAGATCCATGAGATCTATAAGACCACCAAGTGTTCTTCTCTCCCGTAATGTAGACAATGTGCAGATTGGGACATACTGTCCAAGCCAGCCTGCTCTAATCAGATAGATGGCTGGACTAGATGACCTTCATGGTCCCTGCGAGCAGAGGCTGTGACCTGAATGTGTCTCTCCTTGCAGGTCAGCCTTACCCTGCAAGAAATAATCAATGGCGTGAATGCCTCGGATCCAGACCTATGTTTCCAGGCCACCCAGGCAGCCAGGTACCGCCAAACAGTCTTCTGTGGTTTATAGGTTCCTAGCTAGAAATGAGCTCCAGTGGCCTATTTGGTTTCGTGGCAGTGGCAAAATGCCCACACGATAAGAGGTGAGTCCATTCAAAAGCGGGACTAAATCGTTCCTCTGCATCGTCCTTGAGAACAACTTAAGATATGCAAGTTTTGTCAGAGATGAATTGCTTAATTTAAATTGGCCTCTATAGGAATCTCAGCTCATAGATAATACCTAAAGGGAAAAATGTTGCTTTGTCATTGCAAAGTGCTATAGGCTGGACTTTAGGATATTAAGTAGCTCTGGCCCAGATGTTAGTCTCATTTGATAGCTAGGAATGCCAACAACGTTTATAAAGGAGATTCTTAATATCAGCCTCACATGACTTATCATATAAACTTTTTTTCCTCTTTTCATTGCAAAGGAAAATGGTGTCCCAGGAAAAGAACCCTCCTCTAAAACTGATTGTTGAAGCAGGGCTCATTCCGAGGCTGGTGGATTTCCTGAAGTTGTGGCCTTACCCCTGCTTGCAGTTTGAGGCAGCCTGGGCTCTGACCAACATCGCTTCGGGTACTTCGGAGCAGACTCAAGCCATTGTGGAAGGTGGGGCCATCCCACCTTTGGTGGGGCTCCTGTCTTCCCCCTACATGACTGTGTGTGAACAGGCAGTGTGGGCTCTTGGTAATATAGCAGGTGAGACTCTCTCCTCAGGGTGGGGAGGAAACCAGTGGGCGGGGGTCTGGCATGCTATGGAAGTTCTTTGGGTAGCATAAAGATTTGATATTCTCAGTATAAATATCTAGAAACGCTGGGAAGAGGATGCCAGGCTTTTCCAAAATCCAGAGTCAAGTTCAGAGGCCGTCTCTGAATTAAAGTGACGACCAGATAATTCAGTGTGTACTGAAGCTATGGGCTGCCTGGTGACATCTGTCAATACCGGGGTCCTACAGCCTCAGGTCTTAATGGCTTTGGGAACAAAAGACAAGTCTTTGACCCGTGAAGTATTTAGGGCAGACCCTTGCATCACCCAGGAGCCTGAAAGAATTCTACCTCCAGTGAAAGTTGCCAAGGGAACAGACCAGAAGATTGTTTGCTCAGAGGGTAAAAGTCTCTCCTGTAAAGACAACCCTAATACGGCCTCCTGAATTTGGGGCTTGATGCTGTATTCCCTACATGGTCCAGGAAAGCGTAAAAGGAGGAGTTAGTGCTGTAGGGTTGGAAGTTCCAGGATTCCTGGCTGAATATAAATACAAAGCTCCTGGGGGTATATGAACTCAATTGGGCCCCTCAGGATTTTGACAAATGAAGATCAGCCAAATAGTAGCAGTTTCAAGTTCAGAGAATCAACAAACCACCATGACTGAGTCAGCAGAAACAAGCAGTATGATTAGATCTCCAAGGACTTCAGATACTGGGATTAGCAAACACAGAATATAAAATAAGTCTGCTTGTTAAATACTTGCAGAAAGGAAGCACCTATTACAGAGACTTTGACCCTCATTTTGCTTGGTTCAGTAAGGAACAGGCAAAATTGGGTGGTGTAAAGTAACCTATGCCTTGCTTTGGTGGTTGAAGAATTATGAACGGAGACTTCTAAGGTCTCAAATCGGTATTCTCACCTGAGAAGCAGATAGCAGGTAGCTAGCATCAACCCATCTCAGGCGAGATTCTGAGTTGTATTTGGAAGATTCCACCCCATGCCAAAGTCTCCTGGAAAGATAATTTGGCCTGCAATAGCCTTCATCTTCCTGAGAACCGTGTTGTGAAGTGCCACCAGCATTCAGAGTCTCGAGGGCACTTCCCGGGTCCGTTGGCTGGCTCCTTCATGTGTCCACAGACTGCTTATAGTGGTCACTGCTGTGTGGTGTCTGCTCTTCACGTCTGCCTATCTACCCAACTGACATGAGGGAGACCCAGGATCTAGTGCATTGCTATAATACGTACTTGTCCATCCCGGGATGTGTTTTGGCTTCTCACCCTTTGCATAGGGTTTGAAAGAAAATGAGTCACTTAGCCCAGGATTCTCTTTGCTCCCTATTTGAATGTCACATTCTTTTTAAAAAAAAATTTTTTTAAATATTTTATTTATTTGAGAAAAAGAGTGACCGAGTGAGAGACCATGAGCGGGGTGAAGGGCAGAGGTAGAAGCAGACTCCCTGCTGAGCTGGGAGCCCGATGTGGGGCTCGATCCAGGAACTTCATCTCGGGACTCCAGGATCATGACCTGAGCTGAAGGCAGACACTTAACTGACTGAGCCACCCAAGTGTCCCCCAAATGTCACATTCTTATCTATTTGTAGGTGGTAGCCCAGAATTCAGAGACCTCGTTATCTCGAGCAATGCCATTCCATATCTGCTGGCCCTTGTTTCAACAACCATACCAGTAAGTATTTTCAAAGTAGAAAAACTAGGTAACAAGTTTCTGAAATTGAGGGACTGCTTTCAAGTCAATGCTAGGTCATGAAGTTGCTGCCTTGCACCTTCGGAGAGCAATTACAATCAAGGGCTAGGACTGAATAACACATTGGGCAGAGATGGATTCTCATTTGGCCCCAAGGGCCAATAGTGCTAATTTTTCTTCAGAGGACATTGGAAGAAGTCCATTAAAGTTTTCCTAACCTTACAATCCTGCAAAAGTAGATGACTAAGCTCTCCATTCAAGGGGCACAGACAGAGTTAATGGGTCCCCAGTTCTGCTCCTAGGTACCGGGTCTAGGTTCAAAGCTTAGAGTCAAAGTTGATTGATGTGGCAATAACAGGGAACCCCCTTGGGTAAATGTTGGTTCTAGATTTGCCCCAAACAAAAATGAAGATAAGGTAGCTTCTAAAACCCCCAGGAAATACCCATCCCTCAAGGTGGGAGATAACCTAACATGGCATGACCGGGGAGTTTGAGGCTGGCATGACCAGGGAGTTTGCAAGGGGAGAGCAGAGCAAGATGACAAGTAGGGTGAAGGACTTAGACATGCATCTGCTGGCAGAGGCAAGCAGTGAAGTGATCTGATGTTTGGGAAGACCCTTCCGGCTACTGGTAAAGTGAGATCAGAGAGAGCTGGGATGCCGCCATGCTGGACGTGGGGGATAGGAAGAATGCCCTCTGGTTTCAGGTTAGGTTGTTCTCCTAGAAAAATGGGGAAGATGGAGGGAAGAAGGAATCTGAGCATTAAACATATTAAGTTGAAGTGAGTAAGAGGCACCACTGCAGCAATGTCCAGTGGATGGATAATGCAGGTCCAGATGACTGTGTGTACATCTGCCATCCAGGTGGGCAGGATCAACAAGAGCAGGGGCCAGCTGCTTGCTTTTGTAAATAAAGTTTTATTGGAACACAGCCATCGCCATTTATTTAGACCCATGATGTCTGTGGCTTTTGTAATGTTACAAGGGCAGAGAGGACTAGTTGCAACAGAGACTCTATGGCCCATAAAGCTGGATGTGTTTATTCTCTGGCCTTCTGCAGAAAAAGTTTGTCAACCCCTGACCTAGAATAGAGCCTGGGACCAAGTCTTGAGGGCTCTGACAATCAGAAGTCAGACAGAATCCAAATGACTGAGAAGAAACAGCCCATTTGGCAAGAGAAATGCAAGTTTGGTGTCATAGGTACCAAGAAGAGCTTTTCCAAAGATGGCTGGGGGGGGGCAGTAACTTTAGGACTGAAAAAGCAGCTATTGGATTTGGAAGAAGTCAATTTCATCACTCAATGCAAAGAAGTAGGGGCAGAAATCAGACTATCAGAAATCTGAAGTGGTGGAAGAACAAATATAAAGCTGCAAGGTAGTAAGTGAGTAGAGATGCATCCTTGAGGCTGGACTCGGAAAAATAGAAACAGGATGATGGCTAGAGAGGTGGAAGGTCCCAGAGTGTGGGAGGGATCAGGGGAGAGAGGTGATTATGGGGATAGAATCTTCAAAGGCAAAAATGGGATCCAGATGTGGGGTAGGAGGACTGACCTTCCAACAAAGATCAGGAATGTGGTTACCACATGTCGGTAGAGTGACTGACCAATGGGCAGACCAAGTAACTTCTGCTTGATCTTTATTTAGTCCATGAAAAATGAATTAGGTCATCAAATGAGTCAAGGTGGGGAAGAACATTTTTGAAGAATACAAGGAAACCTCCACCTAACATTTGAGTATGAAACCTAAAGCTCATTCTGTCTCCCTAGCATGTATCACTGTCGAGAACAGATTCTGTGTGAAGCTCAAGCTCAACCAGCTTCATGCTGGTCGATAGTATTGATCAGGGATACCAAGGACATAAGCCACTGGCATTTTTCCTCCTTTGCACCCGATGATGGAAGCAGTCTCCTTGTTACAGATCACATTTCTGCGGAACATCACGTGGACCTTGGCCAACTTGTGTGGAAACAAGAGCCCTTACCCTTCCTTGAAAGCCGTGAAGCAGATGTTGCCTGTTCTGTCCCACCTCCTGCAGCACCAAGATAGCGAGGTTCTCTCAGACACCTGCTGGGCCCTGTCCTACCTCACCGATGGCCCCAACGAGCGCATCGACCAAGTGGTCAACATGGGGGTCCTGCCCAGGCTGGTCCAGCTCATGAGCAGCTCGGAGCTCAATGTCTTGGTAAAGGTCCCTGGTCCTGTCTGTCTCTGTCTGGGCCTTCAGATGAGAATGTGTGAGTCATACTCCCTTGAACGAGACCTCTCCCAGCCCCAGTCTTCCACAGTCGTGTCTCCTACTTTATCTAGAACAAAGCTTGTCATCTACATTTCCCAGGTCTCTGCTACTCTCTAGCCAAAGACTTGAATCTATTTTGACCCGAAGTCCTAGTGGATGTTAAATAATTTACTTTGTCTTAATCTGATAACTAGAAAATCTAGAGGCACCAAATTAAAATAATCCCTCCACCCAGTAAACTATTCTTTTGTGGCCTTTCCTTCTAGGGGTCTGTGCATGTAGCTTAACAAGTTGGCTGATACAGTGTGTGTGTGTGTGTGTGTGCATGCACGCACGTGTGCGTGCGCATGTGTATTAACATAAAGCTCATTGTAACATTTGCATTTCTTACTCAAGTATAAAAAAAATTCCCTCTTATCCTCTCCCCAGTTTGTTATTAGACTACTTCAGTACAGGTAAAATGAAAAAAGGAAACCAACATCAAATACTTTGCTGTGATATGAAACATGTCCCTTACATAATATACTTCTTGAAGATAGGCCTTGAAACGTGGGTGGCCCTTTTGATTTCTGTGGCTAATGTTGTATATTTATGCAGCCTTAGCGATCATCTATGCCTAGATTAGCATAGTATTCCTCAGATGTCAAGGTTAGTTTGGGGATAGTATAGGGGAGAGGGAGGGTATAAGAATATCTATAAGATGCTGCTTGTCCTGGGGGGTCTAGGGCTCATTTGGGGCCATCCTGCCAAGGCTGTGATTGGCCTGTAGCACTACTTCACCTCTCGCTTGAGTAGCAGATACCCAGCATAAAAGGCTAGGAAAACTCTAGAACTGTCTATGTGGGGGCAGCCACTACAGTGCAGACAAACCAAAATAAATGCACAGTCAGCCCTCAGGGGATGGTTGTCTTGAGCCCAATTGCAGACCCATCCTGGGGACCTTCAGAGTTGAGAGGGAGTTTGTGACTACATTAAAAAAAAAAAAAATGCCATTGGGATCTCATTAGCTCCAAGTAAATATACAACAGAAACTTGACACTGGTGCTAAAGACAAACTTGGTAGAAGTTATTACATTATAAACCCTGTAATGAATTTAGCAATCTTTTTTCTCCACTGTAAGGATACAAAAAGGGGCAGCATTATTTCTTAAGGGCATCCCTTGACTCTATCTCACGTGAGCTGGAACTATTGAGAGGCTAGCAAGTGCCTTTAAACTATACAAATGGCCATGGATTTGCTGGATTAACAGGGATCACGGATTTAACCATTATTCTTGGGTTTCCTGAGCACCATCAACCCAGCACGACGAATACTTAGGAATGTGCAGAGCCTGGTGTGATTGTCCCCTTCTATTCCCAGAAATGTGCAATGCTTGGTTACACCTGTAGCCTTGTTCTTCCAGACCCCCTCCCTCCGCACCATGGGGAACATCGTCACGGGAACGGATCATCAGACCCAGGTGGCCATCGACGCAGGCATGCTGAATGTGCTGCCCCAGCTCCTGATGCATCCCAAGTCCTTCATCCAGAAGGAGGCAGCTTGGGCCTTGAGCAACGTGGCTGCAGGGCCTTGCCAGCACATCCAGCGGCTGATTTCTTGCGGCATGCTGCCTCCCTTGGTGGCTCTGCTAAAAAATGTGAGTGGTGCACTCCGTGTCCATGACAAAAGGCTACTTTCCAATCAGCCCCGTGTTGAACTCCTTCAGGAATTCAGAGACAGGCTAAGAAGCAAATCAGTTGTGATCCCAACAGAGCTAGGAAACCTCAGTTTCCTAACTCGCCCTGGGAAAAGGAAGAGGCATCCCATTTGGGACAACCCATTAAAGATTTAGGAGACTAAACAGGCCTTGTTCAGTGAAAAGGTGATCCCCACAGCTCAAATATTCAGAAAAAATCTTGAGCTGGTAAATACTGGCTTATCTTTAGTGTCACAGGAATATGCCACCCACTCTACTTGCCAAAAGGGGAGGGGTTGTTTTGTTTTAGGAGGAAAAACCTATCAGGTTATGGTGATATGATACACTGAAGAAAGTGGCCTTTTCAGTGTAAAAAAAAAAAAAAAAAAATCACATCGATTAGAGTGGGAATAGACACTGAAAATCCAGATATAGAAGTGGAAATACAATAAAGCTTCCTTCTTCCTCCTGATTCCCACTTCCCTTCCCCAGGGACAACTACTATTTGTCAGCATTTCTTTTGGTCACCTTTGAATGGATGAGCTCTGTTTAAATCATCTACATGTGACACCAGCCAGGAGTTGTTCCGTCTTACAGGGGGCGGGGAGCCAAGTGGAGCAGGGTGGGAGAGAGGAGCTGCTGGTGGGACCCCTGCCCTCAGGTTGGATGGTGGGTTCCCAGGTGTGCCACCCAAATCAAGGGTTCAACCCAATCCCTCAGATGCTTCCTATCCCATGTGTGTCCATGAGTCTGTACATGTTCTGATCAGAACATCCAGTTATGAGTCAAGGAGGATTCTTACTTCAAACTGCCTTTTGAACTACAACTGGCTTGGAGCCATGTGGTGGTTTGGTTATCGATATGTTTTTGTTTTTGTGTTTTTAAGCCGAGGTCACAGTTTTTTCCCCCCCCCCGCCATAAAATGGGAATAACTCCTTCTGCCCAGGGATAGAAGGTTCTACAATAAATGACTCCCATATCTCTGAGCGAAGTGTTTCTTATAAATGTAGGGGATACGTTAATGTTTCAGTGGCCTTCCTCTGTCACCTCTGGGCTGGCTCATTCCCTGGGATCACTTCTGTGTATTCAACTTTGTAGCTAGGGAGCTTCTCGTCCACAGTTTTTCCGTGGCAGAAAGACCAGAAATGCTGACCTAGGTCACTATAACCTAAAATTTCAAGCATAGTGCCTATATTTCCCCATAACCCGACCTAAGGAAATGAGTCTACTTCAAACTTAGAACCTCCCTCTAAGGCCCCATGGTCTGCCTGCCTGCTTCTGGGCTTCTCGAAGATGCTGTCTTCTGCTCAAGAACTAGAGGCAGGTTGCTGAGGTGGTCTATGTAAATTGCACAGTCAGTCCTGGCTGTCCCTAGCCTACCTACAAATTGAACTAAGTTAGCATTGCTGTATTTAAGTTCCTTAGGATCTATAAAGCAGGTAAATGTTCTCTTTCGGCAGGGAGAATTTAAGGTCCAGAAAGAGGGCATTTGGACTGTGGCTAACTTCGTATATGGAGGCACCACAGACCAGTTGATCCAGCTTGTCCACTCTGGCGTCCTGGAACCACTGGTGAATCTGCTTACCATCCAAGACACCAAAATTGTTAGCACCATCCTTCACGTTCTCTCTTTTATCCTCCAGGTGAGCTGTTCTGAGAAGTTTGGTTTTTAAATAGCAGCCTCCAAATTTAAGGCATTTAATTTGGTTCTTAAAACTCACATGTGGATTCTTTTTTCACTCCTTCACCCCTCCTCCTGGCCACATGTCCTATGGGTAACAAAAACAAGAGGACTTTCAAAGAAGGTCCCTCTTCATTTTTTCAATGGAGTCACTGTGTGTCCAGCATCGTTTCAGATGCTCAGGTCACAACAGAACAACATCCTCGCTCTGATTGAGCTTATGTATTAATGGAGAGGGAAACAGACACAACACACAGCTGCTAAAAGGGCCATCACTGATGGCTCAGAGTAGGGAGAGAAAGGTGATACCTCGTATGCAGTCATCAGGAGACACTTGCCTCAGGAAGAGCATTTATGCAAAGTCCTGAGAGGAGGGAAGTGAGTGGGTCTTGTGGATATCTGGGGAAGAGCACTCAAGGATGGGTGGGAGTGGATGGATAGAAGGTGGTAGGTTAGGCTCAGAGCATCCAGATAACAAAGGTTTGGGAGAACTTCAGCTTACTGAGTGAGATGGAGAAACCAGTCAAAGGTTCAAAGCAGGGGAAAGCAGTCTGCGAACCACATGGCTGGCTCTTTTAGAAGGCTAAAACATAGGATACACTCAAAAAAGGCAGCGAGAAGTTAGCAGGAATAGATCTTGAAACTGACTAGACAGACTTGAATTAGAGATCTAGAAGAGTTTTATTTCTGAAAGAAAGTCAATGTTCATAAACTATTTGTGTCAGTTCTATATTGCTGCATAATTGATTACTCCCTGGTGGTCTAGAACAAATATTATCTCCTAGTTTTTGGGGTTAGGAATCTGGGGACAGCTTTGCTGGATGGTTCTGGCTCAGGGTCTCTCATGAGGTTCAGGGTGTCAACTGGGGCTGCAGTCTCATCTGAAGGCTTGATGGAGGCTGGAGGATCAGCTTCCAACATGGCTCACTCACATGCCTGGAAAGTTATTGTCCCTACGTGGACCTCTTCATGGGACCTTTTGTGTGTCTTCACAACATGGCAGCTGGCTTACTCTGGAACAAGTGATCTAGAAAGCAAGGTGGATGCCCCAATGGCTTTTATGACCTAACCTTGGAAGTCATTTCAACAACATCCAATTGGTTACACAGATCAGCCCCACTCAACATAGGAGGAAACTATAAAGGGTGTTCAGTACCAGGAGGTAGGGAGCATCTGAGGCCATCTTAAAGGCTGGCTATATTCATCTGTTTAAGGTCCTTTTATATGCAACTAAGCTGTTGGAAAAATTTCAAAGTAACACCAGGGGATTCCTTTTAAAAGTTCACTTTAAGCATCCTTTTCATGTAACTGTCTTGGAAAAAACTGACCTGAGTCAAGAATGGATCTGAAACAGCACCCAATTAGACACTAAGACTGAGCAAATCACACAGGTGAAGAAGAGCGACTTGGCCCACCCGCAGACAAGGTTGGACATAACGACATAACAAGTTTGTAAAAGCACACTTGTGGGCTGTAGAAATTTAACTTCATCATTTCATTTGAACTAAATGTTTGGGATTTTTTTTCCTTGGGAGAGTCTGGGAAAAACACATCTGGTAGACCAGGGAGAGGCACTGAAATAGCAGGTTAGGAGGACAAGGTAGGAAAGAGCCTCAAATGGGCAGCAGAGTGTAGATGAAATTCTTTAAAGTGACTTTGGGGCCATTTGCTGTGGTGTCGACATCCAGATTCCTTCTCTAGAGCTCTGACTGCCCTTGGTCATCCCACACTCTCCAGCATTCTTTCTGAGGCTGAGGCTAAGCTAGCACATTGGTCCTGCCTTGCTTTCTTTGTTCAGAGCCAAAAACCTCATTTTGGACCTGCAGCTAGGACTAGAGCGTGTCAGGGTTTAACACAGTGCAAACTCTGATCGGGTAGACAGTGTGGCCTGAATCATGTTCAATTTGAACCACAGGAGGTTTTCTTATCATTGCTCACGAAATAGCAGAGCCCTTCAGGAGTTGACACCAAAGCCTTTTCTTTCTCTTCACTTCCCCCAAATGGGCTGTTGAGCTGAATTATTCCTTCTTCTCCTAATATGTAGCTTGTACTCCTTCACGTCTTTGTCCTTTCCCGTCCTTGTTTGGGGAATGCCATGATTGTCCTATGGTTGACCCTGGCACAGCCTTGTTCATCAAGAACGTGTGTTACTTTCCAAGCCTTTTATGCACATCTTCTGTAACTTAAACCACCAATCATCTATATTCTGCTTTCTGTACTGCAACAATTACTTACCTGTCTGCCCCAAAAATGAGTTACGAAAAGGCCTTTTCTTTTCTTTTTAAAGATTTTATTTATTTGACACAGAGAGATCACAAGCAGGCAGAGAGGGAGGGGGAAGCAGGCTCCTGGCTGAGCGGAGAGCCCGATGCAGGGCTTGATCCCAGGACCCTGAGATCATGACCAGAGCTGAAGGCAGAGGCTTTAACACACTGAGCCACCCAGGTGCCCCATGAGAAGGCCTTTTCTAAATCACATCTTGATCTCTAGTTTTGTAGGCCTCGCCCACGGTACATATACAAATGTTTGAGTGAAGGAATAGCACTAGATGATAAATTCAGTGATCCGCATTGGATTAAATCCACTCATGTTGTTTCCAGGGACCTGGTTATTTGCTGTGGTGTTACTAAGCATCCCCTCAGTCTTACCTCTCAAGGCTTTCCAGCGAGGGCTGGGCCAGAACACTTGCATTTAAATAGCATTACTTGAACATTTTTTCAAACTGTATTTTATTTTATTTATTTTCAAACTGTATTTTAAACAATTGCCATTAGTTAGAAGGGAGATATCTATTAAACAGTAATAGCAATGTATTTATGGAGGGCAGCATACTTGGCAAAAATTGTATTTTGTGCAATTAATGTAAACCTAAATATATATACTGTAAATATCTAAAAGGGGAGGAAGATCCTGAAATAGGTTTTTGTTTATTTTTAAGAGAGGGAGAGAGAGAACGGGGGGGGAGGGGAGAGGGAGAGAAAGAATCTTAAGCAGGCTCTATGCCCAGCATGGAGCCCAACGTGGGGCTCGCTCTCAGAACCCTGAGATCATGACCTGGGCTGAAAGTCAGAGTTGGATGCTTAACTGACTGATCGAGCCAGGGGCCCCTGATCCTACCATCGTAATGAGGGCAAAGTAAAACTCTGGCTGCCATTCTGGAACAGGAGCCTCGGTCTGACTCCTCGGTGGTGAAGCTCCCCTCCGAAGGGCTTTTGCCCAGGGTCTTGCTTTTCCTTATATGCCCACAGGCAGCAGAGAAGCTTTCAGAGAAGGAAAACCTGTGTCTTCTGATTGAAGAAATGGGTGGCGTTGATAAAATTGAGGCTTTGCAACTTCACGAGAACCCGCAGGTTGCCCTGACTGCTTTGAACATTATCGAGAGCCATTTTTCTGAGGTAAGCGACTTCAGAGGGGAAAGGCATGCCCATATCTCCTGGCGCGCCACCTTCCCAGGTGATCACTGGGCAGGTGCCCGAGCTGCTCCCGTGAGGTGGGCAACTGGACAGGTGGGCTTCTCTCGTGACTTAGCTCTGAGTTTCTCCCCCATCCATGCTGAATGGGCTGCCTTTGAGTGGCAGCTTCCTCACTCCTGGACCATTCTAGTCCCATAAAAGTTTGTCCTGCTGCCTCTGGTTTAGAGTTTTGTTCTTTCCAGCCCCGCCCCCCCTTGCTTCTTTTGATAAGGACGGACGGACAGACAGACGGAGGAGGGGAGGGGCTATGATGCTGAAGTGACTTTTTCTTCCTTTGCTGAGAAACACAACTAAGGCAGGCCCTGCTTTTGAAAAGCATTTTGCTATTTAATACATTTTGTCTCTTCCCAGAAGATTTGGGGTTTAGGATAAACTGTACATGGGGCTTCTAACTTCTCTGCGGGAGCAGGGAATAATGACCAGACAGCATTAGACACTTCTTTAAACCACTTTTTATCGTGATGTGCAACATAAAAGTTTACCGTTTTAACCACTTTTGAGTGCACAGTTCAGGGTCCTTGAGTACATTCCCATTGCTATGTAAACCTCACCAGCATCACCAACATCATCTCTAGAACTTTCCCATCTTTGCAAAATGAAGCTCTGTCCCCATTAAACATTAACTTCGTCCTTCCTCTCCCCACCCCCATCCCCTGGCAACCACCATTTAACTTTCCATCTCTGTGAATTTGACTACTCTAAGTATCTCACATAAGTAGAATCCTACGTTATTTATTCTTTTGTGACTAGTTCAACTCAGCACAATGCCCAACAAGGTTCATCCGTGTTGCAACAGGTGCCAGAATTTCCTTTATATTTTAGGTTGAGTAATATTCCATTGTGTGGATAGACGACATTTTGTTTATCCATTCATCATACTCACTTGGACTTTTTTTTTAAAGATTTTATTTGACAGAGAGAGATCACAAGTAGGCAGAGGCAGGCAGAGAGAGAGGGGGAAGCAGGCTCCCTGCTGAGCAGAGAGCCCGTTGCGGGGCTCAATCCCAGGACCTGAGATCATGACCTGAGCCGAAGGCAGAGGCTTTAACCCACTGAGCCACCCTGGCGCCCCTGGACTGTTCTTTTGACTGTTGTGAATAATGTTGCTATGAAAACGGGAGTAAAATATCTGTTTGAATTCCTGCTTTCAGTTCTTTTGGGTGTATATACAGAAGAGGAATTGTTGGGTTGTAGGGTAGTTCTATTTTTAATTTTTGAGGAACCACTATACTGTTACCCATAGTGAATGCACCATTTTACATTCTTACCAGCAATGCAGGAGGGCTCCCATTTTTCAACATCCTTGCCAATACTTGTTTGTTTTGTTTGTTTGTTTGTTTGTTTTTTTTGATGATAGCCATCCTCATAGGTGTGAAGTGGTATCTCATTGTGATTTTGAGTTGCATTTGTATTAGATATTTTTCATAGAAAAAAGGTAAGCTGAAAGTTCTTAAGTGGCCAGGAGGCTGGGGGTTTATAGAGTGAGTGACACACCGTTAGGCATCAAACTTGAAATCAGCAAAATCTAGAGCCATACAATAAATAGGACCGGGTTGGTGGTGTGTTGCCAGTACTGGTTTGGGACCAAGAGGATGCTCTCAAAGCAGAGCGGACCCAGAACAGCAGTCAGCATCTTCTGGGTTAAGGCTCCTACGAACACCTTGGGATTAGGAAACCCATCTCTTAAAGGAGGTTCCGATCTCTAGGACTCCTCCAAGGGCTCCAGGCTGAAGACTTTGGGTTTGGAAGTAACAGCTCCATATGCTGTGTCCTTCCCGTGAGGGCACTGTTCTGTGTATCAAAACTGCACTTACGAATAAGCCTGACACAAGAATACAAATAGTGCTTTCACTTACGTCAGAGATCTAGAAGAGTCAAACTCAGACCTATAGCAGAATGGTGGGTGCCAGGAGCTGGGGGAAAGAAGGAAATAGGGAGCTAGGGTTTAATAGGTACAGCGCTGCTTCTGCAGATGGATGGTGGTAGTTGCCCAGCAATGTGGACACTTAATGCCATTGAGCCAATGGTTAGAGATGGCAAATTTTTGGTGTGTATGTTTCACTGCACACACAAACTGCATTGAAATATTTCCGTGCTCCTCTCCTCTGAGGGAGACTTGAGGCCAATTTAGGGCAAATTGCTAATCCACAGAAGATGTTAAGGAGTCCACTGTGCAGCAATAATATGCTGAGAGTCTGCAGGTATAATAGTGTCTCTTCCCTGAAGGGAGAAGAAAGTGGCACAGTATTACCAGCCCTGACCAAGATCATGAATTCTTTTTTTTTTTTTTTTTTTTTTTAAGAATTTACTTATTCATTCAACAGAGTGAGAGAACACAAGCAGGGAGAGCAGGAGAGGGAGAAGCAGGCTCCCCCGCAGCAGGGAGCCCGATGTGGGGCTTGATCCCAGGACTCTGGGATCACGAGCCGAAGGCAGACGCTCAATGACTGAGCCACCCAGGTGCCCCAGGATCATGAATTCTTAAACGGCCTAAAAAAAATTACCAAGGCCCTCCGACTCTTAAACCAAGGAGCAAACCCTCACGGGGAACTTCTTTAAGAACCTTCTATGTCTTGGCATGGCACAGGTGTAAAGCACTTTAAACTAAATGTTAATAAAATTTTCAACACATTCACCTCCATCTATCAAGACTACCGTTAAACTGCTTATGTCTTAAAGTCACGTGGAATTCATTTCCTAAGAATGTGTGGTTTAGTGGTTGCCTTTAAGGATCTTAAAGGAAGACCCTGAACACAGTAGAATGGTCTAGCTAGCTAGACAAATTTCGACTTGTAGACTGGGTTTAACCAGCAATTTTTTTTTTTTTTAAAGATTTATTTATTTGACAGAGAGAGACACAGTGAGAGAGGGAATACAAGCAGGGGGAATGGGAGAGGGAGAAGCAGGCTTCCCGCCGATCAGGGAGCCCGACATGGGGCTCCATCCCAGCACCCTGGGATCATGACCTGAGCCGAAGACAGATGCTTAACGACTGAGCCACCCAGGCACCCCTAACCAGCAATTCTTATATTTCTTTCCCCTTTCCTTTTCATTGTCATGGAATGCCTGTTAATACAGAACATTCTTCAGGGAAAGCTGTGTGGTTGATAGTCAGAAGGAGAGTGAGAGGAGGATGGGAAGGACCTAGGAAAACGATACTAGGCAGTGTTGTGATGGATGTGGGATATGCTTTAAGGAGGATTGGACTTGATCCACCTCTACACTCAAATAACACAAATCAAGTTCTGTTGTGGTGCTGAAGAATCACACCAAAATGTCATGCCCAAAGCAGGTCTTTGCTGGTCCTAGACAAATGAGGAGGAAAGCTGGGTGGGAGTCAGTCTAAAATACTGCTGGAAGACCCTTCATGTTCTCACGAACATCTCATTGAGTGGGGAGAACAAATCTAGGATTTAGTGGACATTAGATCTTCTAATAGGTATCGTAATCAACTTCTGGGGTGACAGTGCTCGCTGCTGAGAGCTGTGCTGGTGGGATGGGATCCTCAGTGTTTTGCTCTCCCACATGGAAGTGGAGAGGACCCAGGAGACTCCTTTTCAACTCTCCCTTTCATTCATCAGTTCAGAACATCCTAGCTTGGTACATCTCTGACCAAGCAGAATCCCACTAGACAAGGACTTTGAATCTTAGACCCTTAGGTTGAGCACAGAAGAAATAAATGGTTGGCATGTGTTCATTTACTCCAGCAGCAGGACCTTATGCTTAGTGGAGTAGACGTTCTCAGTGGTTACCTGCCTTCTGCTTCTCCAAGGCTTCCTTTTGGTCCTGTCTGCTCCCCCATGTTCTTTTTTTTTTTTTTTTTTTTAATTTAATTTATCCATTTACTAGCACATGTACACGAGTGCAATGGGAGGAGCAGAGGGAGAGGGACAAGCAGACTCTGCTGAGTGCAGAGCCTGATGTAGGGCTCAGTCCCACAACCCTGAGATCACAACGTGACTGGAAATCCAGAACTGGTCACTCAACTGACAGAGCTACCCAGGTGCCCCTGCTCTCCTATACTCTTATGACAGATTCTTTTTAAGTAGCCAGAAATAGTTTGTTGCTTGCAACTAAAGAATCTTAACTGATACACATGGGGTGAGAAACTAAATTGTAACTAGTTATTTAAATAGAAAAGATGTATTAAATCCCTTTGTGTCAAGATAGACATTGTATAAAGCTTGAAAACAGAAGTAATATATATAACAAATTGTATATATTACTATATAATATATGTAACAGTTATTACATATCATATATAATTTTTTTTTAAATTAGAAACAAAACTAAGAAAAAAATAATCCTACCATTCCAACACAACTATTCTGGATTGATTATTTTTAAGTAATCTCAATGCCCAAGGTGAAGTTTGAACTCATGACCCCGAGATCAAGAGTCGCATGCCCTACAGACTGAGCCAGCCAGGTCTCCCATCAACACAACTGTTTGTTTGTGTTTTCCCTCCCAGTTTGAGTCCACATATACATTTTTTTTTCTTCTACGTGATTGAAATCCGATTCTTTTTCGACATTTTAAAATGCCACCTTCTCCCCTCCCATCAGAAGACTGAAGTTGAGGGGAAGGCAGAAGGTGAGGTGGTTTACAAAGATACCTTGAGAAAAAACGTTTTTGTTTTTGTTTTTTTAAAGACTTTATTTATTTATTTGACAGAGATCACAAGCAGGCAGAGGCAGGCAGAGAGAGAGGGGGAAGCAGGCTCCCTGCTAAGCAGAGAGCCCGATGCGGGGCTCGATCCCAGGACCCTGATATCATGACCTGAGCCGAAGGCAGAGGCTTTAACCCACTGAGCCACCCAGGCGCCCCCCAAAAAAACGTTTTTAATGAAAAAGGTTTGAAACCCTGTTAACGTTAGTTATTGCCCATATGGTCTGCCCTTGTTGACTCAAAATACTATTAGTTTTTTTTTTCTTCCCTCCCAATCAACTATTTGTATGAAAATTGCATAACAAAGGAGCATTCGTAATTGCGGGATACTGATACCAACTTGTCTAGCAAGGTTTTAAAAAAAAAAAGGAGCTATCTGCCTCTCACACATGGCTTAGGTGCAAAGAGTTGGTGTTAGTCACCTTCTGGCTGGCTGCCCATGAGCTTGGACTCTGTGTTGGGATGACTGGCAGAGCAACAGAAAGGGAGTAACTGGCCCTATGTCATCTTTACGATGTAAAAGCTGAATTGCAATAACTGACTCTCTTGCATTTACCCCAAGTATGTCATATACCATAGAAAAAATGTAATTCTCCTGTCTACCCTACAATCCATAATTTGCCTATCTTCCTGAAACATGGAGTGACCATGTTTAATGACAACAGAACATGATGTTTTAGGCATAGTAGCAAAAATAACCAGATGTGAACTTCTGGGCTATGGGGTCTGGTCCTGGCTCTTTTTCTAAATAGTTGAAGCCTGGACAAGTCTTATAATTTCTCTGTTCCTTAGTGCTTCCTCTGTCAATTCTTTACATTCCTTTGGGCTTTCAGATTTTATCTACAAAATAGGGAGGTTGGGTTTAGTAAATTACTAGTTGTATAATGTCTTCATGTATTTTCTTATGTGCAAGTCATAACCTCAAAAAGTTAAGTGTGGCAAAAATGGTTATCAGTCTCCAATGAAAGAAAGTGGAGTTCACAATGTCACTTAATATGTCCTGCATCTTTTATTAGGTGGTAGAGCAGAGACTCAGGTACAAACCCTGATGTATTATCAGTTACAGAACAAATTTCCCTAAAACTTAACAGCTTAAAAAAAACCCTATTAGTTTTTTGTGGGTCACACATTTTTTGTGGGTCAAGGATCTGGAGACCGCTTGGCTGGTGGTTCTGGCTCAAAGTCTCAAGAGAGTGCATTCAAAGTTCTGCTAGAACTGCATTTTTGTCTGAAGGCTTAACGGGGGGAGGATGTGCTTCAAAATTCACTTATGTGGTAGGTAGTAGGTTTCAATTTGTCCATGGCTGTTGGCTGGAGACTTCAGTTCTCCATCACACAGGCCCTCCATAGACTACCTGAATCTCCTGACCATAGGACAGCTGGCTTCTCCTAGAGCAAGTGATCTAAGAGTGTGTACGTGAGAAAGAGTGCTCAAGACAGAAGCCACAGTCCTTTATAAGATAATCTCAGAAGTTGATATACTATCACGTCCATTTATGCTATTAGTTAAATAGACTGACCTTGGTAGGATGTGGGAGGGGCTACACAAGAATGTGGAGACTAGGAAACAGGGATCATTGGGAGCCACCTGGAGGCTGACTACCCCACTCTGCCACTCTACCCTGTATTCACATTTTATTTATTTTAAAATATTTTATTTATTTGACAGAGAGAGACACAGCGAGAGAGGGAACACAAGCAGGGGGAGTGGGAGAGGGAGAAGCAGGCTTCCCACAGAGCAGGGAGTTGAATGCGGGGCTCAATCCCAGGACCCTGGGATCATGACCTGAGCCAAAGGCAGATGCTTAATGGCTGAGCCACCCAGACGCCCCTGTGTTCACATTTTAAGAGACATCATTCCGACGATAGCCTAGGGTCAGTGAAGTTTCCACAAAGAAAAAGAAGAGGTGAAGAACCAAATGGAAATTTTAGAACTAAAAAATATAACGGAGATTAAAGTTTACTAGATGGGCTCAATATCAGAATGGAGCAGACAGGAAAGAATTAATGAACTTGAAGATAGACCAATAGAAGCAATTAAACCTCTAGATCCAACTACCAACCTACAGGAAATACAGAAGACAGAGAAAAATGTTAAATTACACCTCAGAGATGCAATTGGCAAAATTCAGACTGTAAGAAACTCTGCAAGACCGTTCCGTTTCCTCATTGAATAAATTCCAGTGAAAAAAATCACACATGAGGGAAACTTAGAGACTTAAAAAACTATTGACCGCCAGAATGTGTGGATTATTAGCTCTGTTCTGATTGTAACAAATGTAAATAAAACACATGACATTTATGAGACAACTGGAAACTTGAACATTGAATGGAGGTTTGATATTAAAGAAGTGTTAATTTTTTAGGTTGAATAATCATGTTAAGGTTATGTTTATTAAAAAGTCCTCATCTTTCAAAGGTATGTACTGAATGATTACAGATGGAATGATGTCTGAAATTTATTTCAAAGTACGGGATAAGGGAAGTGGAAGAGGGAGAGATATATAGGGTAGAACTGGCAATGCGATAATGGCTGGTGGGGCTGGTGATGGGACCATGGGGGGTGGGTATTATGCTATTCTTTTTTTTTTTTTCCCTGTGAACATAGGAATTTCCCAATAATTAAAAAAAAATTTTAAAGCCATTATATCCTTTTACTCCACAAAGCTGACCCTTCCCTACCTCGATTGTAAACTGGAAGTTCGTTTCCTCAGTTGGGTAGAAAAAAGGTCTCTGTAATAGAATACATTGGGCAATGTTAAAAGCAGATTCACGCTGAATGCAGGGGAATTAAGTAAATTGCTTAGGGAATGGTGAGCCCCTACTTACCCCACACCCTACTGGATAAATGGAATGCTACCAGACAGGTGTATATCTTCCACACAGGATCCTAGAAGGTATTTCTCAGGGAAATATGACCTCCCCAAGAGAAAAGACCTAAAGACACTGACACTGTGAGTTCTGCAAGGAAACAACCCAACTAGATTACCCCAGGGTCTCACCACTTCTGATCAGCTTTTTAGTACCTCACTTAAATAAATAGATCAAGAACCACCAGACATTTGAGGAAGCCTTCTGACATAAAAGAGACAAAAACAAATAGTGCTGGTAGGGAATTTGAAGGAAAAGCCATGCAAAGGAAAGAAAATTAAACAAAAAATACTAGCATACTCAAGAGATAAGATATTGCTTCCATGAAGCAAAAATAAGATGCTATTTTTAGAAGTCCAAGATCAAAAAGGACTCTTAGAAATTAAAAATGATAGTAGAAATGAACAATTCAACAGTAGGGTTGGATGATGAAGTTGAGGAAATCTCCCATACAGTTGAGCAAAATGACAAAGATAAAAATACAGAAAAGATGAGGTTATATAAACATTGAAGTCTCTGAGATGCAAAATCTGAATAGAGGCATTCTGGAAGTAGAGAATGAAAAATGTGAAGGATGGACAATTAGACAATTATTAGAGAAATAATTCAAGAGTATTTTCCAAAGCAGAAGTAGACATTTCCAAATTTAAAATTTCCAGTGAGTAGCCCAGAAAAATGGATTAAAATTAATGTTTGCCAAAGCACATCATTGTAAAATTTCAAAACTCTGGTAAAAGAAAAGATCCTACAGGGGCACCTGGGTGGCTCAGTGGGTTAAAGCCTCTGCCTTCGGCTCAGGTCATGATCTCAGGGTCCTGGGATCAAGCCCCACATCGGGCTCTCTGCTCAACAAGGAGCCTGCTTCCCCCTCTCCCTCTGCCTGCCTCTCTGCCTACTTGTGATCTCTCTCTCTCTCTCTCTCTCTGTCAAATAAATAAATAAATAAATAAATAAATCTTAAAAAAAAAAAAAAGATCCTACAAATTTCCAGAGAGTAAAAATAAGTCACGTACAAAGGTCAAGAATCAGAATGCACTTCTTCTTACCCACCCAGTTGAATCTTGTATCACTCTGTAGGACACCTAGTCAGCTAATCTATTCATGGGAGAATCCTAATGGGAACACATAGATGTGTATATATAAAAAATCTGAACCAATTATCCAGAAAAATTAACCTAGGTCCCCATTCTTAAGTATGCATGATTGGACACAAGAAGAAAACCAGCATGATAAAAGAGAAAGGCCATGGTGAATGAAGCAACTGTCCCCAGGAAAAACAGACATAACTCAAGAGAAGCTAGGGAAATTACACTCTCTATTTTCAAGAGATTTGAGAAAATAGGGACTGCAGGCATTAAACAAGAAGATGCTATGAAACAGGAACCAGGAACCATCTCAGATTAATTATCAGGACAAAGTTCAAGGAAGGGTTTGAAGATAAACATAAGGAAAGATGGAACAAAGAGATAAAAAAATTGGGAGAAAAATGAGAGAGGATCAATGCAGGAGGTCCACCATCTGAATAACTGGGTTCCAAAATAAATAAATAAAAAATAAAAAATTGAGAAAACACAGGGAAAGACATAAAGAAATTATAAAAGAAAATTTATCAGAATTGAAGGAATCTCTAGATTGAAGGAATCTCTAAACTGAAGGACTCACTTGGAATGCAAAGCTGAATAAATGAGAAAAAGATGAATATCTACATTCAATGTTGTGAAATTTCAGACCACCAAAAATAAATAGAAGATCCAAAAAATTTCCAAAAAGAAACAATGTTATGTACAAAAGAATGAGAATGAGACTAACATCAGATTTCTCTCTGGGGACACTGAATGGTAGAATATAATGGAACAAAGCCTTTAAAGTTCTTTTCTTTCTTTCTTTTTTTTTTTTAAGATTTTATTTCTTTGAGAGAGAGAGCAAGAGTTGGGGGGGAGCTCCCTGCTCACCCAATGTGGGGCTTGATCCCAGGACCCTGGGATCATGACCTGAGCCAAAGGCAGATGCTTAACTGACTGAGCTACCCAGGTGCCCTAAAGCCTTGAAAGTTCTGAAGGAAAATTACTTACAACTGAGAATTCTCTAGTCGTATAAGGCATAATGGTATTTTCAGATATAAACTCAGGAGGTTTACCTTTCAAGTACTTTCTAAGTAAGCTACTTGAGAATGTACACCATTAAAAAAGGGTGAAAACAATCTTACCCACCCCACCCCCCACCATCACTAAAAAGAAAAACATAAGATACAAGAAATAGTGGAATCAACTCAGAAGTCCCTTGAAATGCAATCCCAGAATAATAGTTGTACAGTGAAGCTCGAAAGCGGTTTGTGTCTTAATCCTTAACAGATCCTTAACAGAACAGTTCTAGTTCCTAGAACAGAAAGGCAGCTCCAGATAGAATGTTTTCAATGAGAAGGAATAAAATAGACCAGAGTAACAGAATGACTAAGAAGCCAGATCATGTTAATGACTTGAAGAAAAAATAAATCTCTTCCATCAATAGGAAGAAAATAAGGCAATTAGAAATAACAGGTAAAAAAAATTATATAAAAAACTCATGGCCAAACAGGAAGCAAACCAAAATGTGGTGTGATTTTAATCTTGATTCTGCAACAATCAGCTCATGGAACCAGCAGACAAAACAGGGAAGTCAACTCTACTTGCAGAAGAGAATGTGAATGTTGTCATCCTTGACATTGTCAGAGTTGACTTGATAAATATGGAGGTGGGAATATAGAGGATAAGTGTAAGAGGAGGTAGGAGTATTGCTATCTTCATCTAACATGGAGGAGATTTTGAGTTACAGGCTGATCAAAGAGCAAACACGAGCTCAAAAAAATTATAAAGTACAAATCAAGAAGCAAAAATACAAAGCAAGTACCAAAATGGAGTCAGGAGGAGGGAACTCCTTATCTTCCACAATAGGAAGTCAGATAATGTCTTAAATTAAATCAGGAAATACCAGTGTATATATATATTATTGGTGAGAATATTATATATCTGGTAGTATATGTATAGAAAAAACATTCTGGGAGACTGTTCACCAAATTGGTAATCTCTGGCTAGAAGAGAGGGGAGTCCCAATTCTGTTATTGCTAGTGTTTTAATAATAATTAAAAATAGAAAACCCCAAAGACATTAGAGTTGTGTAATCTTATGGTGTATTTCACGAATATGAATTTGAGTCCTAAATTCCTGAAGCATAACTCCACACAATGAAAGTCTGATAAATGACTTGGGAGTTACCAGTAATAAAAAGGCGTTTCAGTATGTGAGTTTCTCTTCTCTAAAGTAAACATCCTTTCACTCTGTTTGGGTGAATCATAAATGGCAAAAGATTCCATATCTCTGATTTGCTTGTCTTTGAGAAATGTGATTGTTTAGAAAACATCTAAAGTTTTTTTTTTTTTTTTTTTTTTTTTTGGCAGGCAGGGGTGGGGGGATTGGGAGGATCATAACATTTAACAGTTATTAAAACTTGTGGGAACTTTTATTATTTATAAAGTTCTGGTAACTCCCTATACATTCAGTTGAGTAAATTTATGAAGGAAAGTCTTCTCTGGGAGGCCGCAGGCTTAGATACAAACACCCCTAGATTAAGAACAATTATTTAAATGACACTTTTACAAAGGGTTTTCACAGATAACATCTTCCATACCAGTAATTCTTATAAAAACAGCATGATGCTGGTTTTATTTATTTATTTATTTATTTATTTATTTATTTATTTATTTATTTATTTGAGAGAGAGAGAGCAGGGGGAGGAGCAGAGGGAGAGGGACAAACAGACTCTACACTAAGCATGGAGTCTGATGTGGGGCTTGATCTCACAACCCTGAGATCGAGACCTGGGCTGAAATCAAGAGTCGGACGTTCAACCGACTGAGCCACCCAGGTGCCCCTGATGATGGTATTTTATTTATTTTATAGAGGAAGAAATAGAAGCTCCAAAATGTAAGGGAATCACCCATGATCACATAGCCAGCAAAGGGGGAGTATTTAAGCCCACTCTGCTAATGCCAAATCCTCTCCCAGTTGTATCCCTAATGTGGGGATTGCTAGGGAATTAATTGTTAAGGGTTTACCATGGTTCTTATATGCCTTGAGTTCTTAGATCTCTGTGCATTTTAAGGAAAGGAAACTCTAGTGATTGTTAAGGAGTTTATGACATGTCTCTAGCTTTGAGGAAAGGTAGGCAAGGTAGTGTTTGGGTCATCAAGATATCAGGATCCAAAGGAGGCTTGGAAGTGATTTGTTGTTGTTGTTGTTGTTGGCGGGGACCCTCCATCATCACTGGTGGGAAGATGAAGACACAGGTGCAGATGTGGGAGGTTTGAAAGTGATTTTTATGAGACTTCTGTAGAAGGATTTCCAAGGAGAATACCTACCCTAAAACCAGGTTTACTGTTAGACATGGGCTTTCTTTTTGCCTGCGGCCATAAATCTGGCTTCCTAACTACAGCCTGTACTCTTCTATCAAAACCCCAGGAATGTTCTAAGCTGAGTGACCGAGGGTCAAGTTGGCAACTCTTTCTTTTGACCTTGCAGTCCAATTCTTCCCAATAAGAAGAGAACTAGCTCTTTGTCAAAAAAAACCTAGTGCTACCCCAATACTGTGTTTCAGGCACTGGCAAGTTCATAGCTTGCCTAAGTCATTCATTGTTGCACCAATCCCCCAATACCCCCTTTTCCCTCCTGCTTAAATAGGAATTATTCTGCAAAGGATTGCATTCAGAGTGTGGAAACTACTTTAGGGGAAGGATGCATTAGGTGATGGGTTCTATGAAACATTTCTAATGATTCTTAGCTCTACCCTTTTTTGAAGGAAGGCATTCTCCTAAGACCAGCCCATTATCATCAAAGTATTCCATTCAGATGCAATATAGTTTATTTGAGATAACAATATTCAAGATTCTTAATTTTCATCAGCGAGTAGAGAATCCTACCATAATCCACAAATGTAATCGTAGTAAGTACAGTTTTTCTCCTTTGCAGCTAGTGCTTTCCTTAGAATAAAACTGTATTCCCATTTGGTTCCAAAGACTCTCACTTATTAGAGAGAAGCATGGCAGTCCTGTCCTGGGCTTAGTTAAGACATCACAGACTTTGCTCGCTGAGCAAACTGCAATGTCTAAATTGTTTGTACCTCTAAGTGACAACCTGAGATGAAAACTCACAGCAGAAATAGATGTGGCTTGTTGAGAAAGCTGTTCGAGTCTTTGAAAAAGCAAAGTTTTGGGGCTGCCTTATGAGAAAGTTACCGACCATACATTCTGAGTATCGAATTTAAATTGGTAAAGCTCCTGAATGGATCACTTCATTTTTGAAACTCTTTAGAAGCTTGATGCTTAAGACACATGTAAGTCTTTTTCCACAAGCATGGAGATGAAGTAGCCAAACCCTTCCCCTTGTCCCCCAAAGGGAAGTCTTCAGTGTAGCTCTTCTGCCTTATTTATATGTTATTTGCTTATGTGATGGTTTCCACTACCAGACATGAGGCACAAAATGCAGGAGCCATACCTTATTGACCTTTTAAAATTCTTTGCCAAACAGCTTGATTCAATAATGGACAAAGGCCTTGAATAGACATTTTCCCAAAGACCTACAAATGGCCAACAAGCACACGAAAAGATGATAACTGTCATTAGTCATCGGGGAAATGCATTATCAAAACCACAGTGAGATACTGCTTCACGGCCACTAGGATGGCTACTACCAAAAACAAGAAAACACAAGTGATGATGAGGATGTGGAGAAATTGGAACCCTTGTGCACTGTTGGTGGGAATGTAAAATGGTGTGGCCGTTATGGAAACCAGTGTGGTGGGTCCTCAAAAAATAAAAATAGAATTATAGGATCTAGCAATTCCACTTTTGGGTATCTACCCCAAAGAATCGAAAGCAGGGTCTTGAAGAGAGATTTGTACAGTCGTGTTCACAATGGCATTATTCACAATAGCTAAAACATGGAAGCAACCCAGACGTCCATCGACAGATGAATGGACTAGCAAGTGTGGTCTCTTCAGGAAATGGAATATTATTCACCCTTAAAAGGGGAGAAAATTCTGACACTTGCTACAACGTGGATTAATCTTAAGGATATTATGTTAAGTAAAACAGATCAGTTAGAAAAAGACAAGTATCGTATGATTCCACTTATATGAGGTCTCTGGAATAGTCAAATTCAGAGAGACAGAAAGCAGAATGTTGATTGCTAGGGGCTGGGGGAAGGAGACAATGGGGAGTTGTCGAATGGGTACAGAGTTTGTTTTACGTGATGAAATGAGTTCTGGAGATGGATGATGGTGGTGAAGCATAACATCATGAACGTATTTAATCCCAGTGACTTTATACTTAAAGGTAGTTAAGATGGTAAATTTTATATTACGCGTATTTTGCCACAATAAAAAAATTGGGAAAAAAAAAACCTGACAGCTCGTATCCAGATTACATAATGAATGCCTATAAACCAGTAAGAAAGACAGAAAATCCCATAGAAGAATGGAGAAAGAAACCCAAAACATTGCATGCGCACTTTGCTAAAGGGATTCCGAATAGCCAAAGTAATACACTATTAGTAATCAGAAAAGGCAATTCAATATAATGCTCATATTAGTCAAAAAGCAGTTTAACATAATGTTTACATTAGCCCCAAAGTGGAACATTCAAATGTCTATGAATGGATAAATTGAAGTATAGTCATACAAAGAATACTACACAAACAATAAAAATAAATGAGCTATAGCCACAACACAATAATACAGATGAATCTTAGAAACATAATGTTGAGTTAAAAAAAAATCAGATGCAAAATAATCCATACTGTATGGTTCTGTTTACAGAAAGTTCAAAAACAGGCAAAAGAGATGCTTAATTGATAAAACTATGAATAAAAGCAAAAAAGTTACAGTAAGAGGAGAGTGGTTACCCAGGGAGGAGGCTGGGAAAGATTATGATTGGGAGGATGAATGTAGGGGTTTTCTGGGATCTGGCGATGTTCTATTTCTTTACCTTCTGGTGACTATATAGGAGTTACACTTTTCCTTACATGTGTTATATTTCAGAACAAAAATGTTTCTAATAGCAAAAAAAAAAAAAAAAAAAAAAATTCCTTGCACACTGCCTGACACACCGAAGTTTCCTAACAAATGTTTGCTCATATTCTACTGTATAATAAAGAGGGAAAGGGGCGCCTGGGTGGCTCAGTGGGTTAAAGCCTCTGCCTTCGGCTCAGGTCATGATCCCAGGGTCTTGGGATCGGGCCCCACATCAGGCTCTCTGCTCAGCAGGGAGCCTGCTTCTCCCTCTCCCTCTGCCTGCCTCTCTGCCTACTTGTGATCTCTCTCTGTGTCAAATAAATAAATAAAATCTTAAAAAAAAAAAAAAGAGGGAAAGTGAACTTATAAATTGGTGCATACAAATGACAAAACCGGGTTCCTAGAAGGGAAAAAATGGGCATCAGCAACGTATTCTGTGGCCTAAGCCCCACCCTCCCCTCCCTCCAGGGAAATCCTGGGCAGACAGAGGGTTGATGCAGTCTAGAGAGATGGACAGATGGACAAAGGGTCTACTTTCAGATGTGGACAGTGCTATGGACAGGCACCAAAGAAAGGATGAACTTGGATTGGAAATAGCTATCCTTGAAAATCTTTATCACGTTCACTTAGCAGGAATGGAAGCTAATAATTATATAAGCATCCCTCCCTCACACACACCAGAACCCCAAATTAACTTAATTTGTTTACATGCATGCCTTTAAATAATGAGGTACACAGCTCCCACCCCTTTCTTGGTACTAGGGGAATCTTTGTCACATTCATCTGTACTTGTTTCTATTTTTGCACAATCAGAGTAAGATTAGAGCCTTGCCGGATCTCCGCAGAAAGATGAGTTTGATTCAAACACTGTGCAGAATGCAGAGAGCAATGATTTGGTGACTGGTTCAGTGCATCTGTAGGACTGGGGAATTGGGTCACCTCCTTGCCAGCACAAACTCTGGTTAATATTTGGCACAGATGGGCACTTAGTACAAGTCTTTTTTTTTTTTTTTTTAATAATTAGCACGAGAGTGTGTGATTCATGAGTTTTCCGGTGAATTCCTTCAGCATTTCCTCTTGTTAGGATTCCTCTGTCTTCACATTAGAGTCAGCATGTGCTTGGGGAATCAAAAACTGAACTCTAAATTCCTGGTATCAGTTTAATCAAATCATAGCAAGTGTTAGTCTGCTGCCCTCCTTCCCCGATCATGTTCGTGAGGCACACATTAGCCATGTGGGGGTTGTTCAGTTCTCTTCCTACTAGGGAGAAAGCCCTACTGTGTGTAGTTGGGACAGGAGGCAGTGCCCAGTTGTCACTACAAAAGTCAGAGTGGCTTTATCTTCCCCTCTTGTTGTCCCCTGGCAGCCAGGGCTTGGGAGCCTGGTGTAGACTTAGCCAATTGGGAATTCCTTCTGGTGCTTATAATGTTGAGATGTATGGACAGATGGCATTAAGTCCTAGGGGAGCAGGGGTGGCGTCCTGGCCATACTGTTTCTCATTAAGAAAAAAATCTGCTCCTTGGCTATTCGGGTGTTTTGATCATTGCCTATATTCTGTCATGAAATCTAGCAAGGATTCTGTGACACCCCCCCCCCTTTGCTGCCCCCGAAACTCTTCTAATATATCTCATTTTTGCTTAAATTACCTATAGCTGTTTTTTACATTCTGGCCAAAGTATCTTTGTTTTGGATTTTGCACATCACTTCTCTCTTCCTAAAGTTAGGGTGATAGGAAAGTAACTACATGCCTTTCATAGTGGCTCTCAAACACAAGCCTGTATCAGAATCACCCGGAGGGTTTGTTCAACCACGAATTGTTGGGTCTACCTTCCGAGTTTCCGATGCAGTCAGTCTGGGATGCTGCCTGAGAATTTGCATTTCCAACGGTCCCCTGCTGCTGCCGCTGCTCTGGGGACCACATTTTTGAGAACCATTGGCTTAGAATACAGGAGTGCTTCCTCTAGCCCTGTCCGAAAACTAGCAACAATTTTTAGCCAATACACAATGATTCAGGGTCATACTTGGGATTTCCTTCGGTTTGTTGATTTCCCTGGTTATTGTTGCTTATATATTACAGATGAGATTCAACAAATGTAGAGAATACTTATTTTTCTAGACCAATAAAAATTGTGAGATTCTGAGGGAGTAGTAGACCAGAAGCCTGGGCATCAACTTTGTTTATTTACAATAAAAATGTCATGTCTGAAAAAATGAGCTGATTATATTCTTAGCAGTGTCTTGATTACTTTTATTAGGATAGTCAATTGCTTAAAACACTGCTCATTTAAGTGGGAACTACTCTGCAGACAAAACTACATTTTTAAATGCATAATAGTAGTTCAGTCATTTTCTCATTTTCACTGTGGCTTTATCTGTTTCTGAACATAGACTGTGAGGTTCAACTATGATTTTTTTTTTTTTAAGATTTTATTTATTAGAGAGAGAGAGCAGGAGCAGGGTTGGGGGGGAAGGGGCAGAGGGAGAGGGAGAAGCAGACTCCACACTGAGCGGGAAGCCCAATGCGGGGCTCTATCCCAGGCCCCAATCCCAGGACCTGATCTCAGGACTCGGAGAACATGACCTGAGTCGAAGGCAGAGGCTTACTTGACTGAGCCACCCAGGCGCCCCATAACTAGGATCTTTAAAGAAATTATTTTTTCTAGAATTGTCCCTCATTACTTGGCTGCATATATTTGAAGAAATAATCTAAATCTCAAATAATTCCACAGCCATAAAACACAACCACATACCTATTAGGATGACCAAAAGGGAAGACAGTGATAATACCAAATGCTGGCAAGGATGCTGAGAAACATTGCTGGTAGAAAAGTAAAATGCTGGGGCACCTGGGTGGCTCAGTGGGTTAAGCGTCTGCCTTTGGCTCAGGTTGTGATCCCAGGTTCCTGGGATTGAGCACTGCCTTGGGCTCCCTTTCCCTCTCCTTCTGCCTGCCACTCCCCCTGCTTGGTCCCGCTCTCTGTCAAACAAACAAATTCATAAACTCTTAAAAAAAAAGTAAAATAAAATGCTACAGCCACTCGAAAAAAGTTTGGCAGTTTCTTAGAACACTAAACGTGTAATTTCCATATGACACAGCAGTTGTACTCTAGGGCTGTTATTCCAGAGAAATTAAAACTTACTATGTTCCCATAAATGCCTGCACATGAATGTTCATAGCTGTTTATTTATAATAACCAAAAACTGGAGTTATCCAGCTGTCCTCCAATGGGTGAATGGTTAAACAAAAGGTGGTACATCCAAATCATGGAATACCACTTAGTAATAAAAAGGAACAAACTATTGAAACAGGTTACAATTTGGATGAGTCTCCTGGGGAATTATGCTGTGTGAGAAAAACCCATTCTAAAAGACTATGTTGTATATGACTCCATCGATGTAACATTTTTGAATTGGCCACATTTTAGAAATGGAGGATAGATTAGTTGCCAGGTGTTGGTGGTGGGACAAAAGGACGTGAGGATGAGGAGGGAGTGGTGTTGGTGTGTTTAGTAGTTTGCGGTGGTGGATACTTGAACCCACACAAGTGTTAAAAATGTATAGAACTTGATACACATACACACAAGTCCAAGTAAAACGGGGAAAGTCTGAATGTTATTGGATTGTATCAATGTCAATATCCTGGTTGTGATGATATACTATAGTTTTATAAAATGTTACCATGGGGAAACTGGGCACAGTACACAAGCGATCTTTCAGTATTATTTCATACAACTGCATGCAAATCTACAATGATGTCAATAAACATTTCAATTTAAAAAAATCCTACTAGGGTGCCTGAGTGGCTCAGTCGATTAAGCATCCAACTCTTGATTTCGGCTCAGGTTTTGATCTCGGGGTTGTCAGATGGAATCCCACGTGGGCTCTGTGCTGAGCGTGGTGTCTGCTTAAGATTCTCTCTCTCCCTCTCCCTTTGCCCCTCCCCCCTGCTCATGCATGTGCGCTCTCTCTCAAATAAATAAAAACACAAAACAAAATGATCCTATCAAAGATAATAAACCCTATCAATATTAATAATATAGTAAGACTTGCATACTGGTAATATTAAGCTCAGGATGTAATTAAAGGCTTCTGGGCATAGAAGGATAGATAAATGTGTTAGTTAATCACAATTTTGTTTATCTGATTGTTTTAAAAACTTAATGTTTGGGTGAAAAGCAAAAGAGGCCCAGATCCTGGGTCTAGGAAAGATCTTAAAGGCTGGTCTGTTCTAGCCACTGGCCACAGGCACTAGCTCATGTACAACAGTGTACTCCCAAGAGGTATTTGGTATAGGCACCAGGGACCCTCTGCACAGTATTCTCAATTTCCCTAGGGTAATAGCACTAGTAGTTTTGGGGGAAAGACTAGCATATGCATTTTACATGTACTAATAAGAACTACCATTTACCAAGGGCCTGCTTGGTGAGAGGCACTATTATCTCCATTGTATGGATAGCAAACCGAGGCTTGGCAACTTTAATTCACTTGCTCTAGCACCAGTTGGTAATGTGGTGGGGCCAGAGTGTGGGTGTGTATGGGCCACAGCTGCCCTCTTTTCAGGGTGCATACCTACTGCCTTCCAAAGGGGTTTCTGCTGTGTTGGCTCCTGAACACACACATATGGGATATTCCCAGTGTGATTTGCTTGATCATTTCCTTCTGATTGAGAGTTCTTAATCTAGGGGCTATGGGACCTTACAGGATCCACAAATTGGTTTCAGGAGATCATGAGCCCACTGAAATTGCATGTAAATTTGGTGCATATTTGCACATATGAGTTTTTCTGGGTAAAGGACTCATTGCTTCCATCAGATTCCCTGAAGAGGTTTGGACTTAAAAGTCAGGTTGAGAACCACTGCAGTTAGATCCAAAGAGAGATTTTCACCCACACTCCCTGGAAAGTGTTTCAAATGCCCAATAACACTGACAAAGGCAAGTGATACATTTGGGAGAAATAAAATAAGCTGCCAAATCCTACATAGAAAGCAGGGTCAAAATTGGTCTTTTGTAAAGTCATTGCAAAGAGGATACTTGAAGACACTCACCAAATTTCATCTCTGTCTCAGCAGAATTGTTAAACACTTCCCATCTACTTGTTCCAGATATCTTTAGAAGATGGCATTTTTGACGAATTTGATACATGATGAAAGGATACCAAAGTACCTTAAGTTCAGGATAAGGGCTGGTTCACAGGCTTAGCACAAAATTGTGGCTGATGAATTTTATGTGGGCCAATACCTTTTATCATCTTTACCAACTTTTTAAAAAGATTTATTTGAGAGAGCACGTGCATGCATGCATGCACGCACGGGGTGGCGGGGGTGGGGAGGGAGAGAACCTCAAGCAGACTGCCCACTGAGCACAGAGCCTGTGCAGGGCTTGATTTCACCACCATGAGATCAGGGTCTGGGCTGAAATCAAGGTCGGGTGCTTAATCCACTGAGCCACCCAGGCGCCCCTCATCTTTCTCAACTTTTCAATAGAGTCAGGTGTGCAGATAGATGATCCAGCAGCTACAACATTACTGCACTTGAACTGAAATCTGTGCTGGAAAATACATTCATTCTCGTGCCTCTGCACAAGCCCTTCCCTCTGCTTACAGTGCCCTTGTCCAATGAACTTGAACACTGCATTTAAGTCCTGGATGGAGGTCTTCTATGACTCTTCTGTGATCTTCCCATCTTTTTCCTCTCAGGCAGAACGGCCCTGTCATTTACGTTCTAGCCCTCAGTACACACTTTAGTCACTGTGTCCTTGTCAGTGGTTCCTGTGTCTGTTTCATCCAGGCCACTGAGCATCTTAACTGCTATACCTGTGACTTATTTATTTTGTATTCCTTGTCCCTAGCCACATATTAAGTGGCTGGAGTTTGCTGAGGAATAAAACATTAGCTTCCATTTAGGAAGGCCTTCCTTGTGCCGGCTGTGTTGAAAGATACCACACCGTTAGGTGTATCTAGTTAAATGACAGCAACAATTACTTGTTAATGAGTAAATGAAATGCCTTTCAGTGACCTCCAGAAATGACCTCCTGACTCAGGTGTTGAGGAAACAAAAAGGAAGGCCCAGACATCTAGGCAGGTAAGAAAACGATGAGGTTAAGAAATGGAATGATTTTAGATCAGAAACAGTTAGGGATCAGAATAGGGGCCAGCACTCAGCTAAGCAAAGAGAGAGAGGTTTAGCCTGGTTGAGAGAGAAGGGACTTCTTGAATATGAGACTGAAGGAGAAGGGGCAGATACTGGGCGGACTGAAAGAAGAATGGGGATCACTTGGGAGCAAGGGTTAGACTCCAAACAGATTTTTTCAGACCCCGGGGACTCACTCTTAGCGACAATCACCTACAGAGAGTAGCTAGATTCTGGGTCTACTGCTCTGTTTCTTAAACATAGCTTGCATTCTTGGATATGTCACTAGAATTACTGAAAACCTGAGCTGCAAGGGGCGGTAGAAATGATCTGGGCCTGTCTTTTTTTTTTTTTTTTAAAGATATATTTATTTATTTGAGAGAGAGAGCAGGGAGGAGCAGAGGCAGAGAGAAAATCTCAAGCAGGTTCCATGCCCAGGGCAGAGCCCCATGTGAGGCTTGATCTCACAACCCCAAGATCATGACCTGAGCTGAAATCAAGAGTTAGCCACCCAAGTGACTGAGCCAGCCAGGGACATGTCTTTTTATTTGATGGACTCGCTGAGGCTCAAGAGGCAGCTTTGAATCCAGCGCAGGAGACACCGGGCTCTTACTGAGTTCAGCGTGAGGGAAGCATGTCTAGGGCCTCTAGGCAGAGGGCTCTATTCCGAAGACTGTGACCCCAGGACCGGTCCCTGACTGCAGGGGGTGGCTGCAATGGCTCGCAGCCTGGTTTCCTTAAGATACAAACCAAATAAAGGCTTTCAAAGAATTAGATTGTTGGTCAAAAACAACTTTGGTAAACAAGCCCAGCTTTTCCTCTTTATTAACATAGCATTTCCTCTCCATTACAGGTTAACAAAGAGAGGAGTTTGTTTGCTGGTGAAAGCCTAACGAGCTTTTAGTTCTACCCTTCAACTCTGGGAGGAGGGGAAACGTTAGCTTTTAGTTCAACTCTGCAAGTCTGGGAGGGTTAAGTGTGCAGAAGGCGGAGAAACAAGGCCGTAAAGCCGCCTTTTTGTTGGTTTGAATTGTATGCAGATTGGATAATAACAAACATCTACCTCTCGACTTTATCCCTCTTTGTACCATCTTGTTTACCTTGTCCATAAAAGGCACTTCCAGCCATTCTGGCAACTCTGTCACGGGTCAATAGACCGCACTGGTTGCACAGAACACACCTACGGGACTATGTGTCTTTGAGGTGTCTCCACTGAAATTGCATTCGCGAAAAGCCATTTACTCAAAAAAAAAAAAAAAAAAGAAAAAAAAAGGGTGCTGCATGACTATTTGTGCAAGGTGCTTGGTGTGTAGTAACAGGCCACGGGTTCACCTAATCCTTTTTTCAATAGCTATCGGGGGGCCCCGAGGCTTGAGAGAGACCTGGAAAATCAATTCTGCATCTGCAGACCCGTTCCTTTGGAGAATGTGGAGAAGACCGAGGGCGATGGTTCGCGGGCCCAAACGGGGCCCCGCACCCTCACTTCTGCTTCCGCGGGCCTCCAGGGCGTGCTCCGCTCGCAAGCCCGGATCTCCTCCCGGGTCCAGGCGGGAGGACCCGGGAAGCCCCGGCCACAGGTTCCAGACCCCGCGCGCCCGGAGCTGGGCCCACAACGTAGCCCCGCGGCGCGCCCCGCCCCGCCGTGTCCGCGGCCGCGCGCACGCACGCAGGCGCGGGGGCGCACGACGCGGGAACGCGCAGGGCCGGGCCGGCACGGCGGCGGGAACGCGCGCGGCTCGGGGAGGCGGCGGCGGCGGCGGCGGAAGCGGCGAGGGCGGCGGGCGTCCGGCTCTGAGGAGGTGGTGGCGGCGGCGGAGGCGGCGGCGGAGGCGGAGGCGGCGGCTCCGGACTGGGCTCGGTTGGGAGCGGGCGAGGGTCGGTGGCGCCGGGTCGAGCGCCGATCCCCCGGCTCGACCATCCTTCCGCCGCCCGGACGCCTGGGCCGCGGAGTTTGTGTCCCGGCTCGGACCCCGGCGCCCAGCCCGGAGCCGTAACCTTGAGGCGGCGGCGGCGGGGCCGGGCCGGGCCGGGCCGGGGGGCGGCGGCGCTGGATCCGCGGCTGCCTGATCGTTGGCGGGAGATGTCGAACCCCGGGACGCGCAGGAACGGCTCCAGCATCAAGATCCGTCTGACAGGTAAGGCCGGCAGGAGGCCCACCCGCCTCCCCCCAACCCCCCGCGCGGCCCGGCGCCCGCTGGCGCCCCGCACGGCCCCCCAGCAGCCCCGGAATTTCCCGCAGAGCGCCCCAGTGGAGTAGCCCTCCCCCACGCCGGCGGTTGTCCCAGGACCTCGTCACCCCCCTCAGCGAGTGCCCCTCGCTCCTTGCTCCCGGCCCCGCCCCCTCGCTGCTCCCGGCCCCGCCCCCTCGCTTCTCAACCCCCCCCGCCCCGGTCCTCGGCTTCCCTCCTTCTCCCCGCACCTGCCCGGTCGCGTCACCCCTTCTGGCCCCCCTCCCGTTACCCCCTCGGTTCTGGTCGCTCCCCTTCCTCTCCCCGCCTCGTCCCCTCGTTTCTCCCCTCATGGCCCCGCCCCCCGCTGCTCAGCCCCCTTCCTCCCCCTCTCTTTCTTCCCTCTCCCCTCACCTGCCTCCTCGCTTTCCCTCCTGGCCCCGCCCCTTGCTCTCGGTCCCGCCCCTCGCTTCTCACCACCTTCCCATCTTCTCTCGCCTCCGGGTCTCTCCTCCGACGTGCCCCCGCGCTTCTCCCTTCTGCCCCCCGCTTCTTACCCCCTCCCCCATACTCTCGCCCTTCTCCTCTCTACCCACCCCCCAACTTGCCCCCTGGCTTCTCCCCTCCCGGCCCGCCCCTTTTTTCTCCCTTGGCCGGGCTCCCTCACTTTCCCCCTAAGCCCCGCCTCTCATTTTCCACTTAGTCCCGCCCTCGCTTATCTCGCAGCCCCGCCCCCCTGCTTCTGTCTCGCCGCCTCCACCCTTTCCTTCAGCCTCGAATTCCTCAATCCTGTCGTGTCGCTGCTCCCGGTACTGTTCTCCTCACTTCCCCGCTGGTCCAGACCTCTTCAGTCTAGTCCACTTCCTTTCTGCCTCAGGCCAGGCCACTATCTACTCTCGACCGTGCTTCTTCAGTTCTTTTCTGCATTGCACTTTACCAGCCCCGCCCCCCTCCCTGCAACCTCCTTGAGCCCTGAGTAGGGCGGAGGGTCTCCCCGCCCCCCACTGGAGGCTTTGGCAGCTGCACTAACGCAGGCTCCTTGATTACTCTCCCCGAGTCTTCAATAAAGTGCCCGTGTCTGGTAGGAGGCTCGGTAGTGCCACCTTCAAGAGGGGCGCAGAGCTCTGTTGCGGGCCGGCGGCGCGGGGGTTTGGGGATCGTGGACGCCAGCTGTCTGCTGGAGGCGCCCCTCGCTAGCCGCTCGGGAGATCTGCCCCTTTGCGGGCTGCTCAAGGCTGCGGTGCTGCGGCCTCCCTCCCAGGTTAAACCCTACCTGAGGCCGGGTCGAGCGCTCCTGCCGGGGGACTTGTCGACCTCCAGTATTTCCAGCTTGGGAGAGGAAATGAAAAGTTGAGGCTGATTCCTGTCAGGGGGCTTTCCCTTGGATTTTTCTGTTCAGTGGCCAGTCTGGTCAGAGTCCGGTCAGATCCTTTCCAAGAGCGAATGAGCACTTTGGACACTTGATGGCAGATGCGTGGCCCTAATTCGTCGGTAAAATCCAGTAAAACAACAATGGGTGATTGCTTTCAAACTAAAGTTTCCTTTGAAAGTACGTAGTTGTTGCATGATTTATTATTTTTTTCAAGAAAAGGGTTTTATATATAGATAAATGTATAGTTATATATATGTATCTCTTTTTTTTGGTATAAAGATGTCAGATTAGGTTACGATAAGATAATGTGATCAGATAATGATTTGGACCCAAATCCAGAGCCTGGTTTTGTGAAGTAACCGCCATGTATCCCAGGGATCTTTGCTTCTGGAGGAACATAATCCTTTATTACAGGGCTAGTAGGAAACGCTTCTAGCTAGGTAGATACAGTATATAACATTGTTATTTTTATGGTTACATGAAAGCCATGTTTTTGACTTTGTAATGCTTGTAAAACTTGAATTACTGACAATTTTAATTTGATTCTCATTTACAGTGTAATCTGTAATTGACATCACATTGGTTTCATTTTTCTTGTTAAAAGCAGGAGTAACTGATTTCATGAGTTCTGGTAGAAATGTGATTAGTGTTTCAGAAGGAATAGGTTCTAATTACAATGTTTGTGTCAGGTGCGTATATATATTCATCAAACCTAGTTGGCTCCTCTGGTGAAAGGGAGGGCTTGGTTTGTCCTCCCAAATTATTTTTGGATTCAGAAATTTAGATGCTGAAGATGCAGAAATGCTTTGAAGAGTTTGGGATGGCATTTGCTATTGAAGGATCAGGTGGTGAGGGTTATTTCCAAAGCTTCCTTTCCCTTCACCCCTGTTGGTGTTATTGAGGGTCTGGGATGATCGGTGAGTGTAGTCTTCCCTGCGACAGAATTGAGTTTAACAGTGATTGCAGACCTATATGACCCACATGCGTTGTCTGTTGAATGTTAATTGACATGCTGTTTTGTTAATTAAGATGCTGGAACCAGATATTTTGTTGTAGACAGAATAGGTTTTGGCCTCATCTTTAAGGTTGTCAGGAGTTTGAAATCTCTTCACTTCTGGCATGTTGGGTAGCCATCTTTCAAAAGTTGTGTATTCTTGCTACAGGTTTCAGAGTTTATTACGATGCGTGATATTTGAAAAAAAATTTTTGTTTTTAAACCGAGGGATATTCTAACCAGTAAGTAATATCACACAGGGCATGATTCAAGGCAACATCTGAAGACATTGGAGTATAAAAGAGTCTTTAGAACTTTGGGGTCCACACTTGTATTTGACGATGAGTAGAGCATTGGATTTAAAATTAAGAGACGTGATTTTGATCAGACCTACCATAAACTGCATGATATGGAACAAATTATGTAACCTTGCTGGGTCTCCGTTTCCTCGTATAAAATGAGATTCCAACTTTATTGTAACATTCTTTGATTCTGTTTCTCGTTTTGGCTACCTACTTATTCCAAATTTACGTTGGGTACTTATGCTTTTTGTTATTGAGTCTCAATGCTGATTTTCAGAAATTTGTGTTAAAATACAGCACTTGCGTTTGATTTATGCGAAGCGTTCATTTTGTGTGTTGATTAGGATATATTTTTTTCTTCCTGTGGAACCCTGTTTTTGGAAACTATTGGGTGGTATATGGAACTGCTTTGGAAGCCTTGCCTATGCACTAAAATGAATATTTGAGTCTTTATATTTAAAAGAATTTAACTTTAATGAATGTCTTTGGTATTTTAAGAGGAAAATAGTTTTTAAATAGTGTCAGTAGGTTTCGGGGATAGTATGTGCAAGATCAAGTTATCTTGAAGAACATCTTGCAGACATTTAGAGTTCACTGGCAAATCAAACACTTTGGAAACATTTTTATTTTAAATTCAAGCAGGATTTGCAAAAACTTTGTTCTTATGTGGTACGCAAATGAATCCCAGATATGTTATTTAGGCCACTTTGGGTAAAAGAATGGAATTTTAAGCTCTAAGGGTTCCACAGTGCTCTTCAGGCAAATTACATTTTATTCTAATGTTAACCAGTTAGTTGAAATGGCAAATGCCTCTATAAACTTTTTTTTGCGTTTTTATGCCTTGAAATATTCTCAGACCTCCTTGTGTTTTTATAGTTTTTGGAGCGTGACTGCGTGTTGTGAAGAGAGAAAAATTCTAATTCCAAATAGAGGGGGGAAGACACCTTCCTTGATAGCATGTGGAATTGGAGGCTATTTTTAAAGTTGTAGCACATGGGAAGTGTGGCAGACTTGGGGTTTGGCCATCCAGATGAGGCAACTTGGAGAGAAATAGTTGTATTAATAGATGTCAATAACTCTAATTTATCAATAACAGGTGGCCTAATTGATTTGGACTAGTTGGGCTTCTCTGAAAGGTTAAGAAAGCTGTTAAGAGTGTTGCCTTTGTCAGGTATGCCAGCAGGGAACCTGGCTTATGTAAGGCAGGCAGAACTTTGGGTTTTAACAACTGTAACCAGGATAGGATGGAATAAGTCATTTGGTGTTTAGACACGAGCTGCTCCTGAGTTTCTTTAACATTTTCCTCAGGGTCAGCCTCAAGTTTCTGAAAGTACAATCAAGGCACTTCTTTGAGCTGAATTAGCTAAGGGTGTGGGATGGGCGAAATCAAATAACAATGGCAAAACTTCAATTTTACTCTAAACGAAATCACATTCTGCCAAATATAGGTTGTATTACTGATTTTATTTGCGATTTGATCACATTAAGGTTGTCTTAAGGGACAACCTTTTTCCCCCTCAGATCCATTTTTGTTAAAGCTTCTTGACCCACCTAACTGACCTGAGCAATGAAATAAATAACTTTATACACTTTATTTTTATCTGTATCTTTATAGCAGTTGTAGTGAAATCCAACTAGAATTTTTGCCTACAAGTCTAACTATTTCAGGTCAAAACTCCGGGTTTTACAACCATGAAAGTGGTGTCTGAACTTTCAGTTGTTCCTTCTCTTCTACAAATTTTCATTTTCTCTGTTTGGTCTCTGTCGGGTCCTAGTGTGGAACGCTGGATATCAGGGAAGGTTCTGGGGGCTGAGTCACTCGGGAAGAGGTCTTATGAATAAAAAAGAAAGACTGACCCATAATATTTCAACATCAGCTCAATGATCCACTTAACTGGACTGGCTGTTTTGTAACATGTTTGTGGGCACTGGTTAAAAGTTAAAATAGCTGAATTGTGCATTTTATGAGTGCCAAGAGCAAAAGGGAAGTTCAGGAACCTTCCGAAATAGATGAAATAATTTAGTATCTTGGCAGTGCTCTGATTTTCTGGTTGAGGAACCCTAACTTTTAGAATTCTTATTTGGATCACATTTCTGTAATTTCAAAACCGTTTTAGAGGTTAAATATTTTTAAACAAATAGAGAATTAAAACTATGTAGCTATTTATTTATTTTTGTCCCTGAACGACTTAAGTGACTGGTTCGCTTGTTGTTCTGTAAGTGAATTTTAGCGAGAGCCTCTAAATTGGCTTGTTGTCCTCTGCACGCTTGTTCTAGCTGACCACAGTCCCTAAGGCATGCTACTTAGTGATGAGCTGGAGAGCTGTTGAAAAACAAAACAAAAGCACCTAGCCATGTGGATCAGGCATATCTTCTTTTCAAAATGTTAGAATTACTGTTGTGTCTACAGATGTAATTTCATCCATTTGGATATTTAAACTGAGTGGAATGTAGCTTCCATACTTCTGGATTAAAGGAAAAAAAAACCCTTTTATCGTTTTAAAACAAGGCGTAAATAACGTACAATCAATGCGTCTGGCGATGCGCCCCACCTAATTCCAGCTGTGTTCACCTCCATCGCAGCTGAAAGGAATTCTAATTGGCTGAGGAATGTCGGCAACGTTGTGTACCACTAAGCATAGACCTATTATGCTGGCTGCTGGGTGATGCGTTTCAGATGTTTAAAGCTCCTGAGTCCAACTTGGAGGTTGCTTTCAGGAGTCTGGAAGAGAACATCGTGAAGCTGCGAGTTGTAGACGGTAGCCTGCTTTTTTCTTTGTATGTTGGGCATTTGCTAAATTCTGTAAAGGCCGTGGTGCTTTCTTGTGCTTCAAACCCTGGGATGGGAGTCAGAAGATCTGAATTTGATTTCTAGCTCACAGAAATGCCACCGTGGGAAAGGGGGTGGGTAGAATTATGATCTTTTAGAGACTCAGTTTGCCTGTGATGCAAAATATCTGCCTTTTCGTGTCGCACAGGGACTAGATGTGGATTAAATATTTTAATGCGTAGTTATGAATTATTTGTAGAGTAACATGGTGTAAATACAGAGTCATAGGTTCCTGTTATTTCTAATTCCTAAATATGTAAATTCTAAAGCTAATGGTATATTTGACACTGAAGAAAATCTATAAAACCTATTGATGAACATGAAAAATACACTCAAGAACATACTGTTAAATTCTCTGTGCACTCAGAAAGTTCCTTAGAGAAACAGTGTTAGAAGCCATAGCCAGCATCATCTTTAATTGTGAATCCTTGGAAGTATTTCCATTAAAATCAGGAACAATACATGGATGTACAATTAGAGAAAGACATCAGAAAGCAAAATTGCCATTATTTGCAAGTGATACGATTTTATAGCTTTAGAAACCTAAAAGAATCAGATGATAATTATAAATAATTAAAAAAACTTAAGTAGTTGGATAGGAAATTTCTCCATGGAAAAAGAAAATGGATAAAAACTAATATGCAAAAAAAAAAAAAAAACTAATATGCAAAGACAAACTAGGAAAAACAATTTGCAATCTATGTGAAAATGAAAGTCTAGCTTCCTTACTATATAAAGAACTTTCAAAATCAATTAGGAGTAGGCCAATAACCTGTTTGCAAAGAATACAGACAATTCATAGAAAAGAAAAAAAAATGGATTTCAAACATGCAAAAAGATACCGAGCCCTACATACCAAACAAAATACCAGTTAAAACTAGGAGTGCAACCGTTTTTCATTTAGCAGATTAGCAAAGACCAGAGAGTTCGGAAATATGTTAGGGATGACAAAGGTGTGGAAAAGGAGAAACTCTTCACACTGTTGGCTGGGAAATGTAAACTGACATAATAGAGTAAGGATGGCAGTTTGGTACTATCAGATAATAAATGTATATGCCCTTTGATCAAACAATTCTGCCTCTAGGAATTTTTTTTCCAGATCCATTCACACATTTGTGTAAAGTCTTAATATGCAGCCAGTGCCTGGGTCTCAGTCCGCAGAGCATGAGATTTTTGATCTTGGGGTTGTGAGTTCGAGCTCCACCCACATTGGGTGGAGAGATTACTTAAAAATGAATAAGTAAATAAACCTAAAAAAAAAAAAGTCTTACATGCAAAATTATTGCAGCATTCTTTGAGATTATGAAAGACTGTAAATAACCTAAATGTGCATCAATAGAGCACTAAAGAAATTACGTTATATTCCCAGGGATGTGTAGTTGTTTAACAGAATAAGATAGTGCTTTATATATTTTTTAATTAAAAAAAATTATTTGAGAGTGAGAGAGAGCATGAACAGGGCAGAGGGAGAATCAGACTCTCCACTGAGCAGGGAGTCTGATGCGGGACTCGATCCTGGGATCTTGGGATCATGAGCTGAGCCAAAGGCAGACGCTCAACTGACTGAGCCACCCAGGCTCCCTGATAGTGCTTTATATTCTGATGTGGAACATTTTCTCAGATATATTGTTGAGTGGGGGAAAAAGATTCAAAAGAGTGAATATTGTAGATACTGTGTGAGTAATAAAAAATAAAAGGGGAAATTTTTATAGATCTATTTGTATAGAACATTACTACAAGGATACCTCTGAGAATACTGATTGTGATTTTCTCTGGGAAGGAGAGCTAGGACTTGAGGATCCAGGTGAGAGGGACATCTTTTCCCTGTTTTCCTCTTTGTATTGTTTGATCTCTCCCCCTTTCCTCCTTGAGAATAGATTGCTTTTCAACAATTACAGATGTTAAAAACAAAGAAGAATCCACAGCTCTTAAGAATTTCTTAGAGATGGGGTGCCTAGGTGGCTCAGTGGGTTAAAGCCTCTGCTTTCGGCTCAGGTCATGATCTCAGGGTCCTGGGATCGAGCCCCGCATCGGGCTCTCTGCTCAGTGGGGAGCCTGCTTCCCCCTCTCTCTCTGCCTGCCTCTCTGCCTACTTGTGATCTCTCTCTGTCTCTGTCTCTGTCAAATAAATAAATAAAAATCTTAAAAAAATTTTTTTTCTTAGAGCAGCAAGTACGTTAATTGCCAATAGTCATTGTTTTCATATGTAGGTGTTCTGAAAATTCAAAATAATTGTGCCAAATATATTTTATAGGCTTAAATGGCATCTAAAAGCATATATCCACGTTTATGTGCATTTCTTCACAGGAAGATTCCTTGGTTCTGGAGAGTAAAAAATATTCTGCATACTTTGTAGATCTCAACAAACTTATTTTCCCAGAGACTATGTTCTGATAACAACCCCCCTCCCCCCATTGTTCCAGCATAATACTAAGTAAGCCCAAATGATTCCAGATTCAGAAATTGGGCCCTCTTGAAGCCTACTTTCTATAGTGAGTCATTTGAAAGACTGGGGTCTTGGTTCTGAATAATAGTACTGGTTTATATCCTTTATTTGGAATGTCATTTGGGGTTATCTCTGAACTAATTTTAGAAAATAACCTCATCCCTAAAGTGGGGGTGAAAATGCTAATTTGCATAAGCCAGTAACAATAACTTGGTATTTTCCCTAAGTATTCATAATCAGTATGTTTGCTTTAAACTTTTTTAAAGGGCTTGTTTATTAATTTTAACTGTGCCTAAAAAAGAACTATCTGACTCTATAAAAGTAGAAAAGGTTGTAACCACCTGTAATTTATTGCCTTTTTGTTCTCCTAGATCTTTGGGATAAAAATTCTAAGTTTTACTAAATTGCATTTCTCCATATGTTACCTACAAATGATGGATTTGAGGATCGGTCAATGCTCATACAGAACAGGGATAGTAATGCCTTCTCTCTGTGTGTCATCCTTCTCCTGTCTGTTTCCTCACTGGAGCCAAGCTATCAAACCAAACTGCAAGGGGGTTGTGTGTTTTGTTTTGTTTTGTATGCGTTTTTATTTCTAGGTTAAAAAAAAATAGCATGCAACTTGTTTTACTCTTTAAAAACACGTTTTACAGGACAGAAAAGGATAGTTTCTCTTGTCCTAAATAGATAATCATACCATGTGCAGTTACAGAAATACTCAGTTAATCCAACTATAATGAATTCATATCTTTGCAATAACAATATTCATGTGTAGGAGAAGGCCTACATGTCCTCATGGGATGTTGATTTAACTTTTCTTAGCCTTTTTTCCCTCCTTGGTTGTGCAAGGTTGAAAAGGTGGCATTCCTCTTCCCAGACATGCCTAAGAGACACCTTAAGCTGAACATGTCCCAAACAATCTTCCTGGTTCCCTCCTCCCCAGAAGCCTTCCTCTCCCCAGTCATCCTCGCTTCATTGAATCTACTCAGTTGTTCACACCAAAAACAAGACCTATTGTCGTTCTTTGTACCTAACTTCTGATCCTCCAGCCCTCTTGACTCTGCCACCACAGTTCATCTGGAGCGTGTCTTCTCTGCATGCCGGTTGCCTCCATCCTAGTTCAAGCTGTGACCATCTCTTGCTTGGACAGCTGCTCCGTGCCCCTTTTTGATATAAATGTCACTTGCAACCAAAACCCTCCTGCTACAGTATCAGTTATTTCTCTCTATCAAAGATGCTAAAAGATTAATTATAAAAGTCCTCATTCTGGCTTATTCTAAAGGGGGAGCTGGAAAGAGATTTGCCTGGCTAGTGCAGCTCCTTCACCCTCTGCTTCTGTGTTCACTGCCTCTAGCTTCAGCTCCTGGAGCACTGGTGAGGATGGACAGTTGTCTTGGTCAGGGTATGTGGAGCTTCTCATGGTCTGATGATTTAGGGATGGCCGATGGCAAGTTTAACTGTGTGCAACCATGGAGGGAAGTCAGGAAGCCAAACTGAAGACTACTATTTGAAAGAGTTTGAAATGGGAAATACATAGTCTTCATGGTTCAGAACACGTTACATTCCCTTGTACGGGAACAAGACAGTGGTTGCCTCTGGATAACTCAGGATTTTATCCTCCCCTCCCCACCCCCCTGTCATTCCCCAAGATGCTCTGATCCTAGTCTGCCCCATCTCAGTAAGTGACATCATTGACCAGGTAGGGTGTTCATTGAATTTTATCCTGCCTCATTTCTTCAGCCAATTTCACGTTTTTACTTCTGTCTTGTATTTATAATACCATACTTTTTTTTTTGTTAGTTAAAAAAAGAAACAACAGGATGCTTTCAGATGTAAGTAACAGAAAACCTAGCTTAATTTGGTTCAATAGGAAGCATTTTATTCGGTAAGTTAACTGAAAAGCCCAAAAGTAGTTAATAGTGTGAGAAGGACCCAGTTTCTCTTTGGTTCTCAGTGCTGTGACCTCAGAGCCATTCTTGGCTATCTTTTTTTTTTTTTTTTAAATGATCAAAAGATGACTATGAGAAGTTCCCATGGCTATTTGCTTCTAGCTTTAACCAGCAGAAATGTTAAAAGTCCACTTTCCCAACAGCTCATTGCTAGAAAAGAAGTCCTGGAGTTGAATCTCTTTGTTGGATTGGCCTGATTTGGGTCATGTGTTCATCTCTGAACCAACCACTGTGGCAAGGACGATGGGATGTGCTGGTTGGACAAGAAGGCTCTATCTTGGAATCTAGTAATAGTGTTAGTCCCACCCAACACTTGGGACATGTTGATGAAAGAGAAAAGATGCTAGGAAGGCAACCAACAAATAACTAGAGAATACCATTAAATTTTTTTTGTAATGCTAGCTTTGTGTATGCTGAGTGTGAGGATGATAAAGCTACCATTTAATGTACTTGTGTAAAAGAAATGTGCCTTCTTTGTAGTAGTGTGAAGCAAAAGATGTATTTTTGTAAAAATGCCAGATATTTTTCCTGAGAGTTAGGAATGGTAGCTTTATATGTAAACTTCTCTCAACAAATATCATTATTGATTTGTATTATAGAACGTTTCTGGATTGTTGTACAGTGTTGTTTTGTTTGGGACTATTTCAATACTAAGATTTTAAACAAAATTCAGGTACAGGTTCTAGAAATTCTTATGTCGTTTCTTTAGAGATGATAGGGTATTTTTGAGAGGGGAAAACGCATATTAATTGTTCGTAAATTGAATTTAGGATGAATAGAAAGAAAAAATTGGTTTTTATCCAAGTGTATAATTTTTTTGATAAGACAGGTGATTACCAACCCTTCTTTATAATGAGAGCTTTGGATTATTACCCATTCTTGATACTTGGAGCTCTGTACTTTCTTTGCTATTTTCCTAAAAAAACAGTGAGGGGGGCTTAAAGATGCTTGGCTGAGCTTTGAACCCATCTTCCAAGAAGAATGGTTGGCTCTTCCATACCTCCAAGGTCTTTCCTCTGGAGTCACCCAGGTGGGGTGGGTTAGGAGCTGGGCTGGAGCCAGCCTGTGCCTTTAGACGAGTGACCTCATCTCTTAGTTTTCTCAGCTTAAAAAAAGGGGGTGTGTGGGAAATAGTTGGAGCCACTTTAGAGTTTGTGAGTATTAAATGAAATAATCTACATGCAATGTGTGGTCCATAGTAAGTGTTCAATGTATGTTGGCTAATGTTAACGCTGTCATATTTCAGTGACTCTAAGATGACTTTGATTGAAAGTCACAGCGTTTTTTTGTGTACCACTAAAAAAGAAGCACCAGTAATTACTCTACACTGTGATTCATTTGAAGATTTCAGAGATGTTAAAATCAGAAAAAATGTCTTAGAAACAATGATACATGGTATTATGGCTACTTTTGACTTGAAAGTCCTGGAAATTGTTTGCATACCCACAAATTAATGCCATCTGTCTTCAGTTTAAACATAATGCAGTATGACCTGAAGTTTCGTTTCTTTTCTTTTCTCCTTTTTTTTGTCCTAAACTTACGTTGGTGTTGGTCTCATGTATTGCAGTATTGACAATTTAATAATTACTAATTCATTCTGTAGATTTAATAATGAATTATACAAGACCCATGCTGCGCTTGGAAACTTTGATAATTTGCTTTTCTTCAGCGATTTAGAAAAAAAAATTGAGACACGTTTTTGGAGATCATTAATATTGGTTGGATAAAGCTATTTGAGATGAAAGGTAGGTGAAATGATACTACCCAGAACCTTTTAGAGCACCCGGGTTGTTGGCAGAAAGCCTGCTTAGGAAAATGCCTTTGATACACCCAAACACATTCAGTTGGGAAGGCATAATATTCATATTTGAAAGCAATGCATGGTATTTGATTTTCCACTAAAATTTAAATGTGGAAGTATACAGTAGAGCTTGAACGATAGTCACAGGCTGTTTAAGAACCAACTTAGTGCAGTAAAAAGTTGCCGTGTAATATGGTAAGCTGGAATTCAGAGTAAAATCCGTAAGGATAGCACATAGCCTCGAAAGCATTTTGTTTCTCTTGGAGCCTGAAACTTCAGGTGTTGTGACGGGAGTAGTGTAAGCCTGTTTGGGCTCTTTGTTTAGACCTATTTTTGATATTAAGATTGAAATGAATTATGGAAGTCTTTTTGGAGACTTGACCTACGTGTTTACTTATTGCATTATTTATGGCTTGCTTCATCAGCTGAATGTCAGCGGGATTCCACTTTTGTTTAAGACAGCTATAGGAGACAAGCAGATGTGCCGTTGGTTACCTTGTTAAAAGCCCCAGAGGCTGTCCCCTGGCACATCTGGCACATGAAGCATTTAAATACTATTTGAGGGTGTTGATTATGATTTTGGAAAAGACTGACTCTGTGCATTCCATATTTTAATGTGTTCTGAGATAGCAGTGCTATTTTTTTTTTTTTTTTTGGAAACCTGGGTTTGGTTGATGTATTTTGCATAGGGTTCAGCCTAGCAGTTAGAAAAAAAAAAACAAAAATGCATTTGTATTTCAGAAAAAGAGTTTTACTTTGGTACCTATGTTGAAATAACAGAAATATCATTTCCAGAAGGAAACTGTTTATCAAAGTAAGCACTTATCACCTGCACAGTAGCATTGTTTATGTTTAGAATCGACAGAAGCCAGTCAAGATCTCTCGCAAGGCTTTACAAAAGGATACGATGATGTCAGTGTTACTCCAGGTGTTTAATTTCAGGCAGTATGAGTCAAGGATTTGGGGTTTCTTATATGAGCGTAGATGGAACTTTATTCAGAAAAAACAACCCAGCTCATTAATTTGAAGTGTGTACATCACAGCCTAAAAATTTCAGTGAGAGTTTTTAAATAGATGATGTATGCATATGATATAAAAGAGTATTCATTAAAAATAAATCTCCTATCCTCCCTGTCCCTTGTCAACCACTCGCCTCTAGAGAAGTAACTATTATTATCATGGCATTACTAGTTTCTCTTGTATTCTTCCAACGGTTCTCTGCTCCCTTCCTTTTCTCCCTCTCTCTTCAATACAGATGATAGGCTAGGTTGTGCACTGTTGTGTATCTGGCTTTTCCACATAATATAGGGATTGCTGCATTTTCATACACCCACAGCTGCCTCTGTAGCAGAAACCTCTCTGCTCTTCAGAAGCCTTGTGGTTAGTGGGACCACATGACTAGTTCTGGCTGGTGAACTGTGAGACGTGATTTGTCCCACGGTGGGGCTGAAGCAGTAGGAGCTTCCGGCTCTTCCGTGGAGCGCTGGGAACTGTGTGGCATATGGTGGAGCCTTTATCAGCCTGGGTCCCTGAACGATTATGTGGAGCAGAGAGTCCCCTTCTGGCCTCTGCCCCACCCCCCTCCGACCCGCGACAATGCCCCAGCCTACGGTGGATATGTAATGAGAGCAGGGAACAAACCAGTTATGTTAATTTGTTTGTGCATCATATCAACATTTCCTGATTGATGTTGCCTGTTTCTTTTTAACAGGTGTGAAATGCTGTTAAACGTAACACCAAATAAACCCGGTTCAGATTATCTGATAGTTTAAGGACAAAAAGGGCAGCTCACTAAAGAAGAATCGTTTTAAAGAAATATCAGAGAAATACATTGTCCCCCAGTGTGTTACTACACAAGTGCAGTATATCTGTCTATTTTTTTTTTTAAAGAATATATATCTGTTGAAAAATATAAAGGAAAAATATAAGCACTGTATTATTTTAGTGACACTTCATTCTTTAGCATTATAGTTCATCATTTTTGCATTTGAATTTGATATTAATTTTCTAGTCAGATTATTTCTAAAGGAGAATAAGCACCAAAGCCAATTTGCTGCCTTACTCAGGATTGAGCACAATACTTGAAGAGTGTTAAGGATGAGAGGAATGTCACAAAAATAGTCTCTACCGGGAACTTTACAGTACAGTAGGGAGTGAGACAGTCAGTAGAAAACAGTGGAGCGTTAAAAAAAAATTTTTTTTCCTTAAAAGTGCCAGATTGAAAAGAGAGCTCCTTGTGGGCTACAGAGGTCTAGCTGCTGGGGAGGCCAAATTTGAAGTAGCTCTGGAAAGATCTGCATGGGGAGAGGGGCCATGGAGAATAGCACATGCAAAGACGGAATGGGTCAAGAGTGAGGCCAGACAGAGGGATCAGAGGACCCAGGCTTCAGTGACAGACTGAGGGGTCTGGGTAGCAGTAGAGAGATTCGATCAGAGAATTCTGGTTTTAGAGGCCTGCTGTGTAGGAAGGGGCCCTTTCGTGCCCAGAGGGCAGCACAGGGTCCAGTAAATGGAGTAGTGTAGTGGCTAAGAGCCAGCCGCGCTGGAGGCCTGTGTTCCAGTTTTAGTTTTGCCACTTTCTAGCTGTGGAAAGTGCTAGAAAAAGGGTACGCAGGGTAAGTGCTTAAAGGAGGTCGGTTGTGATGCCTCCGGTGGGTGCGTGGCTGCTATGGGAGGGGAACTTGGTAACAGTGATGAGGGGCTAAATTCGGCTCCCTCACAAAGTAGTGAGTGTTGTGTGTGACTGTGTTTATGCAAATGCTGGATGAGGCTTTCTAGGGGCTTTACAAGGAATCCTTTGTTGGGGCCAAGTTTAGACTAAATGGTCTACGGAGTTTCTTTTAACAAACATTTATTGAAAAACTGCTAAGTGCTAGGTTGCCTGGCAAGTACCATACTGGACATCAGGAAGGGGATAGAGACCAGACCAAGGGAGACCAGACGAAGGAAAACACTTGTTATTTACCCAGTCTGTGCATTGTTACAAAGTTAACATCAGATTCCCTATTTGGCCCTAGAAAAACCCTTCCAATCGGAAGGGCTAAGAAGTGTCTGTAAAGCAAGTGAAGTGACATAAGTACTAAGTGACGTTGGACATCCTGAGAAAATGCAGCAGAAAGCTGCCTTAGCCTTTCCCCTGATGTACTTACTTTAATATCTTGCTGGTTTATTGCAACATGCTTTCTTAAGACCTTCTTAGAAGTTCTAATTGGAGCCCAGCTATGGCTCCTCCAGTATGGATGATAAGTTGGTGTTTGTGTAGTGATTCCCCTCCCCCCCCCCCTTTTTCTGGACACTGGGACTACTTCCATTTACAGTCAGGTACTATTCAAAATCTTTTTGTGGGCAAAGTAGGTCAGACTTTAGTAAAGTGCACAGGAGGGAATCGCTCGAGCTGGGGAGGCAGATCCTGTGGAAGGTCCAGTCCCTTTCCCCCTCCCAAGCTCTGCCCTGGATCACAGACGCTGGGGTTGTACAACCTTCACAGCCAGTCTGGAGTCTCTCCAAAGAGATTCTAGAATGAGAGTCTGCCAAATGCTAGCTTTAAGCTTTAGTGTTGGGACGTTACTCTTTGGAATGTCCCTCTGCCCTTGAGCTCTTTATGGGAAACTAGGTCAGGTATCCAAACTACGGACTATGGGATCCTAAGGTGAACGCTATGGTTGACTGAGTTTTAGGATACACCTGGCCTCGGTTTCCTGTTCAGCTCTGCTGCTCAGGATTGGGGTCACTGTAGGCAATCATAATGAAGATATTTGTTAATTCTCGAGGCTTTTATTACTCACCAGGCAGGCCCTATACTAGGCACGTTTCCTGAATTATCCTCTCAATAAATTTACAAAGTGAGTACTATTCCTGTCTCCGCTTGGGAGCTGTGGAGTTCGGTCCACCCAGTTCCACCACATACCAGTGTCTTTGGACAAATCATGCATTTCAGCTTTAGCCTCAGACAATACCTACCTCATAAGGTTGCAAGGAATACATGAAATAATTCAGCACCCAGCTGTTTCCCAGCATTTGGTAAGGGCCCATCTCCCCAGAGGCTTCTCTGAGACTCTTGTGAGTGGATTAAAATTAACTGCTTTGGAAGTTACTTTGCTTCTTACTTTATAGGTTGGTGTAAACATTGTTTCTGAATCTAGTTCTTTTCTTTTCAATCGACCTTTCCATGTCCAAGGTTGTTTATGGAGGGGGGAAATGGCACTAGCACTATTGTGACAAAGATAAGTAACAATATAAAAAGGAAAGTGAATATTCTCAAATTTCCTCCTCTTACCAATTTAATATTTATTTTTTATTGCTATTTCTGACTTGGCCTACATTCCCATTGATTATTTACTAAAAATCAGAATAAACTGTGTCTTACTATTATGTATCACATATGTATCAGTGAAACATTACTCTGTCATTACAATTCCACTAAAAAATAAATCCAGTTGACCCTTGAACAACATGGGTTTAAACTGCACGGGTCCACTTACGGATTTTTTTTTTTTTTTTTAATAAATACAGTGCAGTATTTTCTCTTAGGATTTTCTTAATTTTTCTCTAGCTTTATTGCAAGAATATAATATATAATACATAGAACATTATAAAATATGTGTTAGTTGACTGTTTATGTTATCAGTAAGCCTTCCAGTCAATAGTAGGCTGTTAGTAGTTATGTTTTTGGGGGAGTCAGAAGTTATACACAGATTTTCAACTGCATAGGGATGAAGGGTTAGTGCCCCTACCCCCCAAGCTCCCTGTTGTTCAAAGGTCAACTGTAAAATTTTGGTGACTTCTAAAAGTTTAAACTTTCTTTCTTTTTTCTTTTTTTAATGAAGTATAATTGACACACAGTATTACCTTAGTTTCAGGTGTGCAACATAGTGATTCGACGACTTCATCCCCACAAGTGTGGCTGCCATCTGTCACTATCCAAAGCTATCATAGTACCATTGACTATATTCCCTAGGTTGTACTTTTATCCCCACGACTCACTCATTCCTGTACCTCCCACTCCCTTTCACTGATTTTTCCCCACCCTCACCCCCTTCCCTTTGGCAACTGTCAGTTTGTAAAAGTTTGAACATTCTTCAGGCTATCCCTGTGATATTTTTCTATTTGGTTTGGTCCCCAGGCATCCTTACCACCCACTCTCTGTGAAAGAATTTTATATTCTATTTAATAGTGTCATGAAGCTAGTTGTCACTTTGGGATAGAGCATTTTGTGGTTCCACTTAATCCAGCATGTGAACCCATGAACCAAGTTCAGGAGAGAATTTGCTAGTATAGGTAATCGTTGGGTCTTGGAGACATTTTGAACAGTACCCAACTATAACACCAGTGACTATCCCGAAGACTCAAGAGAAATGATGTGAAATTATGATTATGTAAAAAGAAATACAGTTGGTGTCTGTGTAACTGAGTCCATCTTTTTGATAGTGCAGGGCTAAGGACATTAAAATTTCACCAAAAATACTAAAAAACGAGTCAATGTAGCTGTTTCTTTGTGTCCTGACAGTATCCACACGGCTACCAAGATGGCACCTCGTCAGAAACATGCTCAGTTAGCAGAGGCTGTTCCCCTCCTGGCTCTCTGATTTCCACAGGGAGTAAGTGCTCTGGGGAGCCCATTGGAACAATAGTTTCCCCTGAAGTCGGAGGAGCTTGTTCTTGGGTGTGGTGCTTCCCTCCACAACTGTATAGTTGCCAGACTGCAATGATTTTATCTCTCAGCAATGTTCCAGGAGGTTTTAGTGAAAATATAAACTGCCTGCCCGCCTCTCGAATGGAGTTTTGAAAAGAGGTCCTTGGGGGAGGACGGACTGAGTCTTCTAAGTGGTCTGTGATCCAAAGCATTTCCTGGGCTACATGTTTATCAAGGCTGAGCTTTACTTCCAAACTAAGCTTGAGAAGAATCTGGGAATGTTTCCCAGCTGATTGGGGGTGGGGAGAAGAGGAGGATGCAAGCCTGAAAGAACAGAGAAATTTCACTCTCGCTTTTTTCTTTAACACAGTTATCTGCTGAAATCTGTCTATGGATGTGGCTTGCAAAATAGAACCTTTCTGGAGTACGAAATAGGATGCGCTGTTCAATGTTAATTTTTATTTTATTTCACTTTATTTTTGAGAGAGAGAGAGAGAGAGAGAGAAAGGTGCAGAGGGAGAAGGAGAGAGAGAATCCTCAAGCAGACTCCCAGCTAAGTGTGGAGCCTGATGAAGGGCTCGATCCAAAGACCCGGAGATCATGACCTGAGTGGAAATCAAGAGTCGGATGCTTAACCAACTGAGCCACCCAGGCGTCCCAGTTGAATGTTAATTTGAAAATTATATATAATATTTTAATTTTATTTGGGGAATGGAACATTGGGAAGATTAGCTTTTATTTATTTTTAAAAAATATTTATTTGTCAGAGAGAGAGAGCACAAGCTGGGTGAGAGAGGGAGAGGGAGAAGCAGATTCCCCATTGAACAGGGAGCCCGATGTGGGACTTGCATCGCTGGACCCTGAGATTATGACATGAGCTGAAGACAGACGCTTAACTGACTGAGCCACCCAAGCGTCCCAGAAGATCAGCTTTTAAATGGATCAGAATTAGTCTTCAAGGTGAAAAAAATTACAGACAAAAGCACTATCTTTTGTCTTTTAATTACCATTAATCTTAAGTCGCCCCAGTGTTTTTGCTGTGACTCTTACCTCAGTTCAAGGTCTCAATTGACACATTTGGGAAGAGTGAGGAGTTGGGGAAACAGTAGTGCTAAGTAGATGGTTTTTCCTTCCTGTCTGACTCAGTGTTAGAGAACTCTTTTCAGACAATATGTTGATTTTAATACTTTGGTGCTGGGTTTATGTCATTACAGACATTCTGATATATAGAGTAGTTCCTTGCTCTCTTAGTAGAAATCTTCTGGAGAAAACCTGTCTCCCTTATGTCACTGTTTCTTTCCCTAAAAGTTTTTGTAGTCACTACTCCTTTTTCGAGAATTCAGATGTTGGTGGTACCAGAAGAAAATTTCTTCGGCCTGAATAATGCCAGCTTCACTCAGTGATGACACATTCACATGTATTTTAAATTTGTTGTTTTTCCCCCTCGTTGCGCTGCTGTGCATGTGGGTTCCCTAGCCAGAGAGGCTGGTATTGGCAGTGAAAGACTTCAATCTAAATTTAGATTCTTTTCAGAGGTTTCATAGAATACTTCCTTAAATTAAGTCACAGACCGCGAAAGCAGCTGCTATGTGGGGCTTCCAGGTTTGGTGGTGTGTGTGTGTGCATTTTTGTCCCCCCTGCTCTCTAAATAAAGAAGATGGGGCAGGAAGGGACTGGCTGTCACTCCCAGCTGCTTGGGGTGGAGAGGGGGGTGGTTCTGCCATTGTCGCCAGAATCACTAGCAGCTTCTGTAATGAATCAAAGGATAAGGGGGCAAGATTTGATGGTGATCCGACAAAAATGGAAAACAGTCCCTAGTCCATGGAAGTCCGGCTAAAACAAGCACTTCGTTTTGGATTGTATTGTAGGTTGTAGGTAGTAATGGATAATGATAGGAGTTTTTTTGTCCGACACCTGTAAATTTACCTGGAAACTTAGAAGCTGTGAGTTAAGCCAGTACAGTTAATTTTTAGGGAGAGCGATGACGTTGGAAGATCTTCAGAGTCCCGAGAAAGAGTCGAAAGTAGGGTATTGAGGACAGTCATGGGTGTGTTCCACAATCTCCCTCTCTTTCCTGGAACACATGTTTTCACATCCTTTCCGCATGAACTCCCTTACCTGTCAGTGCCCACAGGCCGCAGACTAGAGAGCTAGATCTCAGGTGGGAGAAGGAGGGGCTGGGGAGCCTGGGCACTTGCCTGCCGGCAACGTGCTCAGACAGTCTTCCAGCTTCTGTTGTGGAAACGTCACACTGTTCATATGCCCTTATGTTTGCAAATGGTGTGATTATATTCAAAATCAGTATTCCAGTACCTTTCATTGTTAGACAAACACACGTAGACTCTCATCCCCACCCAGTGCTTCTCCCCCAGCATGCATCAACAATCTTCCCATGAGCATATTTTCATTATATAACCACTCCTTTATCTCAGTATTTCCCCTTTTAGAAAGGTCAATTTGTTTTTTTTTTTGGCATGGGGGTTGGTGGGGTGGGGGGAAGTCTCTGTGCATGGCGCAACATGTAGACTATGTAAGATGGTTTATTTTAAAAAGGAAGTCTTTTCACACCTACCCCTAGCCTTGAAATTCTCTTCCCCAGAGACAGTCCAGTGTTAACGCTTTCTTGTTTATTTTTGCAAAGATGTGTTAGATAAAAATGCTTATATATTCTTCCTTTCCCTACCCCTCCCTTTCTGAAGGGGAGCATAAGACTCAGTTCTGTACCTTGCTTTTTTCACCCAATGATATATCTTGCAAAGCTTCCATATATATCAGTATGTATAGAATTGCCGCCTTCTTTTTTTTTTTTCCTAAGATTTTATTTACTTATTTACAGCGAGCGTGTGCGTATGAGCAGGGGGTGGGGATGGGGGGAGGAGGGGCAGAGGGCAAGGGAGAGAGAATCCCAAGCAGACTGTGCACTGAGCAAGGAGCTGGACGTGGGGCTCAGTCTCAGGACCCTGATATCGTGACCTGAGCTGAAATCAAGAGTTGAGTGTGTAACCGAGTCAGCCACCCAGGTGCCCTGCTTATTCTTTTTTTTTTTTTTTAAATCGAGGTAAAAGTTGGAGCGCCTAGGTGGCTCAGTTGGCTAAGTGTCTGCCTTCAGCTCAGGTCATGATTATAGGGTCCTGGGATCCAGCTCAACATAGGGCTCCCTGCTCAGCAGGGAGCCTGTTTCTCCCTCTCCCTCTGTTGTTCCCCTTGCTTGTGCTCTCTCTCTGATTCTCTCTCTCTTTCTCTGAAAGACATAAGTAAAATCTTAAAGAAAATAGATCGAGGTAAAAGTTAACTATGTATAACTCAGTGGCTTTAGTATATTCCCAGTGTTGTGTAACCATTGTCAGTATCAAATTCCAGAACGTTTTCATCATCCCAGGAAGAAATCCAGTCCCCACTCGGCCATCACTTTCCACCTCCCCAACCCTAGCCCTGGCAGCCGTTAATCTGCTTTCCATTTCAATGAATTTGCCTCTTCTGGGCATTTCATAAGAATGCAGTCCTACAATGTGTGACCCTTTTTGTTTGGCTTCTTTCACTTGGCATAACGTTTTCAGAGTTCATTCATGTTGCACGTGTATCACGACTTCACTCCTTTTTATGGCTGAATAATATTCCATTGTATGGATGGACCACATTTACCATCAGTTGATGGACACTTGGGTTGTTCCCACTTTTTGGCTATTATGAATAATGCTGCTATGTGCAGATTTTTATGTGAACCTGTTTTCAGTGCTCTTGGATATATACCCGAGAGTAGAAATGCTAGGTTGTATGTAATTCTATGTTTAAATATTAAGGAACTGCTAAACTGTTTTCCACAGTAGCTGTACCATTTTACCATCCTACCAGCAGTGTATGAGGGTTCCAGTTTCTCCACATCCTAGCCAACGCTTATTTTTTTCTTTCCTTTCCTTACTTTTCTTTTTTAGAGTTACTATTATAGCCATCCTAATGGATATGAGGTGTTATCTTATTGTGGTTTTGATTTGTACTTCCCTAATGGCTAAAGATGTTGAGGATCTTTTCATGTGCTTATTGGCCATTTTTATATCTTCTTTAGACAAATGTCTACCAATTGGGTTGTTTGTCTTTTTGTTTTGAGTTCTAAGAGTTTTTAAAGCATATTCTGGGTACTAGACCCTTATTAGGTATATGATTTCCAAATATCTTCTTCCAATCTATAGGTTGTTTTTTCACTCTCCTAGTGTCCTTTGATGCACAATTTTTAAAAATTTTGATAAAGTCAATTATCTATTTTTTGTTGTTGTTAGTGCTTTTGGTGTCATATTCAAGAAACCACTGCCTAGGGGCGCCTGGGTGGCTCAGTCAGTTAAGCGTCTGTGTTCGGCTCAGGTCATGATCTCGGGGTCCTGGGATCAAGCCCCACGTCGGGCTCCCTGCTCAGTGGGGAGCCTGCTTCTGCCTGCTGTTCTGTCTGCTTGTGTTCTCTCTCTCTCTCTGTGAAATAAATAAAATCTTAAAAAAAAAAGTCTTAAAAAAAAAAGAAACCACTGCCTAATCCAAAGTAATGAAAAATTTACCCCTATATTTCCTCAAGAGTTTTATAGTTTTTGCTCTTACATATAGGTCCTTCATTCATTTTGAATTAATCTTTGTATACGTTGTGAGAATAGGGGTCCAAATGTATCCTTTTGCAAGTAGATATCTAGTTGTTCCAGCACCATTTGTTGAAAGGACTATTTGTTGAGAAACCCTATTGATTGGACTTGGCACCATGTCAAAAATCATTTGGCCATAAATATATTGCTTTATTTCTGGATTTGTATTCTGTTAATCTAGAATGTCTGTCTTAATGCCAGTTCCACATTATATTGATAACTATTGCTTCATAGGAAGTTAAAATAGGAAGTGTAATTAAGTCTTCTTTGTTCTTTTTCAAGATAGTTTTGACTATTTAGTATTTCTTGCAATTCCGTATGAATTTTAGGATGAGCTTGTCTGTTTCTATAAAAAGGCACTTGGCGTTTTAATAGGAATTGCTTTGGGTCTGTAGATCAATTTGGGGATTGTTGCCATCTTAATGTTATTTAATATTACAATCCATGAACAGGGATAGCTATTTATTTAGATCTTTTATAATTTCTTGTAACAATGTATTGTAGTTTTCAGTGTATAAGTCTTATACTTCTTTGGTTGAATTTATTTGTAAGTATTTTGTTTTTTTGATAAGGTAAAATGGAATTATCTCCTTAACTTTATTTTTTGATTGTTCATTGCTAGTATATCATCATACAACTGATTTTAGTATGCTGAGCTTGTATTCTGCAATTTGGCAAAGCTCATTTATTAAATTCCTTAGTTTTTGTGTGGATTCTTAGGGTTTTCTGTAGATAGGATTATGTCATTTGTGTGTGTGTGTGTGTGTGTGCACGCGTGCGTGTGTGTGTTTTCATTTCCAGCGTGGATGCTTTTTATCTGGCAAGAGCAGACATTCTAATCTTAGTCCTGTTATTAGGGGGAAACCATTCAGTCTTTCATCAATATGATGTTAGCTGTGGATTTTTCACAGATGCCCTTTATCCAGTTGAGGGAGTTCCCTTCTGTTCCTAGTTTGTTGAGTGGTTTTTGTTTTTTTGTTTATCATGAACCAGTATTGGAATTTGTCAAATGCTTTTTCTGGATTAATTCAAATGATACTGCAGTTTTAAGAATTCTATTAATGCAGTTTTAAGAATTCTATTAATATATTACATTAAATGATTTTTTTTAATCGTTGAGCTACACTTGCATTTCTGGGATATAAAACCCACTTGATCCTGGTATAGAATCTTTTTAATATGCTATTGTATTAGTATTTCATTGAGGATTATTTACATTTATATTCACAAGAGATATTGGTCTGTGATGTCTTTGTTTGACTTTGGTATAAGGGTGATAGAGGCCTCACAGAATGAGTTAGGAAGTAGTCTGTCCTCTTCTATTTTTGAAAGAATTTATGAAGGCTTGGGTTAATTTTTATTTAAATGTTTAGTGTAACTCCCCAGTGAAGCCATCTGGTCCTGGGACTTTTCTTTTTGGGATGTATTTTGATTACGGAATCTTTACGCGTTTTAGGTTTATTCAGATTTGCTGTTTCTTTTCTAGTCCTTTTTGGTGGTTTCTGTGTTTTTAAGATTTTCTGCATTTCATCTAGGTTACCTAATTTGCTGGTGTACAACGGTTCATACTGTTCTCTTACACTTTTCACTTCTGAAGATCAGTAGGAATGATCTTTATTTTAATTTAATTTCTTATTTTAATTTCTTATTTTATTTTTATTTTAATTTAATTTCTTATTTTAATTAATAAATTTCTTATTTTAATAAGAAATTTATTAATTTAATTTAATTTCTTATTTTAATTATTTAATTTCTTATTTTAATTAAGAAATTTAATTTCTTATTTTAATTTCTTATTTTAATTTTATTTTAATTTCTTACTTTAATTATTTGAACAGTCTTTTCCCTTGGTCAGTCTGTCTAAACGTTTGTTGCTTGGTTGATCTCTTCAAAGAACCAACTTTTGGGTTTGAGGATTTGTTTTGTTTTGTTTTCTATTTCACTTAGCTCTGCTCTGGTCTTTATTATTTCATTCTGCCTGCTTGGGTTTGGTTTGCTCTTCTTTTTCTAGCTCCTTTAGATGGACAGTTAGGTTATTAATTTGAGATCCTCCTCTTTCAATGTAGACATTTATAACTATCAGTTTCCCTCTTTGCACTGCTTTAGTTGCATCTCATACATTTTGATATGTGGTACTTTTATTTTCACTTATCTCAAAGTATTTTCTATTTGTAATTTTTTCTTGACCCACTAAGTTGTGTTTTTTGTTTTGTTTTGTTTTAGAGAGAAAGCATGTGTGAGCATGGGGTTGAGGGGGGCAGAGGGAGAGAGAGAATCTCAAGCAGGCTCCATGCCCAGCGTGGAGCCCCATTTGGGGCTCAATCTCATGATCCTGAGATTCTGACCTGAGCCAAAATTGGATGCTTAATCAAGTGAACCACCCAGGTGTCCCATTGACCCACTAGTTTTTAAAGGTACATTGTTTAACTTCAGCATATTTGTGAATTCCGGATTTCCTTCTGTTATTGATTTCCAATTTCATTCCACTGATTTCATTTCAATCAACTCCATGTGGTTGGAGGAGATACTCTGAATTACTGCAGTCTCTTAAAATTTATTAAGACTTTTTTAAGGCCAAATGTATGGTTAATACTGGAGGAGATTTCACATGCACTTGGGAAGAATATGTTTTCTGTTGTTGTGATTGTTCTGTGTGTCTGCTAGGTCTAGTTTATAGTGTTAAGTCTTCTGTTTCCTTGTTAATCTTCTGGCTAATTGTTCTATCTATTATTAAAAGTGGGGTGTTAATGCTTACAAATATTATTGTGGAACTTTCTATTTCTCCCTTCAATTCTGTCAGTTTTTCCTTTATATATTTGGGGCTTCATTGTTAGATGCCTATATATTTATAATTGTTACATCTTCCTTGTGAATTGACTCTTTTATCATTATATAAGGCCTGTCTTTGTCCCTTATAACAATTTTTGTCTTGAAATCTATTTTGTCTGATGTTAATATGGCCACTCTAGCTGTTGTCTTTGGTTACTGTTAGTGTGGAGTATCTTTTTTCTGTTTGTTTTCAACCTATTTGTGTACTTGAATCTAAAATGAATCTTTTGTAGACAGCATATAGTTGGATCATGTTTTGTTATTCATTTTGTTCATGTCTACCTTTTAATTGAAGAATTTAACGTTTAAATTTATGTATTTGTTAATAAAGGCTTCTACCAATATCCTTTTACATTTGTGTTACATAAGCATTTATATTAAGGAGTCTATAACCAGATGCAGCTTAGGTGCTGTTGTTGGGTCCATACTGAAGAAAATAAAATGCTAATTATTGTCACTAGCAGGAAAAAAAAAGACTTCTGCCATTTTGATATTTGTTTTCTATATGTCTTCTGTCCCTTTTTTGGTTACTGTGTTCTTCCATCATTGCCTTATTTATGTTAAATCACCTGGCCCTCTTTGATGGACACATAGGGTGTCTATATTCTAGCACTTTCACACATGATGCTGCAGTGAATATCCTTGAATGTGTGTCATTTTACACTTCTTTATGCACATCTGTGGATAAATTTCTACATGGAAATTCAGGTGCTGCTGGAAAATGATGCTGACAGAAATAGGGAAACAGGCGAGAAGACCCTTTTCCTTCCCCATCTCTCACCCTCTCTCTAGGACTTCTTATTGGCAGATGTGAACAGGGAGCCAGCCAGCTTGGGGTCTGGGAGCCCCAGCCCTGGTATCACAGGGTAGAGTATAGCAGAGTGGGGAAGAGGAGAGAAGATGGGTAAATAATTACATATAAGAAATCACCATATTCTCTTAATATCTTATTGCCAAAAGTGCAGACTGATTTTCAACTTCTTAAATTAAGTGAAATTAACTTCTTAATGTCAATTAGCAGAAATTAATCTCTTTACATCACCAATTTGTTAATCTTGTAGATTCCGAATTCCATCCACGGTTCTTTTTTAAAATTTTTTTAAATTTCTAACTTTTTTTTTTAAGATTTTTTATTTATTCATTTGAGACAGAGAACATGAGCAGGGGGAGAGGCAGACACCCCCCACCCCCCACCCCGATCCAGGAGCCCGATGTGGGACTTCATCCCAGGACCCTGGGACCACGACTTGAGCTGAAGGCAGACGCTCAACCATCTGAGCTACCCAGGAGCCCTCCATTCATGGTTCTTACGAACCCTCTCTCGACAAGCTGTGGGTATTACTTTAGGCTTAGAGTTGTATCTTTAGTGACCGAATTGAAAAAATGGCCCTGCAAAGTAATGCACGTCTAATGGACGATGCTACTCTGTCCTTCTCAAATATTAGATGAGCAGGAATTTTGTCCATTTCTGCATTAGTTTATCGGACTGTGTATTTCAAGTCTTAGCCATATCTTACCTTCCTTTTCCACACGGTTCCTGTTGTTCTGGCATTATTATCAAATAACATGCCTAAAAGGAGGTGACTTATTGCATATTTTGGCATCTGTAGCACAGTAGAGAGATCTCTTGGAAGTGGAAAAAGAGTTTCACTTGGTGGGCATAGTCTAGAGTGACCATATTTATTGTTTCTGGTTGGAACAGTTCTGTTTTAAGCCTGTTGTCCTGACAGCATCAGTAATAGTATCCTTTCTTTTTCTAAAACGTGCCCTGGTTTGGTTGATACGGTCACTGAATATGAAACTTACCCATCTGACTGATATTTAAACCATCTTCTCTAGTCTAATTTTATTCTTAGAAGTTCTAAAACTTAACCGCGGAGATGTTAGCTGTGTCACCATGTGGGCAAGTCATACAGAGAGAGGCTAAAGTCTGGGGTTGAGGTTAACAGAAGGGCCCGTGACTGAAGGCATACGTAGCTGTGTAGACATAACACATAAGGATCTTCATTCAACATGTGTGCTGTCACGTGATGTGCATGCATCCTTCCAGACATGTGCACATCTCTAGAAAGATGTTTTCCTCTTTTAGATGTTGTTACACTTTGTTAAAGGAATGATTCTTTTCAAGATGAGAGATCCTGTTAATGTTTTAAAAATTGAAGGCCTCGAGTGCAAGGGCGTAACAGGGAATGCCTGGTATGGACCAGTTGTTGAGACTCCACACAGCAACAATGGCCAAGTGTTTTTTAGGTTGTGACCGGGGTGTGAGTTTCACCGTAGTTTGATTAGCTCTGTTCTGTTAGTGCCTTTCACATACTTTAAAGGGTGAGTTTGGAGATGTCTGTTATGAATGATTGTTTTTTTGTTTGTTTTTTTTTTAAGAAGGATGACTTTTGAAAGTTCTCTGATAGGCAAATTAGATTAACAACCTCACTTTTTCTCCATGTCACACTTTTGGTATATTTGTTACATCTTTTCTGGTCCAGGTGTAGATAAATGCAAATAAGTTTGATGTTGAGGTAGACAATCAGATGTCTCACTACCCTGGTGGTGTTCCTGATACTCAAAAGAACGAGTGAGATTTCGTTAAGAGTAACCCCTTTTCTCTGGGACTACCATTTGGTGCCACTTTGGAATTGGCTTTGGGAAGGCTGGAACCAGCTTAATATTGCTTGCTTCCTATAACTGTATGCTCTTTGGCACAGGCAGCCCTGCAAATGGAACAGCAAAATCATTTTCAGTAGGGGCAGTTGGAGGTCGTGTGTACCCAGGTTTCTCTGTATCCGAGAGTAGTTGTCTTCCTGTTGTTGTGTTAGGTGCAAGGGATTTCCCGGAACTCTTAATGAGTGTGGATTATAAGGAATCAACCAAGCCCCATCAGAAAGATCTCAGAGTAGGTTTTATATTTTTAAAAGCAAGGGGTGCCTGGCTGGCTCAGTCAGTAGAGCATGTGACTCTAGATCTCGGGGTTGTCAGTGTGAGCCCTACGTTGGGTGGAGAGATTACTTAAAAATAAAATCTTTTTTTTTTTTTTTAAAGATTTTATTTATTTATTTGACAGAGCGAGATCACAAGTAGGCAGAGAGGCAGGCAGGGGTGGGGAGCAGGCTCCCTGCTGAGCAGAGAGCCCGATGCGGGGCTCGATCCCAGGACCCTGAGATCATGACCTGAGCCGAAGACAGAGGCTTAACCCACTGAGCCACCCAGGTGCCCCTAAAAACAAAATCTTAAAAAAAAAAACAAAGGTGAGGCTTTAGTTTTCTGACAAGAATACGTTCTTTGAGATGTTTCTGCTGGTGAGGGTTCCTCGTGGTGGTGGAGGAGTTACTGTGTCAGGTGGTAAGGGTGGATCTCAGTTCTCTTCCTACAGATGGCATAGGAGGGCTCCTCGAGTGTTTGATCCGCAGGTGGTGTGGGCAGTGAGTTGCCTTTTTCGACTCTTATTTTTTTTGATGATGGAGGAATGTACCTTTCCCCAAAACTTATCATAGAATCTCCAGTTTGTTAATTCCATTTGGTTAATAATTGTAAGTATGTAGATTTCTTCCTACCGTTTTCCACATTTACTTATCCAATATAGGAAAAACACAAGGGGAATATTTCATCTTCACTGCAGCGATGAGTAGGCAACTCAAAAAATGCAAAGAGCTTTTTCGCTTTGATTTAGTCCGTAAATCACTTGAGGAAAACCAACAGAAGGAAGACAAGAGCTGCAGAAGGCCACGGGATTCTTCAAGCGAGAGCTGGCCACCTGTCCGATTTGCCTGCCATTAGTCCCCTCACTGCTTGCTAGAGTGGCGACCAGAGTTGAGGCTTTTTCTTTGTGGTTCATGTGACCTTGTGTTCCCAGTATTTACCAAATACTTTAAATAGTTTTCCAAAAAATTTCCTTGTTCATTTCTGCAGTGTGCACATTCAGACCATAAAAGGACCTATTGAGATACATGTTAAAATTCCACAAGTGATAGTGTTCTCTTAACGATAGGTTTTTAGATTTCGATTTATAGGGATTTTGAGTAGTTTAATGATAGGCTAAATTTTTCTCGATCTTTGATATTTTCCAGTTTGCTTCCTCGGGATGGTCTATCTTGATAGACTTCAACACCCTGATTCCCTTCACCTTAGTAGTCATAATGGAGCAACTACTTCTTGAGATAGCTTTTTTCTGTACAGTGGAGGATACCAAGTAAAAGAAGAGAGTTTTTCAGATGTAGTCTCTGCTCTCTAGAATCTTACATTAGGAGGAGAAGAATTGGGAGGAAAACTAGCAGACTACAATACATGCTCCATTGGAGGCAAACAGTTGCAGGACTATGGGGGCAGGCAGAGTCGGTCATTCCATCTAGATGGACTTGAGGAAGGTCTGTGGAGGATGCGGTAGTTGAGCTTTGCCATTGTGTTACTGGATGGAAATAGGCAGATGGGTGATGGGTTCGGAGGACATTTAAAATAATGGAAATAGCTTGAGTGAAGGATTAGGAGGGGAGCAGCACATGGCATTTATTGGAGGATGAAGGGGGATGATACGGGGGTACTGGGATCATAGTCTTAGTGGGAGAAGCTATAGTAGAAGATGAAGTATTTATTGGAGCCCATCTGTTTGGTAAATATCCTCTTGCCATTTACATATCAATTTTGATATCAATATAATATTGCCATTTACATATCAATTTTGATATCAATGTCATAATAATGAAAATGTAATTAATATACGATCATAATTTAAAACTGTCATGAGACAGAAATCAAGAAGTAGTTTATACGGTGGTTGAGAACATAGATTTTGACAGTGGATGGCCTGGGTTCAAATCCTGAATAGCTAGCTGTGTGACCTCAGGCAAGTTACTTGTCTCTCTGACGCCTCACTTTCCTTGCGTATCACATGGGATAATAATAATACTTACAAGTTTATTGCAGTGATGAAATGGCTAATAGGTAAAGCATTTACAACAGTGCCTGGCATATAGTAGCATGGTATATGAGTATTAGTAATTATTATTAGTAGTAATAATACTATTAGTATTTGCAATTTGATTTTTTTTTTTTTTTGAGAAAGATTAGTTTGGTGTTTCTGTAGATTATATACTCGGTGTAAATTTGCATGAGTGAAATTGTAGCATCCCAGGCCTATAAATGCACGCAGAGTCTCGCAGCAGAATTTTCATTGGAATAAAAAAGTCTTTCAGAGAACTTTTGTGCTTTGCGTTATAGCTGTCTGGTTTTACTGACTGCTTCCTGAGACATAGCTTACCTGGGAAAGTTGGTTGGTTGTGTGTGTGTGTGTGTGTGTGTGTGTGTGTGTGTGTGTGTGATGAAATATTATGGGTGAGAATGAGTTCTCGTATATCAGTTCAGTGTTTTGGTTACAAGCAACAGAAACGGACTTCGGCTAATGTGAGCATAAGGGAATTTATGGAAGGTTGTTGGGAACTCATAGAATGACTAGAAGGTTGGGCACCAAACTTGAGAAAAGATGAAAACTAAGGTAGCTCGGGAGGCTAGTAGGTACAGCAGCCGTGTCCTATCCTCGTCTGGGTGTATGTAGTGTCACCATCACTGAGATTTGGGACCCCTGCCTTCCAACTGTTCCTGGTCTCCTTGTGTAAATGCCTTGTTGGAATAGCAAAAAGATTGCAGGTGGTTAAAGTGCCTGGCTGTAGGGATCAGAATACTTTGGGGAACAGCCGTGTCATTGAATGCCTTGTGGCCGTTAAACATTTTGCGGAAGGATATTTAATGACATGGAAACTGTTCACACGTTTTATCAAGCAAGAAAGGCAGGTAGCAAAAGTGTATGGGTTGGATCATTATATTTAAAAATTGGATGAAGGAGCTACTATTATTATTCCTACTGGACAGACAGGCATAGAACTGTTGCCTAGTTTGCGCACAGTCACTCAGCCAGTAAGTAGAAGAGGGAGGACTTGACGCTGTGAGTTAGGCTCTAGAACTGGGCCCTTAGCCTCTTGGTGGCTCACTCTCTGACACACACAGAAAGGCTTCCTATGAAAACAGGAGAAGAGAGTATAGCTAGGTGGCGAGATTGTGGGTGCTTCTGTTACTTACTCTGATTTCTCTGATGAGCATACGTTACTTCTGTAGTGACCCAACTGATGAAGTGACTGTAAAAATGGAAATGTTTGGAATACTTTTCTTCCAGTTGAAAAATTGTGTCCAGAGGTATCCACTGCAAATTTCTTTTTTTTTTTTAATGTAACAACAAATCCCAATAATCACTTCCATTAATAGATGAATTTCTTCTAAACTTGTGCATGTCGTGCAGTGTATATTTACCATTAACTGGACAAGTAATTACCAGCATCAAAACCAGAAAATGTTACTGGGATTTGAAACTCCGTGGTTGCTGCATTTTTAGGATTACATCAAAGCATTGATAAAATAGTTTGTGTTTTAAATGGAAGATTTAAATCTGTGAAGCTTTTTAAGATTTGTGTTTGTCACGTCTTGGCATGAGTTTCTCGTTTGTAGTCTAGTTATGAAAAGATTCTGGTTTCCATATGTATATTTAAAATACTCTGAGTCATGGATCCAAATGAGTAATAGACATTATATCTGTATTAGATTTCTGCTTTGTCATTCCGCCACATGAAGCCAGTGCATTTCTTTTAGAACTTTCAGTGGTAAACACATTGAATTGGCAAAATGGCATTCATTTTAAATATTCTTCCTGGTGTTTTTTAAATTAATTTTCAGAAATGACTGCATTGGAATTAAAATGTATGTTTGATTTCACAGGACGCCTAGGAAAAGGGTCCACGTGTGATTGCACACGGGTGTGTTTGTATATGGTGCCGTGAGGGGCGTATGCACATTGATCGTGAGATGTACCATCGTGGGCACCCTTAGAAGAAACAAAATGCTGTAAATTAAACAATGACAGAGCTTTCTTTTTTGTTGTTTCTTAAGTAAGCTGCACATGCCTAGCGTGAAGCCCAACGCAGGGCTTGAACTCACAACCCTGAGATCAAGACCTGAATGCAAATCAAGAGTTGGATGCTTAACTGGCTGAGCCACCCAGGTGCCCTGACAGAGCTTTCTTATTATCTGTCATTTTTATTTATGCTCTTGCAAGGGTAACTTATTTAAGTATAGATTTTGATCATGTACTATTCTTGTGCATTAAAATGAAAAAGTAAAAGCAAAATAGATGAAAGAATTCCTAAAATCATCTTCATATTCAGTGTCCGTCTCTCATGAATCAGCTGTTTGACTAGATTTCAAAAATATTTGTGTATTTCCGCATACTGTGTCATAAATAACGTTGACAGCGCACCTTTTTTTAGAAGAGTGGGCCATTCTTAGCTCTGTGAGTTTTTCAAAACCACTGTATTGAGATACAATTTACACACCATGCAGTTCACCTATTTAAGTGTAAAATTCAGTGTTTTTTGGTATATTGCATTATTAATTTTTAAGAATTATAAAATATGTATATAACAATTTACCATTTTAACCATATTTAAGTATACAGTTCAGTGGCATTAATTCCATTCATAATGCTGTTGTAACTGTCACCACTGGGTATCTCCAACACTTTTTTTAAATCACCCCAAACAGAAGTTCCGTAACCATTAAGTAATAACCGCTCATTGCCCCCTCCCCCAACCTCCTGGTAGCCTCTCATCTACTTTTTGAATGCATTTGCCTGGTTTCGATATTTCATAAAGGTGGAATCATACAGTATCTGTCTTTTTGTGTCTGGCTTCTTTCAACTTAGCGTAATGTTTTCAAGGTTCATTCGTGTCGTGGCGTGTGTCAATTTTTTCTATGTTATGACTGAATACTGCTTCATTGCACAGATACACTATAATCTGTTTATCCATTAATCAGTTGACGGACGCCTGGGCTCTTTCCACCTTCTGGCTGTTGTGAATAATGCTGTGATGAACATGGATACATAAGCATGTATTTGAGCCCCACTTTGAGTTCCTTCGGGTGTATACCTAGGGGTGGAATTGCTGGCTCATGTGGTCATTCTGTGTTTACCTTTTGTTGTCTAAGTTTTAACGCTGGGTATTTTTGATCTCTACACACATACAGGTAATGACTCCTAAATCCCACGTGTCACTGACTGATTGTAAGATGCATCTTGTTTGCAGAGAGGTTAAGACACAGACCTTAGAGTCGATGAAATATTGTATTTTGATATTTCATAAAGCTGGATACCTTTAAGGAAGTGGTGGGTCAGCATCCTCTATTAGAAGATTTTCATCTGGGGGCGCCTGGGTGGCTCAGTGGGTTAAGCCTCTGCCTTCAGCTCAGGTCATGATCTCAGGGTCCTGGGATCGAGCCCCTCATCGGGCTCTCCGCTCAGTGGGGAGCCTGCTTCCCCCTCTCTCTGCCTGGCTCTCTGCCTACTTGTGATCTCTCCCTCTGTGTCAAATAAATAAATAAAATCTTTAAAAAAAAAAAAAAGATTTTCATCTGAATATATTCTTAAAAATCATTTGTAAAAAATATAAGTTCTCTGTTATAAAGGACTTCATCTTGTTTGTACAATATTTGGGGCAAAACCCAGGAAAATATGAAGTAAAAAAATAACCTGCCCAGTCTCTCTTTCAGAAATATTGCTATTACTCATTTACTCTGATTTTGTTTCTCAGTTACTTTTCCAGGCACACATGTTTTAGTTTAATTCTTCATCTTTAGGATCACTGGCAAAAAGTCATATATATTCAATTTTGAAGTTATGGTAATATTTACTATAGAAAATGAAAGCTGTCTGCTTGTTGCTCCCCTCTCCCCTGCTCTTGCCCCATTAACCCATAAGATAACTTGGTATATGAGTTAGAAATAGGAGCCTATGGATTTTGTTCTATGCCTGTATCAACATTTATTACTATCATTTTATTGTCATTATATTCCATTGTCATGGGGTCATACTAACATTATTTTCTAATTTGTTTTTCAAATTAGATACAGATCTACTCTAATCATAAAAAGAGCTAATGATGTCATTTTATTTCATCCTTAATTAAAATTTTTATTCTTAAAAATTGAATACCTGCATATGGTAATAAATAAAATAGCAAAGTAATATGGAAGAGATTAGGTTGAAAAATTGACAATACCTCTTCCTGCCTTTCTTTGCGCCCCTGAGTTTCTATCTTTAGTTCCTTTGGTAACTCCAGATAATACAAATATGCTTCTCTGTGTTTACTTAATTTTGCAGGACAGTGTGACTCTGCTGTGAGAACTTCCAGGTTTGCCTAGATTCTGTTAGAAGGTAACTGGCATCTGAGTTCTGATTTTCCATCACTGTCCCCTACTCGCTTTTGTTTATATGTATCACGTCTGCTCGTCAGACCAGCACATAGTCCCTGCTCCATTACTGAATTTCTGCCCGACCCATTTTTCCCTCTTCCTTGGTTTTTTCCACCAGTGAATCCAGGAATGTACCCATTCCATGCCCTGCCACCATATAGTGTGCCTTTGTTATAATACTGATATGACCGTAGTAGGTAAATTCTCTTTCAAAACTCCTCTAAGAGACAGATGTATGGGATGTTAGTGCTGTGTACAAAGAACAGAAAAATACTGAAATGATTCCATTAAAATGTTAGTGTGATTTTAGAATAAGAGCTAAAAATGTCAAGTTCCTGTTTATAGAAAATCATATTTTGTCTGTATTTTGTGCAGAGTATAGATTTAAATGGGATTAAAATTCATAATCCAAATATGCTCCTATAAAAGAAGCTAACTTATGATTCCCTGTCTTTTTTTAATTCAAATACGCACCATAAGATACGTATTTTTATTCCCTTCCACCCTCCCCAGTATCATATTAAAATAGTCCTTAAGCTTGTCTAGACATGGGAATGCAAACTAAGAAAAACGAAGTTACTGTATATTTTTGTATATATTATTTTTCCCCCATTAATGTGAGATTAAAATGTTTGGATCTTTAGATGTGGAATTCCCACTTGTATTACAAAATTTGATTGCACATCAGACAATAAATATATCTGTTGTGTTTCAGTTTGAGATTTAATTGTGCATGTCTCCTGTAGTGTATTAATTTGTGTTTTAAACCTCCACTCAAATATGAGCCAGGAACACAGTATCTCACAGTATCTCAGCTTTTAAATCAGTGGAAATGGCATGTTAGCATTGCTGGAACATTCTTACCACTACTTCCTTTCTCCCACCAACCCTCCCCACCAGTTTCTTTAGGACATAATAGTAGCATTGCTTCTTATCAAGAATCAGGTTTGTAGGGGTGCCTGGGTGACCCAGTCAGTTAAGCAGCCAACTCTGGATTTCGGCTCAGGTCGTGATCTCAGGGTCCTGGGATCAAGCCCCATGTTGGGCTTCATGCTTAGTGGGGAGTCCGGTTGAGGATTCTCTCTCTCTCTCTCCCCCTCTGCCCCTCCCCCTGCTTGTGCTCATGCTCTCTCTCTCTCTAATAATCTTAAAAAAGAATCATGTTCATGGGTAACTTCTCAGAAGATTGAACTGAGTTCTAAAATGAAAATAAATGGCAGGAAAATTTGAGCATGGTTAAAAATTGGATACCTCTTCATCTAATTATTTTTTAAAAATCTAAAATAACTTTACTAAGGAAGGGATTCTTTTGCCTACCAGATTTGTGTCTGGCTTTTAATTTCTTGGATTTGGGTTTAAGATTTGATGAGTATTATCTTGTATCTCTCTTTGAATATTCTTGTTGCTTTATGAGTCTGTGGAAAAGAATGAGGAAATTGAGAAGGGTTGTTTTGGACAAAAGTCCAATGGAGAAAAGCAAGAGTTCAGAATGATGAAGGTTTCTCATTGGCTAAGTTGCCAGGATGGTCCATTTCTTGTAGGGGATGCAATGTATATTTCAGTATTGGGGTCTGTAATTGAGGATTCTTCCCTTTCAAGGGTTCTTCTGTTAGAGGTCCGTAATTGACATCAAGTGGTATGTCTCCACCTTCCAGCCTCCCCTCCTGGCAACCTGAGTCCACTTTAGCTGGGTTTCCCTTTATTAATTTTCACAAGTATTTATAAGCTTCAGTTATTAATAATGATCCTAGACCAGTTGTTTAAATAGAAGGCAGAGACTCTTAGTTTCAAGCATTGTTTACGTTAATCCCTCAGAAACCATTCTGGTTCAGTTGTTACAGCTCACATTTTCACTGTGTACCTTTTCCCCTTTGGTGTTAGCCCACATGCCCGAAGAGCTCTAGACTTCATAAAAACAGTCTGTTGATCACACTGAAGAGATTACCCTGACGGTTTTAAGATCAAATCAATCTTATTGTATGTATTTAGAAAGAGTATAATGTGTTGGCATTATTTAAGGGTAAAAATCTTCATAGAGTGGTATCTCTATGCTGTTCATCCCACCCTTGTGATGATGTTTCGGTTCAGTATTTTTCTAAATAATTTTTAAGCTGATGGTTAATAGAAGAAAAAATAACCTATGGATGCAGATACCAATCAAATTGGTAAGCAACAGCTACAGTCTCAAAAATCAATACATGTGTAACAGCTTTATTAAGATCTAATTCATATACTATAAAATTTACCCTTTTAAAAGTATACAATTCAGTGGCTTTTAGTGTATTCACATACTAATGCAACCATCACCAGCCTTATTTTAGAACAGTTGTTCTTAAGTTTTTAAGTTTTTAAGTTATTTTAATCAGCAGTGCTCCTCATGACAAGTGTGCTCCTTAATCCCCATCCCTGATTTCACCCATCTCCCCTCCCCCTCCCCTCTGGTAACCATCAGTCCTTTATAGTGTAGAGTCTGTTTCTTGGTTTGTCTCTTGTTTCCCCCTTTGCTCGATTGTTTCTTAAATTCCACATATGTGTGAAATCATATGGTCTTTATCTTTCTTTGACTAACTTACTTCACGTAGCGTTATACTCTTTAGGTCCTTCCATGCTGTTGTTGCAAATGGGAGAAAATACAGAATGTTTCACAAATGTACCTGTCATCCTCGTGCAGGGCCCATGCTAATCTTGTCTGCACCGTTCCAATTTTATTTATTTATTTATTCATTCATTCATTCATTCATTCATTCATTTAGGGTGCAGATGCATGGTAGGGGAGAGGGAGAGAGAGAATCTTAAGCAGGCTCCACGCCTAGCCCACTTGGGGCTTGATCTCGTGAGCCTCAGATCATGAGCCGAAATCAAGAGTTGGATGGTTAACTGATTGAGCCATCCAGGTGCTCCAGTATTGTTCCGATTGTAGTATATGTGCTGCCGAAGTAAGCATGAACATTTTCATTACTCTAAAAAGAAACCCTGTACCCATTAGCAGTCATTCCCCATACCCCTATCCTGAGCCCCTGTAATCACTAATCTGTATTCTGTCTATATGGACATCATCTACTCTAGACATTTCATAGCAATGGAATCATACAATATGTGGGTTTTTCTTTCATTTAGCGTAATGTTTTCAGGGTTCCTCCATGTTGTAGTATGTATTAGCACCCCATTCCTTTTTATTGCTGAATAATATTTCATTGTATGGGTATATCATATTTTGTTCATTTGTCAGTTGATGGACATTTGAATTGTTTCACTTGGGGGCTGTTGTAAATAATGCTGCTGATAAAAATTAATGTACGTGTCTTTATGTAGACCTGTCTTTTCAGGTCTCTTGGGAATATACCTAAGTAGAGGATTTCTGAGTCATGTACTACTCTGTGTTCAACGTTTTGATGAACCGCCAAACTGTTTTCCAAGGGCGTTGAACTGTTTTACAGACCTACCAGTAAAGCCTAAGTGTTCTGATTTCTCCGCATCCTCACCACTACTTGACATTGTCATATTTATTTCAATCATCCTAACGGGTAAGAAGTAGTATCTAACTGTGGTTTTGATCTGCGTTTCTCTGATGACTAATGATGTTGAGAATCTTTTCATGTACTTTCCACTTAAATGTTTTCTCTTGAGAAAAATCTCTTCAAATCCTTTGCCCATTTTTAAATTGCTGACCTTTTTATTACTGATTTTTAGGAATTTTAAAAACATTTTTATTGAAATATATGATATGTTAGTTTCCGGTGTACAATTATTCAGTAGTTCTGTACATTACTCATTGCTCACCATGATAAGTGTAGTCACCATCTGTCACCAAACATACTTTTCATCTCTGTGACTTTTTGTTTTATAACTAGAAGTTCATACCTCTTAATCCCCTTTATCTTTTTTAAAAATTCTCTTTATCTACATATAGATATAAAGATATCTGTATCTTGTATCCCTGTAGATAAAAGGGACTGTAGGACTTTTTTATATATTCTGTATACAAGTCCCTTATCAGATATTTTCCAATAGTTTTGAAGTATTCTATACATGCTTTTTACTTGATAGTGGCCTCTGGAACACAAAACTTTTTAATTTTGATCAAGTACAATTTCTATGTTCTTCTTTGTCACTTATGCTTTTGGCATCATATCTCAGTAACCATTACCAAACCCAAGACCAGAAAGACTCACACCTATGTATTCTTTCTGTAAGAGTTTTAAGTTTTAACTCTTGCATTAACTTTGCATGATCTATTTTGCATTAATTATTATGTACAGTGTGAGGTAAGGCTCCAAGTTCGTTCCTTTGCATGTGGATATTCAGTTGTCCTGGCACCATCTGTTGAAAAGACTATTCTCTCATTAAGTTATTGTGGACTTCCAGTTCTATTTCATTGACCTATGTATGTCCAGCCTTACGCTAGTCCCACACCATCTCGATTACCATAGCTTGGTTGTAAATTTTGAAATTGGTAAGTGTGAATCGCCATCTTTGTTCTTTTTCTCTCAAGATTGTTTGGGCTCCTGGGCCCACTGAATTTCCATACAAATTTTAGGATCAGCTCGTCAATTTAGGCCAAAAAACCCCACCATTACCACTAGCAAAAACAACCCCCCCAAAACCCCAAACCTCAAAAAACCAAAACCCAGCCGGAATTTGGAAAGGGATGGCTTTGGGTAGATGCCATCTTATTTTAAGTATTCTACCAAGTCTTTACTATTGATTGCATTCAACTTCTGAAATAGGTCTCAGTTATTGGGAGTATGCATTGAAGATTTTTATCTTGGGGGATAAATCAGTGCACATCTGAAACTAGATTATTTGGAGAAACACTGAACTGGCGCGATCTATATATTGAAGCCCTTCTTTGGTTTCATTATTAAAAATATATATGTGGGGGCGCCTGAGTGGCTCAGTGGGTTAATAGGCCTCTGCCTTCGGCTCGGGTTATGGTCTCAGGGTCCTGGGATCGAGCCCCGCGTCGGGCTTTCTGCTCAGCAGGGAGCCTGCTTCCTCCTCTCCCTCTGCCTGCCTCTCTGCCTACTTCTGATCTCTCTCTCTGTCAAATAAATAAATAAAATCTTTAAAAAAAAATATATATATATATGTGTGTGTGTGTGTGTGTGTGTGTGTGTGTATGTATATATATATATATATATATATATATATATATATATATATGGCATCCTCAGGTCAGCGTATTGGCTTTGAGGGTTTTTTTCAGAACTCTTTCCACCAGTGTTTTGAGATCAGTGAAAATGTAATAACATGAAGACAAGGAGAATCTGTGAGAACCTGGGTTCTTCAGGATCTTGGCCATGTATTAGGAGGGTGTGAAAGGCATTGTTAGTTTTAGCAGGGGGTAAATGATACTGTGGTTGCTTTCCCGCACCCCCCACCCTGCCACTGCCCCCATCTTGAGGATGGAGTTGTCTTAGAAGGCCAGAAAGCTCTTCGTAAGAAATTGAGGTGTTTTCCTGTCAGGTCAGTCCAACAGCGTTCTCTTACTATGCATCAGGCGCAGAGCTAGCTGCCGCAGGGGGCGGAAATTATAGGAAGACCTTCTTGGACTCTTTCATCAGCCTCCAGATAGATAGATCAGTCTTCCTGCCTCCTTCCTGCCTCTCCCCAGTCCTTCTCGTTTCGACTCCAGTGCCAGAGTTTATAGCTTCTCAAAGAAAGCGCGTCTGATCCTGTTTGGCTCCTCGGTTGCGCACAGGGTAAAGTCCGAATTCCCGAGCAGTTGTAGGTGAGACTTTTTCTAGTCCAGCCTTGGCTCTTGCTCTTCCTCCTGAACCAAAAATACCCCTTAGAAACACACCCGTGGCCCTGAATGCATTGCGCCTCTCCGTCATGTCCTTGTCCACGTTCCTCGTCCATGTAGCGTGACCTCCCCCAGCACCTCCTGCTCGGCAGGGCCTAGTCCCCCCTTCCCATCTTCCTACAGCAGGGTCCGCACAACTTTATTTGTATTCTGCATGTCCTTGCCTCTGCTGCTGCCGGAGGTGAGAGGCAGAGACTCAGGTCACCACTCTCCGGCGGCACAGGGCCTGGCCAAAGCAATTCTTAAGTGCTGTTTTAAATGAATGAGGTAGAGGAACTGCTCAAAGGACCTGATAATCTAATGAGCTGGGAAGATGTTCAAAGGCCTGAAAATCCCTAAGACATGGCTGGATGGAAAACCGTGTATTTTGCAGCTCAACTCTGCAGTTTCCCTGGACCGGGTGTGGTACAAATATAAATCTGTCCAGGTTTACTCTGCCACAGAGCTTAGTGTTTTCGTGCACTTTCTAGGCTCACTGCGGTGTTTTCTGTGGCTATACCTTGTTCCATAAAGCTCCCGGCAGAGTATCTATGTGACTAGGGGGTTGATGTGTGGTGACACAGGACAGAAATATGCATCAGTCAGTGGTGAAAACAAGAAAGTGGACTGTTCTGTGTTATAGGCCCCGTCATGTCCTAACAGATTCTTAAAAACTCTTCCCTCTATGTCATGAGACCACCTGGCACAGTATGTTTGCTTATTATCTAGCTTTGGTGCACATGTTGTTCATAGACGGGTCCTTCTAGTGCAACTGCCCTTTGTAATGGCCATAAGATGTTCATTTGGGCCTAAAATAGTATAGTCTCCCCATCCCCACCTCAGTTTCTTTACCTTACCAAAAATAAGGTAATTATCTGTTATAGTTCAGACTTGAGGATCACCTTTAACTCCTGAATAGAAGGAGAAGAGGGTAAATTATTTTATTTATTCTTATAGTAAATTTAGCTTTTGTTGTATAATGACTTTATAAAATTTCACTGGTTAGAAACTTTTTTGTGTTTTGGTCTATGTGCATTTTAAATAGAGGCGTCTTAGGACGGTAATGATGAAAATTGTACCAGTGGCTAACTCAGGTTTTGTCCAAAGAGACCTTTACTTCATCTTGGTTCTTAAAAGGTACTTTTTGCTGGGTAGAGAGTTCTAGGTTAGCAGTTATTTTCTTGAAGATGTTCTGTGGTCTTCTGACTTTCCCTGTTGCTTTTGAGAAGTCCATTGTCAGTACTCAGAAATGAGCAATCACTCCTTTTTTGTGGCCACGTGTAAGATTTTTCTTTTTGTCTTTGGTTTCCTGCAGTGTCACCATGATATACCCCGAAGTGTGTTCCTTTTATTTATTCTGCTTGGGCTTTCTGATTTTGTGGGTTGGTGTTTCTCATCACTTCTTGAAAATTTCCCAGCCAGGACCTTTCTCATTGTTTCCCCATCTTCTCTTAACTCTCCTCTCTGTGAGACTCCAGGTAAACTTAATGTTGAGTTTCTCACTGTAACTGTTTATTTTGCCTTTTTTCTAATTTCTTAAGGTATAAAGTTGGATTTTTCATGTGCATCTTTTCTAATAAAAATTTGTGTATGTAACATTTTATGAATAACTATCATGACCTCTGGTTATTTTAAAAGGTGCAAATTTGTTTGAAGCTAGCTAATGGAGATTTGTTTTTTCAGAATTCCTATTTTATTCTATTTTATTCAGTCTGATTGGAAACATAGCCTATTAAATAGCTTGAGTTGAAAATTTCAAGCCAGATTGGTTAAGGACACTCTTTGGACATTGAGACACACAACAGAAGATACTTTATAAGCATTCTGTTACAGTTTTTCTTAGTGACTTAGGTTTGTTAGTGATGTTTGAGAAATTGTAGAAGTGCAGCTAAAATTAGACTTGGTATTGATTTCTTAATCTTAATGTGTTTACCTAGTGGTGGGTCCTTTGCCCACTTTTACAGTATGGGTATCAAGTTCCAGAAAGTGACTAAATTTCAGTTTTCAGATATGACCCCATTGCCCTTTACATGAGAAAAATAGAGAAACAGTTTTTAAATTTCCTTCTAAGTACTACTTTAGCTGAATTCCACAGATTTTTGATGTGTTAATTTAAGATTTTTCTTTCAGTTCTAAATGTTCTTTAATCTCCCTTAAGACGTTCCCTTTCACCCATGAATTATTGACAAGTGTGGTGTTTCCTCTGCACGTGTTCAGTGAGTTTCCTGTTATCTTTTTGTATTGCTTTGTAGTTGAATTCCGTTATGATCAGAGAACATAATTATACAATTTCAATTCTTTTCATTTGTTATAATTTTTCTATGAAGGTCCCATGTGTGATGAGAAGAATGTGTCTACTGCTGTGCTTATGTGGAGTGTCGGAGAAATGTCAGTTCGATACAGTTGGTTGATGGCACTCGGTCCTTTCTGTCTACCAGTTCTGTCAATTACTGGGGGAAGTGCTGAAGTCTCCAGCTGTAATTTTGGATTTTTCTATTTTTCTTTTCAATTCTCTCAGTTTTTGCTGCCATGTGTTTTTGAAGCTCTGTTGTGAGATGCGTACACATTGAGGATTGTTAACGTCTTCTTGGCAAATTAACCCTTGTCTCGTTATGGAATGTCCCTCTTTATCTTATCCCCTTTGGTTTTCTTTGTTCTGAAGTCCACTTTGTTGAATACAAATGGAGCCACACCAGCTTTTTTATGATCAGTGTTCGCATGGCGTATCTGTCTTTTCTCCAGGTGAGTGGCAATTTTCCTCATCCTTTGTATGCTGCGTAGTTTTGGATTATATCCTGAACATTTTGAATGTTCTGTTATGAGGCTCTGCATCTTGTTCAAATCCTGTGGCGAATGTGGATGTGTTTGTTTTAGCAGGCATCGACCTAGCTGGGTTCAGGGTGTGTGTTCCAAAAGGCCTTCTGCGGGTCGTGGTTTTGGTGTCAGTTCTGTGTTCATAACCTTGGCAGTGTTATTTGTCTGGGATCTGTGCGCCACTGGTGGCTGCCTGGAGCTTGGCCAGTGGTCTGCCCCGTAGTTCAGGTGTACCGGATATGTGTATTTGAAAGTTATCACTAGTAGTCCAGAATCAAGGTGTGAGATTTTCTTGGTCACCCAGCTCGTACAAAGCTGGACTCCATCTCAGTTCCTACTCCCAGCCTGCTGCCTTTCCAGGGCTAGCCCCCACTGAGATACCCTTCGCCAGGACCCCAACCTTGGCAGTTAGCAGATCCTAGCCCTCATCCCCCAAAGTCTTAGCAAATGACTGCAGGGCAAAAGCAGCTAGAATTCTTCGTTCCAGAGTACTGGGTGAGTACTGACTTGAATCTCGGTTTGGTCCATCCTCACTACCGTGTTAGCTACTTGGGGCTTTGAGGAAGATGCTTTTCATATTTCCCTCAGCTTTTATGGTCTCCAGCAGACCGACTGACCTCATCTGCCATTACCAGGGGCTGGAAATACTGACAGTTTTTAGTATTCTCCACTTTGTGAATTAGAGGTTGTTATGGATGGTGTTTTGACCCTCCCGTATTCATATGTAAAAATCTCTGCCCCCCTGTACCTCAGAACGTGGTTTCCCATTTAGAAATGGGGTCATTCCAGATGCACTTAGTTGAGATGAAGTCCTCCTGGAGTAGGGCGGTCCCCTAATCTAGTTATGGCTGGTGTCCTTATCAAATGGGGAAATTTGGATGCAGATGAGCAGAAAGGGAGGGCGCCGTGTTTCCATGAAGGTGGAGGTTACAAGATACCTTATCAGTCCTCCTAGAACAGCAGAGAGTGGCAGCAAACCACAAGAAGCTAGAAGAAAGACGTGCAACAGATTTTCCTTCACAGCCCTCTAAGGAATCATCCCCAAAGGCACCTTGATCTCAGATTTCTAGTCTCCAGAAACATGAGACACATTTTCTGTGGTTTAAGGCCACCCAGCACCTGGTACTTTGTGATGGCAGTTCTAGCAAACCGATGAAGAGATGTTCATTTCTCTAAAGTTGAGATCTTTAAGAAAACCTATCCTTTTTAGGTCCTGAAGTTTAGCTTTAAGTACCTGGCCCATTGCCTGTACTTGGTAGATAGGCACTTGAGAAATATTTATCGTTACGGAATATTTATGTTCCTGAAAACCCTTGCATTCTGCAAATCATGCACTAAAAATAGTGTCTTATAAGAGAAAAATAAGGTTGTGGCTGAGCACTCGAAATCTACGTGGCTTGGTAGCTACTAGCAAAAGCGATAATTGGTACCCCAGGCGACTGATTCACTGGACCACTTTGACGAACATCTCAGTGTGGATGGACGTTGCTAAAATGGATACTAAAAGTGGACAAGAACAGCGAAGTGGAAATTCTAGCCATGCTTGCACTGGCGCATGGATAGTGAGTGTTGAGTTCTGAGCCGGTGGGGGGGGGGGGGCTGCCATTGCAGGGGGCCCTGACGGGAGCCAGTGCCACAACCCAGCCGAGAGAGGCACTGGCCTGGCTGTGACTGCACCCGTCCAGGGAGTGAGGCCCGGGCGCAGGCTCCCTTTTGCTGCTTGCTTCAAATACAGCTTCTTGCTAAGGCCAAGTTAGGTGAGGGCTTGTTTTTTTTCTTGCCTGAGATCTCACATAATTCCATTCCCTCCACTTCTTTGCTTTGGAAACTCAACTCAACAAATGAATAAGCAAGACTTCCATGCTGTGGTGATGTCATCCCCGCTTACCAATCAAACATGAGCTCATCTGTGTTACAGAAACTCCCGGCAGAACAGATGGTGTTTGAGTTGAACTGAATTCCCCTTTGTAGTCTTCAGATTCACCTGTTAGTCTCCTGTGCAGCTGCTTCTATTAACGTGACTTAAAAGACACGGATTTAGTCAGAGCTCTGAGGATTTAAAAATTAGTTGTGGAGTTATTTAAAAATTGATAGAAGTGTAGCCCTCAACTAACTTGTTCGGTTTTAACATTCTCAATTAATGGGAGATATTTTCTTTATGATCTATAAAGCTGTTCATTGTTCTTACAAAAGGGGTTATTTATGAATTTTTAGGTTGGGGTTTTTTTAAATTTTTTTTTATTTATTGTAATTTAATTATTATTCCTTCACTATTTTATTTAACCGAGTGTGTGTGCACACAGAAGACAGGGTCTTCCCACAGCCAGTGGGGGATCCTGCAAGCTTCCCACCTAACTTATTCTCATTTTTAACCTCTGGGTGACTTTTTATTTTGGTCCTGTTTGTATTTCTAGTGTTTTTAATCTGCTGTCCTGAAATACTTAAGGTTACTTTTAGGTAACCGTTACTGGATTTTAATTTGGAGCTATTATATGTATGTTTCCAAATAATGTTTTTCAGTTATTTTTAATCTTGTGCGTGAACATCAACTGGGTTATTAATGACAGAATTTGACTTTTGTTACCTGTTATTTTTCTTCTAAGATTTATTTATTAGAGAGAGAGAGAACTCATGGGGGTGGGAGGGGCAAAGGGGGAGGGAGAGAAAGTCTAAGCAGACTCCTTGCTGAGCCAGGAGCCCAACTCGGGACTCGATCTCAGGGCCCTGAAATCAACAGCTGAGCCGAATCCAAGAGTCAGACACTTAACTGACTGTGCCACGCAGGCACCCCTGTTAACTGTTATTTTTGAAAATTCAGATTAATGTATTACAATGTAGAAAGACTAGCAAAGCTTTAATATTTAGACTGCAAACCTTTTTTTAGCACATTATCTATAATCAATTCATAATTGAAAAAATTGGCTCATCTCAATTTAACCTGGGGTTATATACTTGGCTTTTTTTTTTTTTAAATTAAAACATACAGAAGAGTGTACAGCATACTTTGAAGTAGATTGTTTTAAATGAAGAAAATATCTTCAACATGGGGAGAAAAGAAATCAAACTCTTGAGCTTGGCATGAAATGATTTTTGCATGAGAATTTTAGGAATGAGATTGCAAAAAGCCTCAAAATTTGGGTGCCTTTTCTGCAGGGCTCTGGCAATTTGGTAATAATTTAATGTCATTATAGGGTGTTTGCTTTGTTGTATTTTATTGAATTTTGGGGGAGTAAATTCCAGGGCAGTCTTTGTTTTGGAAACACAATACATCTTTGTGGTGGTAGTACTGTCTGTGTTCTCTCCTAATTGCTGTAGCCAGAGCTGAAAACAGAGAGATTGGCTTTGCAAGGAGAGGAGAGGAAATTTGACAGTTATTGAGAATGCCAAGACCGAAGGCAGCTTTAAATTTGATTAATTCGTAATTCATTTTTGGAAATGTTTTCTGTGTATAGGGATTTCCAAGATTGCTAAAGCTCGTGACTCTGGAAGTAGGAAGGAGCAGGGAGTAACAAGCTTACGTTTTTAGTGTGCAGCTTTCCCTCCTCACCTTTTTTGAGCAGGAGATTATTATTTTTTTTTAATTTTTTATTATTTATTTATTAAAAATTAAAAAAAAATTTTTTTAAATTAACACATAACGTATTATTTGCCCCAGGGTACATGTCTGTGGATCCTCAGGCTTACACATTTCACAGCACTTACCATAGCACATACCCTCCTCAATGTCCATATCCCAGCCACCCTATCCCTACCCCCCACCCACCCTCAGTTTGTTTCATGAGTTTAGGAGTCTCTTATGGTTTGTCTCCTTCTGAGCAGGAGGTTATTAGAACGCCATGTTTGGTCTCCCTTTTCTTCGTTCTCCTCTGGTTCTTTCCTATGCCAGTGCCCACCACAGCCTCCCACCGGTGTGACTGATGTGCCGTGCGCGAGGGACCACAGGACTGAAACCATCTGGGGAGGCTCTGTGGCTAGTATCTGAGATGTGGCTAATACCAGCCCTCACGGTAGAACGAGGCCTAGACTGTTGAGTCCCGTTATTCCTGGGAGCCGCATTCTGGGGAGTCTCCAGGAGCACTGAGTTAGTGACCCCTGACCCTTTGCTCCTAAGGAAGACAGAATTTGGTTCCTATAAACTTCTGGTCACATTTTTGTCACCTGAACAATAGTGTGTTTCATGTGTGCTCCTGCGTAAAGACACTGTATCTAGTATGTATTAATAATTAATAATAATGGATAATAATGCTGATTCATTAGCATTTAACTTGTAGCTAACAGTGCTCTAAGTCGGGCCTGAAAGAAGCTGGTCTGATTACATGTACTTTTTCCGCAAGGCACGTTGTAGCCTTCTTGAGCTTAGGACCACTAGGTAGCACTTCAACACTAGGGGCTATTTTAAATAGCAAAGTCACCAAAAAAAAACAAAAACAAAAAAAAAAACACAGAAATATGGAAAAGGCGTCACTGAATAGACTGCAAAAAAGATACTTGTTTGTAGCGTGAGCGTTGAAACAAGAAGGCAAAATGTCACTTCATTCAGCCACAGCCAGGAGTGTGTACACTGGGATACTCAAATTTTTTGTTGCTTTGCGCATGTCTGTGAATGACCAGGAAAGTGCTGGCATATTGATTTTAAGGTTACAAGTAGAATTTTTTCAAATACTTTATTTATTTATTTGCACACGAGAGAGGGAGTGAGCACGGCGGGGTGGGGGGCAGGGTAGGAGCAGAGGGGGGAGGGTAGGAGCAGAGGGAGAAGGAGAGGGAGAATCTTAAGCAGCCTCCATGCTTAGTGTGGAGCCTCACTTGGAGCTCGATCTCACGACCCTGAGATCATGCCCTGAGCCAAAAATCGAGAGTTGGACACCCAGCCTACTAAGCCACCCAGGCGCCCCGCAAGTAAATTTTTTTTTTTAAGTAAACGCTCCTCCCAGCATGGGGCTCGAACTCACGATCTTGATATGGAGAGTCACATGCTCTACTGACTGACCCAACCAGGCGCCCCAGTAAATTTTACCAAGTTCAACAAATTCAGAAATACAGAATTCATGACTAATGAGGACCAACTGTAGTTGCATGACTAGGACTGGGTCCTGACCCCACCATGCAATACATGTATTGTTATCTTAAGCAACTTAACCTCTCTGTGTCTGTTTTCATATTTGTAAATTGGGGATAAATATTACCTACATCAGAAGTTAGTGAATTTAAGTAAGTAAAGTTGCTGTCGTATTGCCAAATATATAGTAAGTCCTTGATAATTAGTGGTGTGTAGTAATTAGTCAGATAAGTTAATACTGACAGCAACTCTCTTTATTGAGTACCTATTCTGATGCTCACGATAACCCTGAAAAATAGGAACTATTATCTCTGTGGTACCGATGAGAAAAATGGGGGCCCAGAGAGGTTGAGTAGTTTGCTCCATGTCATCCATCTGCTAAATAGCTGAGCTACAATTTGAGCCCAGGGCATGATAATTTTGAGTGAAGAAAGATTATATATGGCATCAGGTCCCTAGTGACCCAGCTGGGATTTGTACATCCCGGTGAAGGGCGGAGGTGGTCAGGCAAAGAGGACTGTGTTGGGAGGTCCAGAGCTTATGCCTCCTGCCCAGAGTGGGAGAAATCAGGGTGAGACAGAGCCCAGAATGACCCACGTAATAAGTCTTGGGCTGCAAAGGCGTAGAATTATGACATAGATTGGGACAGAGGCCAAGGGACGCTCCAAAGAATAGAGGCCTTAGCTGGGGTTCAGTTGGCACGAGGACGTGGGCAGGGAACACTTATATCTGAGGGAGGTGATGAATTGGAGACTCTTGGGTCACCGTTGTAGCTGTCCGGAACTGGACTTGTAAACAATAGCACTTACAGTTGCTTCTCTATATGTATTTCTGACGTTCCTGGGTCCTCATGTCTGTAGGAAAGTGAGCACTTGGGGAAAGCTCTTTGTTTCTCAAGTGCTCCAGATGGCTGGCTTAAAAGGTGTTTTCCTCAGTCTTCTTCCAGAGATGGGTCCTTTTGGGGGTGGTTTTGGAGAAGGGCTTTCCATAGTCACACAGTTCGTATTTGTAGGGGGAGTGAATTGGGAACCATCCCAGTTCTCAGAGCCCTAAAGGGTCTGGCGCTTTGGTAAGTAAAGACCTCCCAAAGGCAGTTTCCACCCTCCCCTCTAACAGTGACACAGAGATTTTTCTGAGCCAAGGCTGAGCAGAGTGTTGTGAATGCCCAGACTCTGAGAGACACGTGGAAGTTTTCTATCATTTTCTACTTGGAGTCTGCAAATGTTTTTCAGTAGATGACAACAGGGCAATTTGAGCGGAATGCTTCATGGTGTTCTTGTGGAATGCTTATTTCTTACATCTGGTTCAAGTTTGGCGGATATGCATTGTATAAGTTCCGAATTGTATTTGTATTTAGCGTGCATATATATAAATGAATAAGCAGTCAAAGCCAGGGTGGTATTTTGGGGATATGTTTGTCTTCATGGATCCCCAAGAAGCTTGTCCACTGGGGTTATGATGTGTATACAGTCAGCACTATTGTATGTTTGGAGCAGGGGTCTGCAGCCTTCTTCCGAAAGGCCCGGAGAGTAAATATTTTCTGCTTTGTGGGCCATATGGTCTTTGTCACAACTCTTCAGCTCTGCCATTGTAGCCACAGACACTGAGTGAACAGATGAGCGTGGCTGTGTTCCATGTAAACTTTATTCACAAAAACAGGCAGGGGGCCCATTTACAAAATTTGGCCCACCGGCCATCGTTAGCCAATCCCTGGTCCACAACAAACCTCTTACTTTAAGACCTTTGTAATTCCTTTGTAGGGTTAAACGCTAGCAGAATTTTGTGTGCAGCATTTTATTTATATTTTTATTTTTTGTGTGTGTGCGCAACATTTTCAAAATTTGCATTTTAACCTTGGGCAGTGAAAGTAACATTATATGGAAAACCTGTCATCTCTTAATGAATTTTGCTCTAAGAAAAAGATTCTGATACCAAGATATTCAGTTGTTGGTTTTTTTTTTTCTTAAGTAGGCTCCACATTAGTGTGGAGCCCAACACAGGGCTTGAACTCACAACTGAGATCGAGACCTGAGGTGGTATCAAGAGTCAGATAGTTAATCGACTGAGCCACCCAAGTGCCCCACCAAGATATTAGATTTATTGAACATTTTTTGTTGGTGACAGGAAAAGGAAAATTGAAATTAAATACCAGGAACTGTAACAGCTTACTCACATTTCACTAGTTTTTCTTCTGTTACAAACTGTGCATTTAATGATAAACTTCGAGGGTATTTAATATCTCAGGACAGAAGGCAGTGGTTGCTAATTAATTTTCCCCCTAAAATGCAGTATATTCTCTCTCCCCTTTTCCGTCTTTCCCTTTCCTACCTGTCTCACATGTCGGGTTAGAGAAGCTGACTGTAAGAGGCTTGGATTTATGTGGGAAGAGGACACCGGGGTGGGTCAGGGGGTGTTAGTCCTGACAGCGAGCCGGGGTAGCTAGCCGTAAGCTGCAGGAAAGGGGGGGGGGGGCGGCACGCTGCGCGCCCTCAAGCCCTGAGCAAGCTGTTTGCCTGCAGGGGTTGGTTCATCGTGACTGGGGAGTAGAAGATTCATTTTGTAAGAGCTTTGTTTTAATGCCCACTTCTCAAAACACCTGAGATAACACCCAAAACCCCGGACCACCTGCTCTTGGCCACAGAGGGGTCACGTGTTTGTGTGCAGATTTTTCTGCCAGGAAAAATCCTACATGTTTGAGAAGCATCGACTGTTGTCCACCTGGTTTCCACACCCCTTTCTAAACTGTAATTTATGTTCACGAAAATCTTTTTTTTTTTTTGTAGTTGCCAGTCTTCATAAATTCATGTTTGGTTTTTTTTCTTCTCAGGAAATAAGCTCTTTTCTTTTAAATCCCGTCCTAGGAAGGCCAATGTCCTTTAAGCATTTGTGATCGTGTGGTATGAAGAATGAGCCCCTTCCTACCACACACACATGATCTAGTTGGGCACATGATCTAGTTGGTGATTTAAATTGGGCAGAAAATAGTGGTGTGATAAAAAGATACATGTAGGTGGATTTACAAAAAAGTTAACCCCAAATCTTATTACAGGTGAGTAACAGGCTGAAGCCGTAGACTTCTGTGTCAGCGTTAAGCGTCAAATTGTTCAGGGGATCTATGCCAGTTCACTTTCCAATGTGATTTTCGTGAATAGTGTAGAATTTTGGGAGGTTTTGAAGACAAAAAAACCCAACTAATTGTATTTTAAAGATTCACTGTGTTATCAGTGTCTAGACCCTCCCTGCGAAATGCAAGCTTTTGGCACAGGGATCCTGGGATACGCCTCCCTCCCCCTGCCCGCCCCAACTGATTTCTGACACGACTTCCTCTTCATAAAACCAAAGCCCACCCACCCTTTGAGAATTTAGCTTGTCTCACCCCCACGAAAAACAAGCAAACACAACCCAAGCCTTCCCACAATAACATTGTTCCTCTGAATTCTGTTAGTCTGTCTGTAGAGCCCATTTGGAAGTTTAAGTCCATATGGCAGTGTTTGTGGAGCAAGATGTTAGTCTTGGATTTACTTCTGCCATGGGTCTACTTTCCATGAGTTTAAAATCTGTTTGGAGACTTATATAAGTAACTAATAAAAAATGGGACTTCAGGGGCGCCTGAGTGGCTCAGTCGGTTAAGTGTTTGCCTTTGGCTCAGGTCAAGGTCATGATCTCTGGGTTCTGGGATTGGCCCCTGCTCAGTGGGGAGTCTGCTTCTCCCTTCTCTGCACCATCTCCCCCCCACCCCCACCCGGCTTGTGCTCTTTCTCTCTCTCTCTCTCTCAAATAAATATATTAAATCTTAAAAAAACACTGTGACTTCACAGGGCAGTACAGGATAGGGGACGGCTGATGGAGGGAGGGAGGCTTGAACTAGGCTGAGAAGCACAGATCTGGATGATGGAGAGGAGGTCAAGAGGCGCTGGTGGTAGGGACTCCCAGCAAAGGAGTTGGGAGGTGGGGTGGGAATGCATGAGCCAAGTCTAGGAGTGACCAGAAAGGAAGGGTTGGTGGGTGATAAGACCAGAAAGTGAGTGGGACAGGATTCTAGAAAGTTTGAAGTGCTAGCTGCTAGGAGTTTATACTTTTTCTCCTCTCTCTTTATTTTTGGGCGGCGGGGTGTGGGGCAGGGAGAAATTTATATTCCACTTTGGAAGTGGGATTAAGCTCCGAGGTCTATGTGTAGGGCAGTTTACATAATGAAGAGTGTTCTATTCACTTACCCAACAAATAATTATTTCATGATTAAAATGAATTAGAGAAAAGAGATGCCAGAGCCTATTGTAATAATCCAGACACGAGACAAGAGTCGCCTGCAATTGAGCAGTGGCGCTGGGACCGCAAAGAATGGATTTAAGATACTACAAAAGATGAATTCATACGACTTGATGAGTAATTGAATGTGGATTGGCAGAAGTGAGTGGCTCTGCGCTATTGTTTGGTTTTCTGGTTGATGCGTTTTGTTTCTCGAGTTAAACTATAAACTCTTTTGGGAGCAGACTCTACATCTTCTACTCCTTTTGTCGTAGGTGGCCATTATCTTTTTATTCCCGTTAAAGAATTTATGTAACACGTATTATTCTCCACAGCATGCATGACATTTTAAACAGCGGCCTGTAACTCAGTAACAAGATAAAGCTAAGGTTGAAGGGTTTGTCTTATGAAAAACCAGTATCGCTTAGTCTTCACACTACTATTGTATTTTATATTTTAATTGGGATGTAATGATCATACCATAAATTTTACCCTTTTAAGTGTACAATTCAGTGTTTTTAGGATGCTCACAGGGTTGCACAATCATAACCAGCTAATTTCAGGGTATTTTCATCACACCCAAAGCAAACCTCACATACAGTCAGGCCCTATTCACTTTGCCCTCCGCTCCCAGAGCCACTACACACTTATTTATCACAGTTCTAAAGGCTGGCAAGTCCAAGATCAAGGTGTTGGCAGGCTCATGGCTTGGTGCGAACAGCTTCCTGGTTCATAGATGGCATCTTCTCGCTATTTCTTCATGTGGCTGAAGGGGTGTGGGAACTCTCTAGGATCCCGCCCCCCCGCCTTTTTTTTTTAGATTGTATTTGTTTAAGAGAGAGAGTGGGAGGAGGACCAGAGGGAGAGGGACCGGACGTGGGGCTTGATCCCACAACCCTGAGATCATGACCTGAGCTGAAATCAGGAGTTGGCCACTTAACCGACTGAGCCATCCAGATGCCCCTGGGATCCCTATATAAAGCCCTAATCCCATTCAGGAGGGCTCCACCCCATGACCTAATTACCTCCCAAAGGCCCCACCTCCAAATGCCATCACATTGGGAATTGGGATTTAATGTACAAATTTTGAGGTGACATAAACATTCAGTCTATAGGATAGACTTGCCTGTTCTGGACAGTTCATACAAATGGAATCATGCTATATGGGCCCTTTGTGTCTGGCTTCAGTCACTCAGCATAATATGTTCAAGGCACATCCATGCTGTAGCATTTATCATATATCTGTAATTCATTACTTTTTACACCTGAGTAATACTCCATTATATGGATATACCACATTTTATTTATTCATCGGATGATAAGCAGTTGGGTTGTGTCTACTTTTTGGCTGTTGTGAATAATGCTGCTATGATCATCTGTGTACAAGGTTCTGTTTTCTATTCTCTTGAGTATAGGAGTGGCTTGCTAGTTCATATGGCAACTGTATGGTTAAAATCTTGAGGAACTGCCAAATTGTTTTCCAAAGTGACTCCACCATTTCACATTCCCAACATCAGTGCTTGAGTGTTGTTTTTCTACATCCTTGTTAGCACTCGCGTTTGTCTACCTGCTTCATTTTAGCCATCCCAGTGAGTATGAAGTAGTATCTCCTTGTAGTTTTTATTTGCATCTCCCTGATGATAGCTAATGATGCTGAGCATCTTTTGTGGACGTACTGGCCATTTGTATATCTTCTTTGAAGAAATATCTATTCAGATCATTCAGCCATATCTTAATTGGGTTGTCTTTTATTGTTGGTTTATAAGAGCACTATATAAATTCTGGATTTATTTCCCTTACCAGATTTTGCAAATATGTGATTTATAAATATCTTCCCTCCCTTCTGTAATTTGTCTATTTGCTTTCTCGATAGTGTCTTTTGAAATAGTAAAGTTTTTCATTTTGAAGAAGTTCAATTTATATACTTTTTTCTTTTGCTGCTTATACCTTTATGTTGGATCGGAGAAATCATTGCCTAGTCCCAGGAATGAAGCTTTATGCCTACAGTTTCTTCTAATTTTTGTATAAGGTGTGAGGTAGGGGTCCAGCTTCATCCTTTTGCATGTGCATATCCGGTTGTCCCAGCACCATTTGTCGAAAAGACTATTCTCTTCTCATTGAACTGGCTTGACACCACTATTAAATTTTATTTTTCATAAGTTTGACAAATGCATGAAATAAGATGCAGACATCTACCCTTTTAACAGATGAACTTTAAAAATTATTCCTTATTGGGTGTGAATTTTATAGAGGTTGCCTAACCTAGTGGTGATTGTGGATTTGGAGAGTATGGGGACTTTTTCAGGCAATACTGTGGGAACTATCAACAGAGTCATGAAACCTGTGGTCCTTTCCAAAGCCACAGTATTTGCAGCCAGAAGCTATCTTGCCACCCATCTCCTCGTGTTTATGGATTGGCTTGGTGATCCCCCTGATGTTTTGTGATAACTCTGGTTTGCGTCAATAAGGGTAACTTCAAAGATTTTGTGTGTGGAATTTTCACCAGCTCAGTAGTAGTTTAGGGACTTTTAGGGCCCCAGTGGTGTCCAGTTCAGGCTACATGCAAGCTGCAAGTGGTTGACATCCCTGGTGGCTAGGTTTGCTATGGGTTGCACCCTTAGGAACTGGGCACTTGCATCTACCACAGCAGACACAAATATCATCCCCAAGCTCCCAAGCCTCTTTAACCCCAGCCTAACCCAAAAAAAGCATACAGCCCAGGTACAAGGCTCATCCAGATTTTTGTCATTTAACAGATTTGTGTCTGCCGTGGTGGATGCTAGTGCCCATTTCTTAAGGGTGCAGCTCTTAGCGTGCAAGCCTGTGTGACTCAGTTGGAAGAGCATGCAACGTTTGATTTTGGGGTCGTGAGTTTGAGCCCCACATTGGACATAGAGGTTTTTTTTTTTTTTTTTAAGATTTTATTTATTTATTTGAGAGAGAAAAGAGAGCACAAGTAGAAGGAAGGGGCAGAGGGAGAAGCAGACTCTCCGATGAGCAGGGAGCCTGATGTGGGGCTTGATTCCAGGACCCCAGGGTCATGACCTGAGCCAAAAATAGGTGCTTAACCAAGTGAGCCACCCAGGCACCTCAATAGATTGCTTTGAAAAATAAAAAATAAAAAAAATATTTAAGCCCAATTTTGTAAGACCTAAAAATGTGAAAAATAAAAAATAATGCAAGGGCCACAGACAGGGAGAAAATATTTTCAGAAGATATATTTGATAAGGGACTGTTAATCCAAAATATACAAAGAAATCTTAAAACTCAACGATAAGAAAACAACCCAATTAAAAAATGGGCAAAAGACCTGAATGAACATCTCCCCAAAGATATACAGATGGCATATACATATGAAAAGATGCTCCACGTAGTACGTCACCAGGGATATGCAAATTAAGACAGCAGTGAAGTACCACCACACACCTATTAAAAATGACCTCAATCCGAAACCCTGAGAACACCAAGGGCAGGCAAGTGTGTGGAGCAGTAGGAACTTCCATTCATTGCTGGTGGTAGTGTAACATGGTACATCCACTTTGGAAGATTGTTTAGCAGTTTCTTATAAGACCAAACACTCTTACCATATGATCCAGTCATCCTGCTCCTTGCTATTGAACCAAAGAGGTTGAGAACTTATGTCCACAGAAAAACTTGCCACGCATGTTTCTAGCAGCTCTGTTCCTAGTGGCTAAAACTTGGAAGGGAGTGTGATACATCTAGGCAATAGATTACTATTCACTACTAAAAAGAAATGAGCTATCAAATCATGAAAAGACACACAGGAACCGTATATGCCTGTTACTCAGTGAAAGAAGTCGATCTGAAAAAGCTACATACTGTATGATCCCAGCTATATGACATTCTGAAAAAGGTGAAACTGTAAGAAAAAAGATCAGTGCTGGCCAGGAGTTAGCAGGGAGGGAGAGATGAATAGGCAGCACCCAGGAATTTTAGGACAGTGAAACTATGCTGTATGCCACCACAATGGTGGGTACATGTCATTATACATTTGTCAAAACCCACAGAATGTACAACACTAAGAATGAACCCTGATGTAAAATGGGGACTTTGGGTGACAGTGATGTGTCAGCATTGGTTCGTTAGTTGAAACCAATACAGCAGTCTAGTGGGGGATGTGGATAGTGGTGTGGTGTGGTGTGTGTGTGTGTGTGTGTGTGTGTGTGTGGTGTGGGGGTAGGGAGGATATAGGAAATCTCTGTACTTTCCACTCAGTTTTGCCGTGAACCTAAAACTGCTCTAAAAATAAAGTCTCCTTCCAAAATACAATTCAAGGTAGTGTAGCTTTATGTGTCAAAGGCAGGAAGTAACTGCAGAAGTTCAGAGAAAGGAGAAATCACTGTCGATTTCAGGGAGAGGTAACAGGGAAGGGATAAGATTTCAGTTATAACCCAAGAACTGATAGAATTTCAGTCACTGGACAGTGGTTCAGTGTGTGTAGCCTTGGGCAAGTAGTCCCTCAGACCCTTTGTTTCTTCACAGGGTTTGTGGAAAGATTATAGGAGATAACACAGGTGAAGTGCTTGGAACAGAGGCTAGCATAAAATAGGAAGTAGGGTTCTTCAACAAGTACTGAATTTTTAAAAAGATTTTACTTATTTGTTTGACACAGAGAAAGAGAGAGAGAGAACACAAGCAGGGGAAGCAGGAGAGGGAGAAGCAGGCTCCTCGCTGAGCAGGGAGCCTGTTGCAGGACTCGATCTCAGGACCATGGGATCATGCCCTGAACCAAAGGCCTACGCTTAACTGACTGAGCCACCCAGGTGCCCCAGTGAGTACTGACTGAACACCTACTGTATGTGTGCACTATAGTTGAGCCCACCTTCTGGCTCAAGATACATTGGTTAGAGATCATGGAGGACACCGTGTGGCATGAAGAAAGACCTAGAGGTAAAAAAAAAAAAAATTGCTATGTTGTCTAGAAGCAGTTAAACGAACCATAGTGGGGTGAGAAAGTTGGCAAAGTAGATCAAAAGAAACTATTTTGTGTTTTGAACTCCAAAGAAAACAATTTGTAGGCGGTAGAGACCCTTCAGGTATTATCAAAAAAGATTCTGATAATACTTTAAGACTAATTGGGTTTGAATCAACAGAGGAAGCAGGGATTTTCAATTGGGAGGCTATTCCAACAATTTTGAAATCACCATAGCAGTTTAGGTGGTTTGCTTAATGGGCAGGTTACTTACTTGTCACTCTAAAATGTACCTGATCAACATTAGAAAAGCAAACAGAGGAAGGTTTCTTTGCCCATTCCCCTAGTTTAATATAATGGCAGTGATGCCAAGCTTTGAGACTGATTTAATGTTTCCAAGCAAACTACCAGTGTGTTAACAATGTCTTTGACATTGGCCTGGGGAAGTGGAACGTCTTTCCTTTTGATATAAATGGAAAAGTACAGGATGCTAAGAGTTTGTTCATCTGCCTGATAGGGCGTCTCTCTCTCTCTCTCTCTCTCTCTCTCTCTCATCTCTGTTGAGACATAATTCACATACTATAAGGTCCACCTATTTAAGTGTTTCATTCAGTGGTTTTTGGTATATTCAGAGTTGTGCAATCATCACAACAGTCCATTGTAGAACATTCTCACCACCCCGAAAAGAAACCCTATTACCCCTTAGCTGTCATCCCCACCTTTCCTATGCAACCACTAATCTACGGGAAAAGAAATTTAAAAACCATTCCCTTTAAAGTAGCATAAACAATTTAGCAAGAAATTCAACAATAGAAGCGTAGGACTTGTATGCTGAACACTACAAGACGTTGTAGAAAGGAACTGAAGAAGACCTAAGTAAACGGAAAGATGTCCTGTGTTTATAAACCGGAAGACTTAAGATGACAGTGCTTCTCAGATTCTTCAACAGATGCCGCACAGGACCTGTCTCGCCAAATCCCAAGAGTCTTTATTTGCAGAATTTGACAAGCTGATTATAAAATTCATATGGAAATCCAAGGGATCTAGAATAACCAAAACAGTCTTGAAAAACTAGGGCAGAATTGGAAACACTTATCAGCTTCAAAATGTTCTACTGAGCGACGGTAATCAAGATGGACTGTTACCCACGATAAGGACAGACACACGTAGGTCAATGGAATGGGACTGAGTCTGAAAATCCACACATTTATAGTGAACTGATTCTTGAAGGTGATGTCGAGACCATTAGATGGGATGAAAGAAGGGTCTTTTCAGCAAATGGTGCTGGGATGCTGGGACAGATAATAAGAGGTGGTAAGGAGGCGGAGAAATTGGAACCTTTATGCGCGGTTGGTGGGCACGTAAAGTTGTGCTGCCACTTTGGAAAACAATTTGGCTGTCCCTCAGAACGTTGAACATAGAGTTACTCTCTGACCCTGCAGTGCTCCCCCTACGTATAGACCCAAGAAAATCGAACATGTAGGTCTGCATAAAACCTTGTTAGACGAATGTGCCTTAGCAACATCGTTCACGGCAGCCCACACAACTCCTGAAATGTGGTAATAAGTGAAATGTTCGCTGTTGGCCGGATAAGCAGAAGACGCTATATCCATACAGCTGAATGTTATCTGACCCCAAAAGGAGTGAAGCACTGATGCTTCCTGCGATGTGAACGAAACTTTCAGGATGAAATGTTGAACATTATGTGGAATGAAAGCGACCAGTCAGAAAACATCGCATATGGGGCACCTGGGTGACTCAGTCCGTGGAGCTTGCCACCCTTGATCTCAGGGTTGTGAGTTCAAGCCCCACGTTGGGTGTGGAGCCTACTTAAAAAATAAAAATGTTACATATGGATGATTCCATCTATACAACATGTCCAGCATAGGCAAATCCATAGAGACAGCAGATCAGTGATTGCGGGGGGCTGGGGAAAAGGGGGGTGGGGAGTGGCTGTTCATGGGTACAGGGCTTCTTTAGTGGATGATTAAAATGTGAAATTAAATGGTCGTGGTTGTACAACTGAATATGCTAAAACCCACTGAATTGTATTCACACGTTACCAGTTTCATGGTTTGCGAATTCTCTCTTAGTAGGGGTGTATTTTAAAACATGCGCTCAATGAGATAGCACTACTTTACATTTTTTTTTCCATTCTCTAGTTAGAAACAAGAGTCCCCTTTTTATTTTAAGTCATGTTTGTTTGCTTTTTTTAAAATACAGATTTCTCTACAGTATTCTAGCTTCCTTGTGTTGTATGTGAATTTGTCACCATAAGTATACCTTTTTAAAACACGCTGTATCAGAGTCTAGTGCCGTGTAGAGCTGGGCCTTCAGGGTCAGACAGACTCCAGATTTTCCTCCTACAGGCTCTGTGGTCTTGGGCAAATAACTAAAGCTCACCTAACCTTGGCTTCCTTATCTGCTGTGAATACTAGGTAAAGTATAATCTGTAAAGCGCTATTAATAATGTTTGGCACAGAGTAAGCTCACTAAATATCAGAAATTGTTGTTGGTTTTATAGTTAATAATTATTAAATCTACCCCTAGATGTGTGTCCACACCAGGGAAGTTGCTTCCTACAAAATCAAACCTAGAAACTTTTTAATTTTTTTTAAACCTGGAAACTTCTTTGAAAAATTAATCTCATCCTATTTATTTTCCCCCTGGTTTAAAAAGAAGGTAAATGGGTAGAAAAGCACCAATAATTGTTTAGATGGTCCCCTATCTGTTTAAAGGGTAGTCTCAAAAGTTCTTCTAATCCAAGATTCTACATATACTATGAGATTATTCTCCAGATGTTAAATGAATTTCTGGTCTCTTTCACATTTTCCTTCTTCCCTCTCCTGTGTCTATTGTCTTTTCCGTTCTCTCTTTTTTTCTGGGACCTATGAGATTTATTTTTTTTTAAAGCAGTCTATAAGTAAATACAGCCTTCTTCTGGAAGAACGCACACGTCAAGCTAGGGCCCCCTAGTCTGCCAGTTCCCAGCCTGGGGTTCTCCCGTACCACCCTCAGGTTACCATGATTTACTTTTTGTTCATGTTCATTGTGAGTTCATGGGGGCTCTTGTCTACATGGTCAGTCAGCGATCCACACGGATAGGGGTTCTGCTGGTCCACTGTCTCATGGAGGCACGGAGATCTCCTAGCAGCTCTTCTATACTTCGGCCCCGAAGTGACACACACCACAGTCACATGGTCCCGGACAACTCGAAGGAGCTGAGAAGTATGAGTGGCCTTCCCTCCGTCATGAGGGAAAGGAGGACTAGATGTGGGGAGCGTTAGGGATGTCTGCCACAGTCTGTCATTTTCTTTGCTTGTAATTTCTGATTTTGATCTCAGCCTCATGAACTCAGTTGTGAGGAATTATAAGGTGGGAATTATCCGCACCTTGAAATCTTCTCCCATAAAACCATCTGGGCTTGATGCCTTGTTTTTGTGGGTAGATTTTCAATGACCGTTTCAACTAACTATGGTTAATGGTCAAGGTTTTACTACTTTGGGGCCCCGTTTTGGCAACTTCCATGTTCCTAGAAAAGTTTTCATTTTAGACATTGGTTTAAAGTCACTCCTGTGGTATACCGTTGTGATTTGTAAGATTTATTCTTCTGGTTTTATCTCCTCCTTTTGTCTTTGCCGGGGTTATGTATCCTGCCTTTCTTTTTTCTTGAGCTTACTTTAAAAAGATTTGTTAATTTTATTTTTATTTTTATTGTTTATTTATTTTGGTGATTTTTAAAAATTTAATTTTATTTTTTCAGTGTTCCAAGATTCATTGTTCATGCACCACACTCAGTGCTCCATGCAATACGTGCCCTCCTGAATACCCACCACCAGGCTCACCCAACCCCCCATCCCCTCTCCCCTCCAAAACCCTCAGTTTGTTTCTCAGAGTCCACAGTCTCTCATGGTTCATCTCCCCCTCCGATTTCCCCCAATTCACCCTCCCTTTCCTTCTCCCAATGTCCTCCATGTTTTTCCTTATGCTCCACACGTAAGAGAAACCATATGATAACTGACTCTCTCTGCTTGACTTATTTCACTCAGCATAATCTCTTCCAGTCCCGTCCCATGTTGATACAAAAGTTGGGTATTCATCCTTTCTGATGGTTATTTTTTATTTTTTAAGATTTGTTCATTTAAAAAAAATATTTAGAAGAACTGGCTTCTGGTTTTTTGGCAGCTCTCCTGTTTTCTTTTTTTATTAATGTCCGCTGTTACCTTTATTTATCCTTCTTTCTGCTGCCTTTGGATTACTTACCTTTTTTGACTTGGAAGCTTAGTTCATATATTTTCTGTCTTTCTCGGTTTTTAATGAAGTTAAGCCTATGTATTTTAATATATAGTATTTTTGTTTTCATTTGATTGTAAATAGGTTCTCATTTCCACTTTGACCACAATGGCTATTTAAAAATAGGTTTTAAATTTTCCAGATGTGCAGGGGCACCTGGGTGGCTCAGTTGGTTAAGCGTCGGCCTTCAGCTCAGGTCGTGATCCTAGAGTCCCTGGATCAAGTCCCGCGTCGGGCTCCTGCTCAGTGTGGAGTCTGCTTCTCCCTCTGACCTTTCCCTCTCTCATGCTCTCTCTTTCTCATTCTCTCTCGAATAAATAAATAAAATCTTTAAAAATTTTTTTCCAGATGTGCAGATTTGTTTAGGCTGTGTATTTGGTATGGATGTCTTATTACATTTAGTGAATGAGTGTGGACTGTTGATTAACTTGGGGAATTTAGATTCCTTTGTACCTTAGAAGACAGTCTGCTTTTCTAAATTCCATGTGTGTTTGAAAAGAACGTGTGTTCTCTGTTTTAGGAGGAAAACAATTTAATCAAGTTTATATTCTCTTTCATGATGTGACTTCCTGTAAACGTTTAATGATTCTTAGTTATGTATTTTTGCTGCTGGGGTTTCCTGCTTCTTAGTCAAGGTGCGAGAGGGATGGAGGGATGAGGGAGCGATGTGCTGCAGGAAAGGCTATTACTCTGTGCACCGACTGAGCTCTGAACTTGAGTCCCTGGTCCCCTGCCAACACACCGCCCTGTGTCCCAGAGCCATGCGCTGCACTCTTGCAGCTGGAGGCAGAGCCTGGCCCTGCTGGCTCCCATGGGACGGTGTGCACCCACCGCAGTGGCTCGTCACACCCCAGCTCCTACTCTCGTGGCCTCACCAGAGATGCCACGATGTTGGTGCCACCTTCTGCAGTTGCCCGCATGTGGTTGTGTCCTGTTTACAGCTCAGTTCCCTTTTTTTTTTTTTTTCTGTTTTGTTCTCCATCTTTTAGGGGTTCCTTTAATTTGTGAGCAGAGCTGTGTGTCTATGTGTCTTAACTACCTATTTCATCTTGCCTGTTGGTTTTGGAGGAAGGGGCAGACAGCGTGTCTTCTGTCTGTCAGTCTGGAAACCTAGTAACATGTCAGTTTTTTTGTTTTGTTTTGTTTTTAAAGATTTTATTTATTTATTTGACAGAGAGAAAGAGATCACAAGTAGGCAGAGAGGCAGGCAGAGGGAGAAGGGGAAGCAGGCTCCTTGCCGAGCAGAGAGCCCAATGCGGGGCTCGATCCCAGGACCCTGAGATCATGACCTGAGCCGAAGGCAGAGGCTTAAACCACTGAGCCACCCAGGCGCCCCTAACATGTCAGTTTTATTCAAGTTGCAAGTGTGGTGGGATTCTTTCACTTTCCTTTTTTTTTGAGCATTTTCTTACATCTGTCACTACAAGGTACTCACCTTGTATATTATGCATCCCAGTCCTAGAAGCATACATTTCTCCATGGAGCAGTTTTTTCTTTTAGTGGATGATGATACTAGAAATGTGACTTTTTTCCCAATTAAATATACTGATTATCTTCTCATGTCATTGTATATTCTTGTACAGCATTATGATTTTTTCTTTTAAAGTAGGCTTTATTGAAAACTAATTTACCTATAATAAAATGCTCTCTCATTTTAAGTGTATAGTTCAGCGAGTTGTAACAATTATATGGCACTCATATAACCACCATGCGAGTGAAGATCTATAACTTTCCATCATTCCAGAAAGTTCCTGATGACCTTTTGTAGCTAGTTTCCCTACCTAGCTCCTGGACCCACTCACCCAGTGATTGACTTTTTATATTGATTAATTTTGCCTATTCTAAAGTCTCATATACATGCAGTCATATAGCATGTACTCTTAAGTTTTTGTTTTTGGGTTTTTTTAAAATTTTATTTATTTATTTGAGAGAGAGCACGAGTAGGGGCAGAGGGAGAGGGATTCAGGTGGGGCTCAATCCCAGGACATGACCTGAGCCGAAGGCAGACGCTTAATGGACTGAGCCAGCCAGGCGCCTTACTCTTAGGTGTTTCTTAATGCTTCTAAGATTTATCCATATTTTGTTTGTATCAGTAATTCATTATTTTTTATGATTATACCACCACTTGCCCATTCCCTTGTCGATGGATGGATATTGGGTTATCATTTTTAGCTATTATGAATAAAGCTGTTGTCAGCTTTCACGCACACATCTTTTTGTGGCTATTATGTTTTCATTTGGATAAGAATCTAGGAGTGGAATTGCTGAGTCATAGGGTACAAGTCTACACAGTTCTCCAAAGTGTTTGTTCTGATTTCTACTTCCACCAGCAACATATGAGAGTTGTTCCTCCATATCCTCACCAACAGGTAGTATTGTCCTTCGTTTTAATTTTAGCTGTTCTAGTGGGTGTGCAGTGACACCTGACTGTAGTTTTCATGTGCATTTCACTGATCATTAGTGATGTTGACCGTGTTTCATAGTGTTTAGCGGCCATTTGATATCTTCTTCAGTGCAGTGGCCCAGTTTTCTTTGCAGGGTTTTAAGTTGGACTGTTTGTCTGTTGATGCATTGTAAGAGTTCTTTATATATTCTGCATACGAATCTTTTGTCAGATATATATATTATGAAGATTTTTCCCCGACTGGGGGACAGTGCCTTTTATTTTCTTAGTGATACCTAATGTTTACGTCTGTGCTCCATTTCAAATCAGTTTTTGTGTATGATGTGAGACATGAATTGAAGCTTGTTTATTTTCACCCTAAGGGTATCCCATTTATTCCAACTGGATATTCCATTTTCCAGGCAGAAAAAGACTATCCTTTATTCCCCCCTCATCGAATTATCTTGGCACCTTTGATGCAGATCAATTGATCTCATACCCGTGGGTCTATATTTGGACTTTCTATTCTGCCCCATTGATTTTTATGATTGATTTATAAATATTTAAATGTATAGCTCACTGAATTCTCACAAACCAAACACACCGGTGTCGTCAGCACCCAGATCAGGAGACAGAGTCTGGCCAGTTCCCTAGATGCCTTCCTCATGATCCCTTCCAGTCCCTGCCTTGTCCCTATTAAAGGCTAATCACACGGGGCACCTGGGTGGCTCAGTGGGTTAAAGCCTCTGCCTTCGGCTCAGGTCATGATCCCAGGGTCCTGGGATCAAGCCCCGCATCGGGCTCTCTGCTCAGCGGGGAGCCTGCTTCCTGCTCTCTCTCTGCCTGCTTGTGATCTCTCTTCCTCTGTCAAATAAATAAAAAAAAATCTTAAAAAAAAAAAAGGCTAATCACACTTGACTTCAGCAGTATATATTAGTTCTGTCTGGTTTTGTGCTTTGTATAAATGGCATTGTATAACATAGATAGTACCTTTTATTCAATACCACCTCAATTTATGAGATTCCTTCCGAATTTTGTGTGTAGTTGTAGTTTGGTTCTATCACTGCTGTGTAATATTCCATTTTGTGAATACTAAAACTTCTTTATTCATTGTACTTTTTTTTTTTTTAATATTTTATTTATTTATTTGACAGGAGAGAGATCACAAGTAGGCAGAGAGGCAGGCAGAGAGAGAGGGGGAAGGCTCCCTGCTGAGCAGAGAGCCCGATGCGGGGCTCGATCCCAGGACCCTGAGATCATGACCTGAGCCAAAGGCAGAGGCTTTAACCCACTGAGCCACCCAGGCGCCCCTCTTCATTGTACTGTTGATAGGTGTCTCACTGGTTCTCGGCCTTTGGCTTTTGCCAACTGCTGCTATAACCATTCTATGTGGTGAACATATGTATATGTGTGCATTTCTGTTGATTACCTAAGGGTGGACTTGCTGGGTCATGTTTTTTTTGTTTTTTGTTTTTTGCTTTTTTTTGAGAGAGAGAAAGAGCGGGGTGGGGAGAAGGACAGAGGGAGAGAATCATAAGCAGGTTCCACGTTCAGTGTGGAGCCCAATGCGGGGCTCAATCTCACAACCCTGAGATCACAACCTGAGCCAAAAGCAAGAGTCAGACACTTAACTGACTGAGCCTCCCAGGTGCCCCTGATTTTTTTTTTTTTTTTTTTTTAATTTAAATGATCCTGTGAATGCAGTGTTGGCCACATTGATTTGAAATTTTTGATGTTGTAACAGATTGTTTCCTTCTTTACACTCAGTTGTCTTAATGAAGGAGCATACTTCAGTGAACTCAGTGGTTTTCATTCATGACTGGCTCAACTTCTTGTCTCCATCACTAACTTTGCTGGGTCATTTTGAGCAAGTTGCTCAATCTCCTGAGCTTCTATTTTTCTCAAATAAATTGAGCATAATGATTTTGCCCTGACTTACACTGTGATGCAAATAATGATTAGCTAAGAAATTATAAAAGATTTTATGATAAAATCATGCAAAATAATACCCTTAAATACTTCAGAGCTTTAGAACTTGGTGCTATAAAATGATAAATAGAAAAGAAATTGTAAGGGACTTTGTTCTAGAAGATTATGGTTTTTTATAACCTTGCATGGGGATATTTGCAATGTTGTTACCCTGCTCACTTTTCGGTTTTCTGTTGACCTTTCTATGCATCAAATTAATTAAGCCTCATTTGTTAGCTTAGTAACTGAAGGAGAGAAAATGCTCAAAGAACGTTCTCCTGCTATTATTTGGTAATTATTACTTTTTTCCTCCTTGCCCGTTTGTTTTATGTCTGGTCCAATGATCAGGTTGTAGACTAATTTGCTTACTTCTAGCTTTCTTTCCTCTAAGTCCCTCAGTTTGCCTCACCCCTGATGGTTATCGCCTTGTTTAAAATGACTTCGTCAGAGGGACACAGCTCAGGTAGGTGAGGATGTTTGGAAGCCTGCAGGTTTCTCCTCCCCATTAGCCCTGGATTCGCGCCTCTTTAACAGAGTTCATTCCTTTCCTTCTAGGGCAACGATCAGATATCATTTACTCAATGACAGCCTTTTTGGGGTTAAAATTCATTTCCTTCCTGACAAAGCTGAGTTTTATTTTATACTGTATAACCTTAGGAAGACAGTCCACGAGGCAAGATGGTGGAGGAGTAAGAGGCAGAGATAGTGTCTGATCCCAGAAGTTCAGCTAGATAGTTATCAAACCACTCTAAACAACTACAAAATTAGCAGAAAATAGAAGAGAAGACGAACAGCACCTCTAAGAACAGAAAATCGAC
>CM052890.1:4605657-4659837 GCA_028534135.1 Potos flavus | reverse complement strand
GGGGGTGGGAGAAGGAAATGAAACAAGAGGGGATCAGGAAGGAGACAAACCATAAGAGACTCCTAAACTCATGAAACAAACCGAGGGTGGCTGGGGGGTAGGGGCGGGTAGGGATAGGGTGGTTGGGTTATGGACATTGCGGAGGGTATGTGCTATGGTAAGTGCTGTGAAATGTGTAAACCTAAGGATCCACAGACATGTACCCTGGGGCAAATAATACATTATGCTTTAATTAAAAAAAAAAAATAAATAAAAAATAAATAAATAAATTAAAAAAAAAAGGAAGACAGTCCACGCTTGAGAAGTTGGTTTTAAGTAATTGCTATTCAAAAAAAAAGTGTATCTTAATTTACTTTTCTTAAATGTCAGACCCTGAGGAAACAACCTGACAGCAAGCCCCAGGGTTTTTTGTTTGTTTGTTTGTTTTGTTTTTGTGCTTCATGGAATCTTCAGAGTTAGAACAGGGCTCCACCTGCCAGGGGGTGATCACCAAACGTTTGCTAAAAGGATAAATGGATTCACTGCTCAGAAGTAGCAGCTTTTATGTACTAGCTTGACTTGGGGATGGGCGTGGGGGTCAAGTCGTAAGATATTTTGAAGCCTTAGCTTTCTCATCAGGAAAATGAATATAATGACAGTAACCACTCCATGGAATTGTGGTGTTGAGTAAAGGCAATCGTGCGTGTCAGATACTTAATATAGTGTGGATTACCTGGTGAGCTTTCAATAAATTTTAGCTGCTGTCTTTACACTAAAGGGACTTAGATTGTATTTTTTAAAGTTTCACAAAGCAGCGACAAAGTTTCCACATCTTCCAAACTGTCCCCCTTGATTCCATGGATAGGTTTCATCGGATGTTTTTGGTCAGATGGTTGCCTGGCAGATAGTCTGCTTGCCAGGATGGTTTTGGAAGCTCACGTTGCAAAGTGCTCCTTGATTCCTGGTTGTTAAATCACCACGCGCTTTGCAGGAGCCGAGACACTAGACACTGGGGGCTCAAGTGTTGGAGTTCATCAGTGTCATTGCATATGGCGTTTGATATGAGGACATTTGAAAGGAAAAACAAACATGTTTAGAGAGATATCATTGATAATTACCTGATCTAGGAACTGATTACTTTTGGAGTAGAACCTTAAATATTGAGATAAAACTGTCTCTAATAACAACCTGGGTTTCCCTGTGTTCTAAGGTACCTGTATAGTCCCCCTGACCGTTGATGCCTTGGGTCCACTCTCCTGGTTGAAAAACGTTCCATTTGGATGATTTAAGACAGAAACATGGTCTAGAGGTAAAAGAGGCTTTAGATGAGATGCAGTTGTCTAGCGTGTGATGCTTGGGAAGAACTCAAATAGAAGCGAGCAGTCGCTTTGGAAATTGCTTCCCGTGAGGTTGGCTTGGGTCATTCTTCCCACATGAAGGAGTCCTCCTCTAGTCCATTCCGCAAGGGCAAATCCAGGGTGTCACGAAAAGCAACACTTTACAATTACAATTTAAAAATTAAATGTTATTCATCTTCTTGGAATGCAGTGGCCTAATCAGTCCCTGAAGACCATCCCTTAAGATGTAAATATGACTTTGTTCGTTAATGACGGCTTTTGTTCAAAAGAAAATTTCCAAATGCCCTCTTGATTTTTATTACTGGCTTTTTGACATATACTTAATTTCTCCCTCATTGAAATATTACATCTGGCTTGAAACTGCAGGGGAATATTTTTTTTCCTTAGTGTCAGATGTCCCTAATGATACCTTAAGAAATAGCATGAACTTGTTTCTTGTTTCAAAGAGCCCCGGGGCACAGGACCCCTGCCCCCCCCCGCGCACACCGGCCGCGGGGTCTCCTTCGTTCAGCCGTTCCTTCAGGCATGGACTCATTTATCTCAACAAGCATTTACCGAGTGTTTCACTTATGCCAGGCCCTGTGCTCCATGGCAGGGATGTCATGGTTCAGGAGGATTGGCTCTGCCTTCTTGGTGTTTATGTTCTAGTGATGAGTTCAGGGAAAAAAAAAAAGTTATTACAAGGGGCGCGTGGGTGGTGCAGTCGGTTCAGCGTCTAACTCTTGATTTCAGCTCAGGTCGTGCTCTCAGGCTCGTGAGATTGAGTCCTGAGTTGGGCTCAGTGTGGAGCCCGCTTAAGATTTTCTCTGTCCCTCCCCACTTCCATTCTCCCTCTCAAAAAAAAAGAAAATGTTATTACCCAATTCATTTATTCAGCAAACATTTTAAAAGTAACCTCTGTGTGCCAGGCACCACACCAAGCTCTGGAGACAGTGGCGACTATGAAAGACACAGTGCCTTGTTCCAGGGGACCCTCTTGTAGGGGAGAAAGAGAGTGGAAGCAGCATACAAGGAGAGGATTTAATTTTAAAGCAGTGACGGCTGTGCTGTTGCTGTGACAGCGTCATGTGGGATGGGCTGGAAGGTGGGAGTGGCTACCGAATCTTTCTGAATCTTCATAATTTCACCAAGAAAGTGGGGGGAAAAAAATGACACCTGCCTCGTCTGTCCGCTTGCTGCATCCCGTGAGGAAGACGTAGGGAATACCGTACATAAAAGGGCTTCTGAGCCTCTGAAGTCACAAGACTGGTGTTAGTGTTGCTGCTGGTGGGGACCCAGGGTGGCAGGCGGAGGAGCAGTCTGGTCCCGTAGTCCCTGGAGCTGAGCTCCGCTGCGGCTGTTGTGTGTGTGTGTTTGTGGGGGGAGTTTCTGTCATGGCCGCTCTGCCTCACCCTTCAGGGTTTGGGGGTACCATCCGAACTCGGCTGCACTTCCGAGTTCAAATAATTCACAAAGTTTTGTCGTTTATCTCTCTCTCTCTTTTTTTTTTTTTTTAAGATTTTATTTATTTATTTGACACAGAGAGAGATCACAAGTAGGCAGAGGCAGGCAGAGAGAGGAGGGGGGGAACCAGGGTCCCTGCTGAGCAGAGAGACCGATGCAGGGCTCCATCCCAGGACCCTGAGATCATGACCTAAGCCAAAGGCAGAGGCTTTAACCCACTGAGCCACCCAGGCGCCCCTGTCATTTATCTCTCAATGGAACACATTTATAGGAGACGAAGCTGCAGCCCTCAGATTCTAAGCAAGGAGGTACTTGGAAAACTCATCTAAGGATTGTAGTTTACCAGGGTCTCCCCATCTCCAAAGCCAGCAGGGACAGCTGGTGGCTGCTAAAATGTATTTGGGTCACTTGGACAATTTTCCCTGCAAAGAAGAAATCATTTTATCATCTGATGGTGTGTGAATAGTGGAAACGTGTGTGTGTGTGTCTATAAGCTTATTGAGAAGGATCAGGAAAAGTTGTTTATTCCATGAAGCAAATAATGGCACAGAGTTCAGTTCTATATAGATTTAAAGGTTTGGGCATTTTGAGTCTGTCGAAGTAACTGAAATGTGACTTTCCCCCCCCCTTAATGCAAATTTGAAGATTTCTTAAACTGGTATGAAAGTTGACAGGTGAATGACTCTCGTTCAGGGCCTGCAAAGTAACATGCTGGTGACACACTGACCAGGAAAACTTCGGCTTTGCCTTGAGCAGGGATTCTGTTTTTCTCCATTTTTTGTAGCTTAAAGGATTTCCCCCTATGTCGGTGAAAAACCGTGCATCCCGGAGTGAAGCGTTAGATGAGGTAGATCGCTGATAGTGTATATATTACATGCATTTTGTGTGTTGGCAGCTATCTCACGTGGCAAATGATATTTTCTAAAAGATGGACATTTTACTTAGATGTTTTAAATTATTGAGATACCTTAATGTTCAACGTTTGTATCCCTGTTACTGTCTCGGGCCTTTTCTTGTTCATCAGGGTCTGTGTCGCATGGGGCCTGCTCCACATGAGACCCCTGTCTAAAGGGAACTTCACTTACCTGTGGGTGCAAAGCCCACCTGGGTGAAAAGTAACAACTGCTCAGCCATTTGGCTCTTAAAGTAAATGGAAGAACAAGAGGGGAAAGATTGCTGGTGGTGAGAGCAGCGGATCAGTCAAAAATATTTCTGTAAACATGGCTTTCAGCACAAAATTGCCAGTTTTTTATTTTGCCTAGTCATTGGTGAAACTATCGCTGTTTTACCTCATTTCATTACAGACAGGTTATTGTAATGTGAAAAAGTGTAGAAAGTGCCTAACACCAGGACAAAGGACAGGCGTTTGAGATGACTGTTCCGTTCTTACAAAACGCCCCACCATATTGGCCTCACTTTTCTCATTTTGGTATGAGTGGAAATGTAATCACGGAGTGACGTTCCAGAAACACTGGCCTGAATGGGGCCTCACTGAGAAAGGAGCCTTGGCCTGGACTGTGAAGATGGAGCACAGCGAAGAGACCGGGCTGTCGGCCTGGGGTCGGAGGACGGGTGATGAACCAAGCTGTGCTCTGGAGAACGGTGGGAAATACGAGTGATACTAGGGGATTGCGCACTTTAGAACCCAGCGAGAAATTTAGATTCGCAGTAAAACATAACACCGAGCCGTTGGAGCTTTTTGGGCCTCAGAACATGAACATAGCATTTCAGAAGACTGATTGGGTGGCTGAAGGTCGTGTGGCCTGGGGAGGCTTGAGGGGGGAAGGCGCCATTGCTTTTCAATTAAGCTGTGAGTCAGTGAAGCCAAGAATGGGAGAGTGGATCCAAAAGGAGGGGAAAGGGCAAATTCAAGAGACATCTAGAAGGAAAAGATAGAACTCGGTGACACATGTAAATATAGGAAGAGGGAGGAATCAAAATGACAGCCAGAGGCTCTAGCCTTAGAGAACAGAAAAATAGTGGACCTAATGACACAAATTAGAACTTTTCTTCGATTGATTACTATAATAAAGTACCAAATTTGTGTCATTTTTGCAGCTTGTCCCCGGGGGGTGGGGGAAACCACAAGTAATGTTTTGGGGAAACTGCCTTTGTTTAGGGCCTGGTAAAGAGGTTGTCTTACTAACTGAATCTACCACAAGTTAGTAGTTCCCTTCCATGTATTTTCAGATGCAAAGTGAGCAATATGTAATTTGTTCTCACTTATCCCCAACATTAGGAAATTCTGGCATGTTGATTAGGAAATCATAGGATGTAAGAGACATGTGTCCAAAGTAGAGGGGCACCCGAGAGCTGGAGTCAAAGCAACCAGGCGGTGTCTACACTGAGAGAAATAGACTTCGTTTTCTGTTCATTGTTGTATCCTCAGAAACTCACTCAGAATTGGTGTCTCTGGATAGAGTGGGATTTTAGGCCGCCATAAATTGCAGTTTATCATTTCATCCCCTAGAGTGGACAAGATCACAAAATTATTCTACTAGGAGAAATCATAATTCCTTTAACCAAACCAGATTCAGTATGGCCCTAAATGATCTTAGCACAAAATGGAGGCAAGGTTATCTTTGCTGACGCTGTTGAGACTTTCTCCACTTTATGAGGTAATCAAATTCTACCGGAATGAGCCTTAAAACATTGCTAGTCTGTACATATGAGCAAAGATTCATCTTTTTGAGATGTGAGCGGAATTCTTCCAGTCAAAAGCAGCCCAGCACCAGCACCTTAGAAAAACGAGGGCCGGGAGCTGGTGGATAATTTTTGAGGCTGAGGAGGTGTTAGAGCATGACAGGACTGGAGTTTTGCAATGGGAAGCCCGTGTGGAAGGAGACCGGAGATTTAAATTTTGAAAAGGTTACTAGGAGATGGCTGATGTTGGGGACTTGAACAAGTGTGGAGATGGTGAGGAGTCAAGACGTTTGAGAGAGATCGAGAAGTAAAAGCATGACACATAGATTTCTGGCTTGTGCAACTGACGGGTGCAGCTGATGATCTCTGAAGTAATGGATCCTGGGAGAAGACCAGCTTTTTAGGCAGAGTGGGAAGATTTCAACTTCAGTTTTGGACATTTGAGCTTGATGTGAGAGCCTTTGAGATATTAAAACTGTGCGAAAGAAAAAAGAAGTTGAAAGAGACAACATCGCAGGTCCATTCGAAGAGAGTTGAAAAAGATGGCTGATTTTAAATTAATGTAAGAGAATCAGTAGCTTTCCTATATCCAAATAACAAAATGCAGTGAAGGAACATTCCCATTCACAATAATATTACCAAAAATCACTTAAGCATAAACCCAATTAAAAATGTGGGAAACTTTTATGAAATACTTTAAAACCTCACTTAAGAGCGTTAAAGAAGAATTTAATAAATGGATCAATGTACTAATTCAAGAATGTGAATACTCAGAATTGTAAAGAGATAAGTCCACTCAAATTGATTTATTAAGTAATTTTTTTTAACTTGCTCAAAATTGATTCTAAAGTTCAATGGGAATAATAAGCATGTGAAAGTAGTCAGGAGAATCCTAAGCAAAGAGTTAATGACGAGATTTCAGGGTCATGAATTTTCTACTTACACGTTTCCAAGTTTTCATTTTTTGGTAAGTATTACTTTTGTAATTACAGAAACAAAACAGCAGAGCTGTAATAAATTATGATCTAGCCACGAAGGAGACTAAAGAGAGAGAAAGTGTGTGTGTGTGTCCATCCCTTGGGAAGGAAGGACATAAAGATTATAACAAAGAGAAAATATTACTACTGACTATATAGAAATAAAAAGGATTATCAGGGGATACTGTAAACACCTGTATGCCAACAAATTGATAACCAAAGTGAAATTGACAAAATTCTAGAAAGACACAAACTACCAAAGCCGATTCAAGAAGAAATGAAAAATCTGACTAGACCTGTAAAAAGTAAAAAGATTGGATTAGTAATTGAAAACACTTTCCACAAGGTAAAGCTCAGGCTTAGATGGCTTACTGGCAAATTCTACTAAATGTTAAATTAAAATGAATACCATTTCTTCACTTAAAAAAAGAACAAGAGTGAACACTTCTCAACTCATTTTATGAAGTTAGTATTACCCTGATTAAAAAAATCTATAGACCAATATCCATTATGAATATAGACAAAAAATTTTTGACAAATTACTAGCAAACTGAATATAGCAGCTCATAAAAGGATTACGCACCCTAACCAAGTATAATTTATCTCAGAATGCAGGGTTGGTTTTCCATGTGAAAATCAATGTACTGTATCATACCAGTGAATACAAGACAAACACTAAATGATCATCTTAGTGGATGCAGAAAAGGTATTTGACAAAAGCTAATAGCACTTCATGATAAAAACACTCAACAAACTAGGAACAGAAGGAAACTTCCCAAGCCAAATATTCGGCATCTACAGAAACCCCCCAGGTAACATCGTACTCAATGGTTGAAAGTCTGAATGCTTTCCCCCTAAGATCAGGACCAAGATAAATGCCCACCCCTGCTGTTCAGTATTGTGTTGGAGGTAGTGGGCAGTTGGGCATGAGAAATTAAAAAAGCATCCAGATTGGAAAAGAAGAATTAAAACTATATCTGCAGATGGTATGATCTTTATACTGAAAATTCAAAGTAATAGAGTATTGGAGCTAATAAATGAGTTCAACAAAGTTATAAGATACAAGTTGAATGTACAAAAATCAGTTGTATTTCTGCACACTAGAATAATCTGAAAATGTAATTAAGGAATCAATTCCATTTGCAATAGTACCCAAAAGATTAAAATACTTAGGGGGGTGCCTGGGTGGCTCAATTGGTTAAGCATCAGCCTTCTGTTCAGGTCATGATGTCAGGGTCCTGGGATCCATCCCCATGTCAGGCTCCCTGCTCTGCGGGGAGCCTCCTTCTCCTTCTCCCTCTGTCTATTGGCTCTGCCTACTCTTGCTTTCTCTGTCAAATAAATAAATAAAATCTTAAAAAAACAACAACCAAAAAAACCAAACAAACCCATCAACAAGGTGAAAACCCCCAGAATGGGAGAATATTTGCAAATCCTGTAACTGATAAGGATATCTTCTCTATAGATACCTATATATTTAGAATAAAGAATTCTGACAGAAAAAGGCAAATCACCCAATTAAATGGGCAAAAAAGTTTAAATAGAAATTTCTCCAAAGACGATTTACGAATAGCTAATAAGCACATGAAAAGATGCTCCAAGTCATGAGTCATCAGAGAAGTGCAAATTAAAACCACAGAGATGAAGAACCACAGAGACAGACAATAACAAGTATTAGGATGTGGAGAAATCGGAGTCCTCAGACGCTACTGGTGGGACGATGAAATAGTGCAGATGCTGTGGGGAACAGTCCGGCACTTGCTCAAAATGTTAGACGTAATGCCTCAGAGGTTCCCGACAAGAGAAATAAAATCTAGGTCTACACCACAGCTTGTATGGCATTACTCCCAATAGCCAGAAATTGGAAACAACCCAGAGGTCTCTGAGCTGATGAATGGATAAAGAAAATGCAGTCTATCCATACAATGGAGTGTTACTCAGTTACGAAGAGGAACGAAGTACTGATTCACACTACAACGTGGGTGAACTTTAAAAATATGCACAACGGAAGAAGCCGGTCACAAAATGCCACATATGGTATGATTCCGTTTCTATGAACTGTCCAGAAGGCAACTCCACGGAGACATACAGTAGATTAGAGGTTGCCTAGGGGAGGGTGAGGAGTCATGGCTAATGGGTGTGGAATCTCTTCCGGGGGATGAGGAAAATGTTCTAAAATTGCGGTGCTTGCGCAATCCTGTGAATATATGAAAACCACTGAATTATACGCTTTAAATGAATTGTATAGTATATGAACTCTCTCTCATAAGGCTGTTATGTAAAAATATACTAAGCGAAAGTTGTCAGAACAATATATATGAATATACATAAAATGATGTGTTCATAGTAAAACACTGTATTCTTAAAAACTGGCAAAATTTGTGAAGTGCTGGAAAAGTGACGTTGGTGTATTTTCTCCTGTGGTGGTAGCTTAAATCATGTAACAGAGGTGGCGAAAAAATTTCTTTACAGTAACTGATGCTACCTCATCATTTAAGATAATAATAACAGCATTTATTATATTCTATGTGCCAACATTGTGCTAAATTTTTTTAAAGGATTTATTTATTTATTTATTTATTTATTTATTTATTTATTAGAGAGCGAGAGAGCGAGCGAGTGAGCAAGAGAGCATGAGGGTGAGGGGCAGAGGGAGAGGGAGAAAGAATCTCTACTCTTAGCCCAAAGCCCATTGTGGGGCTCGATCTCACGACACTGAGATGGTGACCTGAGCTAAAACCAAGAGTTGGACGCTTAACCGACTGAGCCACCCAGGCGCCCCTGTGCTAAATTCTTAATACATATTTTTTCATTTATGTTTCACAACACTTGATGGTGGCCCCATGTTTTCTATCAATCTCCCTTGCTTTCTATTATCTAGCATTTGCAAAATTGTGCTATTTCTCCGAATGTCCAAAATGCAGTTCTTTTGTTTCTGTTAGCAGGAGCTGTAAAGTAAATAATGTAGGTCTTAATTTGAATTGGCATTCATGTGATCCTGTGTGGTTATAAGAGCATATTGATAAATTTATCTCTGTATATTTAATATTTAAAGTTTAAATTAAAACATATTTGTTACAGTTGACTTCCAATTGGAGGCGAAAATACTTTCTAGTTACTTGTCAGGTTTTTTGTTTAGCGTAGTACTAAACTTGAAAGATAATCATTGGCAAAGATAATTTCTAGATTTTTTTTCCCCATTGCAAATATAGACTTGTGTCTCAGTCATTTGTGCTGCTCTAACAAAATACCATAGACTACAAGGCTTAAATGTCATCTATTTCCAGTTCCGGAGGCTGGAAAAGCCTAAGATCAAGGTGCTGGCCGACGTGGGTCTCGGTGAGGGCCCTCTTGTGGCATTGAGACGGCCACCACCTTGCTGGGTCCTCTCATGGAGAAGAGATCGAGAGCAAGCTCTGGGGTCTCTTCTTGTCAGGGCGCTAATCCCACCATGAGGGCCCCACCCTGATGACCTCATCTAAACCTGAGCACCTCCTAAAGGTCCCACCTCCAAACGCCGTCACATTGGGCTTAGGGCTTTGACATTAACTGGGGGCCATTTCGGGGATGCGGCAACACAATCCAGTCCATAGCAACTAGTGGTGGGGAACATCTTCTCTATAAATGCTAACCCTAGATTTCTGTTTGTTTGCAGTATTATGTGCCAAGAACCTTGCAAAGAAAGACTTCTTCAGTAAGTACACACCTGCTTTTGCTCTCTTAACAATATTAATATTCCTCACATGTTCTTGCAATGTCAACTTTTTAAAAACTCCTGGGTTTATTCCCCAGAAGAGTTCTGCCCTTTGCCTAATAGATCCGTGGTTTGACCAACTTCATTTCCAAGTTGACTACAATGCAGAGGCTCCTTAGCTGCGAGGCACGGAGTTAATAACTCATACCAGAAAAATGGTCTCTCTCATTCCCTGTTCCGGCCGCACCCTGTTTTCTGCCTTTCCACCCATTAATACATTGCTTTCTGCTGGATGAAGTGTTCTCAGCTCAAATACACACGAGACATTTGTTCTATAAAATAGCTGGGTTTGAGTCAAATTGTTAGTCAAATTTTAGAAATTAAATCACATTTTGAAAGCCTCACGATGAAAGGAAATGTAAAAAAAAAAATAAAAGTGCAAAAGATAGAATAAGAGGATCCTTTTCTGCAGGAAGAAATTACCCCTTAACTTAAAAAAATTCACTTACTATAAAATAGGTGCCTGCAGCATGAAATTTTTCACTCTTTCTGATTCTCACAAGAGTGCTGCTTAGCTCTTAAGTGGTATTATTCACTCTTTAAACTTAGGCTTCCAGGCTTCATTCGAGTAGCTAGGAAGGCAGGGAGTAGTGGCCCCATCCAGGTGTATCTTTAAAGCCCCAGCCTGTGCCACCTCTCGGATCATGTAAATCCATGTGATTCTTCTGCCAGTCTTTTAGGAACCTACCTGATTAAGACTTGGTGAACACTTGTGTCCATAGGTAAACTAGACAAAGATCAGTAAACAAGATTTCTAGGTATTATTTTTTAGAGAGTTTAAATACAATTGATTACAGACCCCTTTTCTTCCATTTAATTAGCCCACTTAGTGATCATCAGAAATGAAATTTTGAATTTAAACCTTTTTTTTAATCGTTTTTCTAGCCTCTAAAAATCTGAGAGTGCTGTCATACTGGATTGCCTTTCTTAGGAAGCTAACTAGCAATAACTTATTTTGCTCATCAAACTAACCCTAAATTAGAGAGTGAAATGCACCAGGGTAATCTTCACCAAATTAGATGATGTTGAAGCTCTCTGCAGCCTGTGAGACCGTGTTCTGTGTTCCGTGGATGGATCTGTAGTCTCATCTAGGTGTGGCTGTCCCCTCTCCTCTAGGACTCCCCGACCCCTTTGCAAAGATCGTGGTGGACGGATCTGGGCAGTGCCACTCAACAGACACTGTGAAAAACACGTTGGACCCCAAATGGAACCAGCACTATGATCTGTGAGTCGAATATTCTATAAGCCATTTGGGGAGCCCCAGGAAAGTAGGTATCTAGCTTTTAAGAGAAGCATTTAATAATAAAGATAAAAATGATTTACTAATTTCTTATTGATAACAGAAGTGGATGCCCAAATGGATACATGTTGCCTAGTTTTAGAATCCGTATACCTGGAAGTTCTTGCGTTTGACATTTTCATGGATTCTTATGGTTGCCTCCATAACTGTGGTTTTCAAACTTTTCTATCTCCTGGCCATGCCAACAGGAAAAATGGGGCCATAGTCCAGGTCCTCTGTATGCTACTCTTTTGTGTTTTTTGTCTTTTTTTTTTTTTTAATAGATTTTATTTATTTGACAGAGAGAGAGAGAGCACAAGCAGAGGGAACGGCAGGGAGAGGGAGAAGCAGGCCCCCTGTGGAGCAGGGAGAGGGAGAAGCAGGGCTCGATCCTAGGACCCTGGGATCATGACCTCAGTGGAAGGCAGCCGCTTAACTAACTGAACCACCCAGGCGCTCCGTTTTTTGTCCTTTCCAGTGAACTCTAAACCTGATTATAGAGCTTTACTTTAGTTTTTTTTAAAGAGTTTATTTATTTATTTATTTGAGAGACAATGAGAGAGATCATGAGCCGGGGAGAAGGGTCGAGGGAGAAGCAGAGTCCCACTGAGCAGGGAGCCTGATGCGGGACTTGATCCTAGGACCCTGGGATCATGACCTGAGCCGAAGGCAGACATTATTAATTAATTAATGCATTATTTTGGGGGCGTCTGACTGGCTTCGTCGGTGGAGCATGAGACTCTTGACCTCTGGCTTATGAGTTCGAGCCCCACATTGGGTGTGGAGATTACTTACAAATAAAATCTTTTAAAAATGCATTACTATAATGCATATTTATTGTGCAAATATGTGTTATATATATTTCCATCTTTTAAGATCCCACTTTTTTAGTACAAGTAGATTTTCTACAAGAGAAAATATGGTTTGGTATGGTTGAATGTCTCTCAGCCTATGCAACCATCAGACAGTTTCTTACCTTCATTCCTAAGATGGATTGCACTTTGAAAAACCACTGTTTTATATCCACCTACGTTTTTGTGTCCCTGCTGAGAAATTTCCATCGAAGGGACGTGGAGTGATTCTTGGTTTTGTATGATACAGATTGCACTGAGTTTGGGTGGGATTTTTAGTAACTGAATTCCAAGACTCATTGCACTTACACTCAGGAATCCCCAGTGGCTCGGAGAATGGCGATCACTCCTTGTCCTGAAAGCTGCCCTCTGCGGTTGACTTGCACGGAGAGTAGCTGGGTGTGTCACGTCTGAGTTAGTGCTCTGCAGTGTGCTTCGGGGGGGTCTGCGGGTTTCTAAGGAGTCCTTGGTGCAAACTGGTATTCTTCAATGAAGCCTAATTGGTGGGAATTTATGAATCCTGCCGTTGTCCCTTGGAGCTATGCAAATATAGCGAATCTCTGTTCTCAGATGATCATCACGATGTAGTTATGTCCATTTGCGTCTTCTGTAACTGGCTGGAGTCCTTTTCCCAGACCATCGAAGTGAGTCGATGTTTATTTATTGCGTGCCTGTCAGATGTGGACCAGAGAGCCCCCATCCTGTTAAAGGGACTCTTTGTACGAACAAGTCAATCAGATAAAATCTCAGCGGGCTATCCTAATTCAGAAGACAATTAAACTGGAGTTTGTGTGTTTTCAGGTATGTCGGGAAAACGGATTCTATAACCATCAGCGTGTGGAACCACAAGAAGATCCACAAGAAGCAGGGGGCTGGCTTTCTGGGCTGCGTGCGGCTGCTCTCCAACGCCATCAGCCGATTGAAAGATACCGGATGTAAGAACCAAATGCTTTTCTGCCTCTCCATACAACCGAAGAAGGCTTATGAGGCATCTTTTTTTTTTTTCTTTTGAATACTGAAATACACAATTCCTGCCTTCCTCCCTAGTTAACATTTCCCTGGGTTAAGTTTTGAATTGTTTGTTTGCAGACCAGCGTTTGGATCTATGCAAACTAAATCCCTCAGATACTGATGCAGTTCGTGGCCAAATAGTGGGTAAGAACTTTCTCATCTGTATAAAGAGATGCTTTTACAGACTTTCACATTCAGCGCTTCCTCACCAAGAAAGCACACGCAGGCACTGACAGTGGTGACAGATTTCAAAGGACAGGCCACATCCGGGGCCATCTTTTCAGCACTAAAAACATTCATCTTGTGTGGTTTTATTATTTTACCTAATTCCCTTCATCCCGTCATCCCAAGTTGAGTTTCAGTGACTAGGCTCCAAAAAGATTTCGGGTTATAATTTCAAATATCATTTGAAGCACCCCATTTGTGGACGATTACTTTGTCAGTATCTCTTCCAAATGTACGTGATAAGAAAGGTGGCCACACATGCGAGGGTTGAGAACTGGCTTCTTCAGGAAGACCTATCATGTGTGTACAAAGCAAGGATGACGTCGGAAGACTTCCCTGTAACAGGGATTGTATAGAGTTAGGACTGAAGTGTGGAGGAGGGAAAAAAATGAAATGTGCTAAAGTTACAAGTGTTGACTGGAAGTATCCCATTGGAAGCGCTTTATCTGTCAAGTGGCTTGTTCTGTTATCCACCCCATCGTATTAGCGTTAGGGTAATTCCCATGTTGACTGTATGCATTGCAAGGAGGCGGAGAAAACCCAGCAGTTCAGCAGCATTCCAGAGTGAGTTAGGACCCCAAATCTTTCGGGCATTGTCTTTGGAGAGACTTGACTCAAAATAAATGAACAGTGGGTACGCATCCTGAAAACTGTCATAATGAGAAAGTTCTCACTTAATGCTTTTCTGTTTGTGATTTCTTTTTCTCTGTGGAGTGGTGTGCCAGGGGAAAAATGAATACCTAGAAGCAACTTTATACATGTCTTTGTTGTTCACAGTAGGGATAGAGGATAAATATTTAAATTCGTCTAGACTTCGCAGATACTGGAAGCGCTCTCTGTGTCCTTTAAAAATGAGGTAACTTAGAGGAAGCAACTATTGTGAATCTGTTACTTTTTATGGGGCGGGTGAAAACACAGCACCCCCTTCTCTGCATTTACCAGGACTGTTGCGAGCAGTATGCGGGGGCACGCAGCTCGTGGAGTCAATGCTTCATACTGGAGAGCCTAGCAGTAGATACGTTTCTGTATATACACGTGCCTCGCTTTGTATAGTAATAGTGTACGGAAGTTACACATTCGCAATGGCTCACTGTGTGACAACCGTATGAAATGCCGCTGGATTTTAACGCAAGACGTTCTTTTCTGTTTTAGTCAGTTTACAGACACGAGACAGGATAGGTACTGGAGGCTCTGTGGTGGACTGCAGGGGACTGTTAGAGAATGAAGGGTACGTATCCCCTGGCGGTGCTCGCTCATGTCTCTGCTGCCCTGGGCTCTTGCACTCCCCGAAAGTAGCCTTCGCACCTGGGTGCTGAATGCTTGACTTGCAGGAAAGGGCTTTGGGATATAGGCGGGGTCCGGTTTCCCTGCTTATAAAGGAAGCTGTACAGATTAGTGGGGTCGTGCCCGCAAGACTCAGGATCCAATTGCAAGAGGTTTTCACTGGCCAAAGATGGGAGTTTGAGCATCAATAAGAATTATAACTACAATGGATGGGAACACATCAAGTATATTAAAAATTCTTGAGTTTATCATGACACTGAGCAAAAAAAGCTGTGAAACACACACACAAAAGTTTAAAAACTCTCAGTTTTGCGATCCCCAGTGCCTTAATTGAGCTGGACGGTAATCATTAATAGTTGCTAAAACACCACAAAAGAGAGGTAATCTGACATTAACACACATCTTGGAAATGGAGAGGATGGAGGAATGTGCTGCCTAGCCCGCGGGAAGGCACTAAGCAGCATCCAGAAGGGGGCGCTCTGTAGAGCGTGGAAGACAGCTCCGTCTTCGACAACTACATCGCAAGAGAAAAAATAAAAAGGAAGAGAATCTACAAATTAATAATTAAAGAGATTTAAGAGATCTAACTACTAAACGCAGTGTGGAGACCTTTGTTAGATCCTGATTAATGAGCCCACTGACTGGAGAAATTTGGACACTGGTATTTGATGATACTAAAAAATCAATGTCCTTTTTTTCGGTCGTGATAATGGCGGAAGTCCTTATCTTCTCGAGATATATGCTGAAGTAGTTAAGGATGAAATGAAAACACTCCGGGATTGGTTTCGGAATAATCCAGCGGAAGGAAGAGCGTGAAGGAGTAGCTGGGAGCTGGCCATTGTAGTTGGATGATGAGTTCGGGGGTTGGGCGGGTTTGTGGACATAGTCGCTCAATTTGTGTATATTTGAAAGTTTTCACTGTAAGATGCTTTTAAAAACTGCTTGTGAGGGGAATAGCCTATTAAGGTAAATTGTCTTCAGAATTGTTCAGGAGGTAGAGATGTAGGAGAGTACTTCAAGTCATTGCAGTACTTTATATAACCAGGAGTTCTATTATACAGTAGAGTAACGAGGAAAGTGGAGTATTTGGATTTGATTTTAAAGCAAGAAAAATGTAATCTCATTTCGCGAGCTCCTTAGAGTTCATGGTTGGATTTTTCAGTCACTCGGCTCTCCCCGCGCTGGCATCCTGCATGTGCCTCGGTGGTACTTTACACAGGGCTCCCTTTGGCTGCTTGTGCCTCACGAAGAAGTCTGTCTGTCTGTCCGTTTAAATAGGACAGAACGAATTTCATACACCTGGGCACTGGGGGCATCTCTATTGAGGGAAAGCCCAGTAAGTGGGTGTGGGGCTCCACGGTCGGTTTTTAGGCGCTTGTCTCAGGCCCGGGACCCCATGCACACTATGCCTCTCTCCTTTCCAGAACCGCGTATGAAGACTCAGGGCCTGGAAGGCCACTCAGCTGCTTCATGGAGGAGCCAGCCCCTTACACAGATAGTACCGCTGCTGCTGCGGGGGGAGGGGACTGCAGGTTCGTGGAGTCCCCAAGTCAAGATCAGAGACTCCAGGCGCAGCGACTCCGAAATCCCGAGGTCCGGGGGTCTCTCCAGACACCTCAGAACCGACCCCACGGCCACCAGTCACCAGAACTGCCCGAAGGCTATGGTGAGAGAATCCGCCCCACCGGCCCCTGTGGTAGCTATCGTGGCTCCTTTTTTGGTGACTCGTCCGTGCCCTACCTGCCCACACTGGCAGAGCTGTGCCATACGACGGCTGTGTCAGAATAAAGACAAGTAAAAAAGGTGGTGATAAATCCTGAATGTGTCAGCAATTGCTCCACTCTCCCAGTTTAGCAATCGTGTGAACATTTTAGGCAAATGAAGACCAAAAAAAAAAAAAATGCAAGATGATGCGTGGGCTGGATGAGGGTACGTGTAGCCCACGGTGGTGTGAATGTGGGAAGGCCTGCGCTGGGCTCGAGGGAAAGAAGGGTGCATCTGACCGCGCCAGAGCGGAGAACCCAGGGAAGGAGGAATGTGCAGATAGTAGCAGACGTGAGAGCGGCCGGAGGTGACCGGGCTCCGGGGAAGGTCAGTGTCAAGGTGGCTGCTTGTCCTGTGCCTTGAGAGCTGTGGCTGGGGAAGGGGAGCACCGCCTCGGCAGGTGGGAACGGGGCGAGCCCCCCAGACGTGTGCACAGGGCTTGTGACATGAGCAGGGCCAGCGGAAGCTCACCGCTGCCCTCTCGTCTCTGTGATTCAAAAGAAAACCAAGAGAAGGCTTAGGCTCTGTGCCACAAAGATGCTTTGACAACTGTCCTTGGAATTGACTCTAACCAACCACCTGCTCTGGTTTCTTCTGCAGAACAAAGAACAACGGTGCAAGGCCAAGTTTACTTTTTGCACACACAGACTGGAGTTAGCACGTGGCACGACCCCAGGATACCAAGGTGGGTTTTCTAGAATGGGCACGGTCAGAGCCCTTTCTCTAGCAGTTTCGGGGGGACTTCCCTCCGCCCCGGCCCTCTGCGGGATGATAGCACCCCTTGGGCTGGAAGAAGTGTGGCAGCGCCAAGAGGATGAGTCACAGGGGCCACGAAGCAGATGCTCTGGGTTAGAGTCCCAGCTCTGCTGCCCCCTTCAGACTCCTCTCGGTAACCCAGCAGCTGCTGTTGTCACACAAGTGGGTCCCTGAGAAAGCAGGATCTTGAAATCAGATCACGAAACTGGAAAGACCCTTGCCCCTAGATGAAATCAAATGTGCTCTTGCTTGAAAATCCAATGAGCCCTTCAAGGTGTGTTGCTGTCATTTTCAACGAAAAATAAGTGATGGATGAAATGATAGGATGTTTGGGATTTGCTTCAAATAATTGGGGCTGAGGCGGGGTGGGGGGTAGCGAGTAGCAGTGTGTTTGAAACAGGTGGATGATGCGTTGGTAATGGTCGGAGTGGGCTATTAATTAGTGGTCTCTCTCTACTTTTGTATGTGCTGAAAATTTTCCATAAGAAAACGTTACGAAGGAAATATAAAGACTCTATTACCCTTTCTCTCTTCTACTTTACTGTCCCTATTGCCTCAGTCCCTTGGGGACCATTCCTGGGGGAGATGAAGCTTTTCTATACGAATTCCTTCTACAAGGCCATACATCCGAGCCCAGGTCAGAGAGACCCCCACCCCTCCCCCATCCTGTAATGGAGTTAAGTTTCTTTTTTATTTTTTTTGTTTTGCCTTCCTTTTCAAAATTTGTTTTGTTTTGCTTTAGAATAGCATTACTACCTAATAACATTTTTAGTAATGCTCATTTCCTTTCTATTCATAATTTGTTTCCTCTGAGAACAAGGGTCCTGTTGCTGACTTTGAGTCTCTGTTGAATTTAAGATTCAGTATCTATAATTAGAATGGAAATATTACCTGCCAATGAATGAGGTGTCTCTTTAGTACCCACTGTAAGAAATGTCAGGTTTCGTGCTAGTTAGACAAGCAACCTGGTCAGTGATGTTGTGCCCCCACGTGACTGGACTAAGGTTGGGATCAGAAACGCTTGCGGAACGGAGCCCACTGAAGCCTGAGGATGCCGCTTCCCGGTGCACCTGCTCAGAACTGAGAGCTTTCGAAGGCGTGTTAGTACGTCCCCTTGAGCTTTAAACTTGGGCTTCTGGGAGCTTTTCAGTGACGACACCTCTGTGACCTTGGAGCATTTAATTGAGCTTATAAATTCAGAGAGCTTTCCACCAGCAGTCAGCTACTTCCTGCTCCTTGGCCCTCTCCAGTGTAAGAAGTGCTGCTCCCCGGGCAGACCGGGTTCCCCGTCACGGTTAGAGGCTGTGAGGGCTCCGTTTCTGTCTCTCGGGTGTCGCTGCCACGTGCAGCACACAGGCCTGGACTCGGTGGGAGTTTGGCGTAAGTAGCAACATGACTGTCGCTCTTAGCGGAACGGGGGCCACGGCCGCGTCGATCAGGGTCTCCTGTGGCGCCTCTTGCTGAAGTTTCGGTCTTCTGCCTCCACACGCAAATGGACAAACCTCTCTGTTATCTTCCGTTTTGGTAGAGACCTTAACAGTGTGAATTGTGATGAACTTGGACCACTGCCACCAGGTTGGGAAGTCAGAAGTACAGTTTCGGGGAGAATATATTTTGTAGATCATAATAACAGAACAACCCAGTTTACAGACCCAAGATTACATCACATCATGAAGTAAGACTTTTCATAAAATCTTTGTTGACCTCTTATATTTATAATTTAATGTTTTCTACTAACATTTCTCTTAATTTATCTACTACATTGTTTGTTAGTACATAGTTTGAGAGTAAGCATAAGTAAAATACGATAGTTAGTGGACCCGCGCGTGTTTCCGACTCTCAAGTAAGCTGTGAGCTGCTCTGAGCTGTATTATGGCCACCTTTTCTTGCTTGTGGCCTCAATAAAACCACCGAGAGGGCAGTCTGTACTCAGTACAGCTCCATTCTCGAAGCTTCCACATGCGGCTCTCTAAGGGAGTGCATGGCCCTTAGAACGAGGGGCAGTGAAAGGAGGCTTTTCCTTAGTGTTTGCTCGTCACCACCCGGAAGGGCTGCCACAGTCCCAAATGCTCCTCGTCGGAGTCTTTTCTCGTGCCCGTCATTCCCGGACAGCTTGGAACTGGAGGTACCTTGGATCCCACGTTCAGTGTCCCGGGTTTGTCGTGTCCTCCAGAACATAAGAGCCCATGTAGCTCTTCTCGTTGACAGCTGCCCTTGGGGGCAGAACCTGAACAAAACAAATGCCATTTCATCCCTCTACTAGTCCTAGTCCTTGATTTTACTGGAATTTTGTGAGTGGGCTTAGTAAAGTCTTGGTCGTGAAACTGAGGAATGGTTCCCATTGGATTGCAGTCATGTTGTTTGCCCCCTTTACAATAATTGGCTTGTAAAATTTTTCACGTCAGCTCTATGTAATTTAAAGGATGCATCTCATAGTGCATTGGTCAGTCTCACAGAAACATACTAGATGCATGATAAATGATCGCAATTTCTGCTTTTATTTACAACAGTGATGATGCATGGGATAAGCAGTGGCTTGGAATTGGGGTATCTTTTTTATTTAGGACATTTCCAGATCTCTGTATTTAGGCCAATGGTGGCCACTGTCAGTGTTTACGTATCTTTGCATGTGGTTATGTCAGCAGACAGAACATTTCTTCTTGAAGTTCTGTGTAACGACTCTCGGTTGCTCGGTGTGGGGGGCATTGCTTGCAGCTTCCTTGTCCGCTACTTTTGGAGTGACCTCGATGCTTCTGTTCTTCTCAAGTCACCAGTGCCAACTAAAGGAGCCCAGCCAGCCGCTGCCATTGCCCAGCGAGGGCTCCGTGGAAGACGAGGAGCTTCCCGCCCAGAGATATGAAAGAGATTTAGTCCAGAAGCTGAAGGTCCTCAGACATGAACTTTCACTGCAGCAACCCCAAGCTGGTCATTGCCGCATCGAAGTATCCAGAGAAGAAATATTTGAGGTATGGAATTCAGTGAGACCAGCAGTGAGGCATAGACTATTTGACCCTGTTAACAGATAGTTCTTTTTTCTCTTTGGTGTTTCAGGTCTTTTTTTTTTTTCTTTTTTTTTTTGAGAGAGAGAGGGACAGAGATAGTAAGAGAGAGTAGGAGCACGGAGGAGAGGGAGAAGCAGGTTCCCTGCTGAGCAGGGAGCCCGATGTGAGGCTCGATCCCAGGACCCTGGGATCATGACCTGAGCCAAAGACAGACACTTCACCAACTGAGCCACCCAGGTGCCCCTTCAGGTCTTGATTTTATTACTCAGCGAATTGCAGGGCTTTTTCAGGACAAATGGCCACAGAGAGAGAGAGAGAGAGACAGGCTGTTTTCTCCTTTGGTAGGAGTTTAAAAGCTCAAGAGCCTCTGAAGTGAAAATAAAGAGGTTTATATGGAAACTAGTGCTAAATAATACTGTCAATCCTCTTTGAGCTCTGTGTGGATTATATATTCCTGCAGTCTGCATGGTTTCTTCAGAACCAGTCATCCCTTCTATTGCCTTGCACGGAGTTTCACCCAATGGCGTTGCCTCCTCAGAGAAGCTTAGTGGCCAGCTGGCCACCATATTTTTAATGTGTTTCCTGGAAATAGGAAGATGAGGTGGTTCCTGGAAAGGGTTCTGTCCTTCATACAGCTCTCTGGTGGGATCAAAGCCACTAAAGAGGCAGGACTCGGTTGCGGACAGGGCCCTTTTCTCAAGGAAGGTGATCGGAAGGTGAAATCTCAGCGATGTGTGGGCCATATCCTGCCTGCCTTTGTGGAATCACTGGCAGAAGCCATCAAAGGAGACTGGATAAGAACTGAACTCAGATCCCCCCTGGGCTGCAGCGGCTGGGGGAGGGGCACGGAGGGCGAGGATGGAGGCTGGAGGGAGCCCAGTGCCGTCTTCCCGGTGGTGGGCACTGAGGAAGCGCTGGGGCCCAGGCTCGATGCCTGTGCTCAGCCAGCATTGGGTGAATGGATGGATTGGCCAGAATGGCCATCGAGCCATCGTAAATGGTCACCAGGGAGAGAAAAGTGCTGTTACTGACACATTGCTGCCAGCTCATGTCCACTCAGCATCCTCTTTCCCTCTTGGGATGCTGAAGCTTGAATTACATTAAATTTAAAGCATGAAAAGATTCTCAAGTGCCTTATCATTGAAAATATCTACATTTAGATAGTTCCACTCAAAATACTGAATCTGGGGGAAGGCTGGGCTGGCCACCTGTTCTCTGTGTTTTGGGTAAGCTGCTGTGTATGTCTTACTTAAACCTTTTTTTTTGCTTTTTTGACTCCGTGGAAATCCTGTGATTCTTCACCTCAGATATAAAAACAGGCTCAGAATTCATTTACTATTCACATTCTCTCGGGACATCTTCAGTCTGGTTAAAATACATAAGTTGGGACGCCTGGGTGGCTCGGTTGGTTGAGCGTCTGCCTTTGGCTCAGGTCATGATGCCAGGGTCCTGGGATTGAATCTTGCATCGGGCTCCCTGCTCAGCGGGGAGTCAGCTTCTCCCTCTGCCTGCTGCTCCCCCTGCTTGTGCTGTCTCTCTCTCTGTCAAATGAATAAATAAAATCTTTTTAAAAAAATATATATATACATTGTTCTTAGTATGGCCACATTAAAATTAATTTGTGTGGAGAACGTGGGCTCTAGTGAGGAAGTCTGCTCTTAAGCCTTTAGTAATTGTGCTGAAAATGGGCGTGTGCGTGGCCCTTCGGTGCGATGTCGCCCAGCGCAGACTGCCTTGTTGTTTCTGAGGGAGACCCGGGGAGATCAGGTGACAGGAGCCGCTGCATACGGGGCACCAGAGATACCGAATCAACACTCTGAACCAGCTCAGGCTTGGATTTAAATGAATGTGCACCCTGATTGGGGCTCCATCGCCGACAACCTTTCACCTTCTGTAACTGTAAATGCCACCTGTTTTTCTCTCTGACACTGTCATTTTGCCAAGCAGGAGTCTTACCGCCAGATCATGAAGATGCGGCCGAAGGATCTGAAGAAGCGGCTGATGGTGAAGTTCCGGGGAGAAGAAGGTTTGGATTATGGCGGAGTGGCGAGGTGAGGAGCTGGGGCGGCCCCGCTTGCTGCTGCGCAGGGCTCGGCGCCGCTGGGTCGGGAGGTTTTCGGAGGGCGCTTGTCCTGGGGTGGTTGGGACCCCTGCGTGGCCTTCAGCGCTTCTGGGATCGAGGCTGTGTCACAGCCACCGGAATGCACGTCTCCTTCGCCCTGAATTTACTTCTTGGAAAGATAGGTTTCAGCTTTTCAGCGCCCCCCCCCCCCCACCTCCCCTGTCATCCGGGAGCTCCGAACCTGAAACATGAGGGAGCTGGTCCTGAAATCAGTCTGAGAGCAAGGCAGTTAGCCTTGCTTTTCCCCGGAGAGGACTGTGGGGCTCAGTGTCAAAGGAATTCTGCAGAATGATGCGATGGTCAAAATCATTCATGCGAGTGATCTTAAAAATAGAAGATCGAAAAACTGCTATTTCCCATCCTACGTCTTTACACCTTTGAGACAACTGCCCTTTTTGCCCTTTTAACTCTCTCTTCTACTAGGTAACTTTATGTCACTAAACTGGCCGAGTTCAGACATTGCGGACATGTGGTCATAGACACAGATGGGCTGGGTAATGCTTGTGCGGAGGGTCCAGTCTAATACTCTCATTTCCTGCTTGGTGCTGTCGCCATTTGGAGATCTTCTTTCATTGTCTTTGTAACTCTACATAATGTGTTTTCTTCCTTTTTTTTTTTTTTAAGATTTTATTTGACACAGAGAGAGCACAAGTAGGGGGAGCAGCAGGGAGAGGGAGAAGCAGGCTTCCCGCCAAGCAGGGAGCCCAATGCGGCACTCGATCCCAGGACCCTGGGATCATGACCTGAGCTGAAGGCAGATGCTTAACCTACTGAGCTGCCTAGGCGTCCCCAAGAAAGTAATTTTCTTTTTTTTTTTTTTAAAGATTTTATTTATGTATTTGACAGAGAGATCACAAGTAGGCAGAGAGGGAGGGGGAAGCAGGCTCCCCACTGAGCAGAGAGCCCGATGCGGGGCTCGATCCCAGGACCCTAAGATCATGCATGACCTGAGCCGAAGGCAGAGGCTTTAACCCACTGAGCCACCCAGGCGCCCCAAGAAAATAATTTTTATTCAGACCTTTGAAGGCATCGCTGTCCTATCTTCCAGCTCCCAGTGTCACTGAGGGGTAGTCTGATGACAATCTGATTTTAGTCCCTCCTTCACCAGAGGTAATTTAGGCCCATCCAGGACTGCCCGTCATCCAGAGCGTACTGCCTTTTTTCTGTTTTTCTCCCCACTTCCCGGCCGTCCTTCCTGCTGACATTTAATCCACCATCACTCCCTTGCTGCTCTTCCCATTTGTTGCGCTTGTTCGGCAAAACCTGGACTCCAAACACTCCCATCCTGGGGCTGCCGAGCGTCTGCTGAGCAGTGGCGGGTGGCCAGAGGAAGATGCCGTCCACACCGCTGGCCTCTCTCCACCTCAGGGACACCGGCCTCCGGGAGGTCTCAGCGGCCTCTGCAGCCGCGCTGTGCTGCTCTCCATGCTTCTCTCGCGTCCCGCCTGTGCGCATCCTCAGACCTCTCCCCCGCTCCCACCACCTTCGTTCTCGGCTGCTGACTTTGCTTCACTTTAACTGAGGACCCAGAAGCAAAGGAAAGTATTTCCTCGCAGCCCCCAAATACCCAGTCTGCCAGCATCGAGTCCCGAGTGGCCCCCGGTGCCCTGAATGGCTCAGGCGTGGTCCCGGCAGAAGAGCAGCCCGCCCCTCGCACAGTGCGGCCGGGTCCTTGCGCACCTGCTGCTGTTCGCATCTGTCTCTCTTCCGCAGAATGTTCCTTTCTCTCGGGTCAGCCTCATCCCCGTATTGTGCGCTACAACCACTCCCTTCTTAAACAGACATTCCCCCAGAACTTTGCTGGACCCTGTATCCCCTTCCTGTCTATGCTTTAAGGAGGCACTAAAGGCAAATAGAGCAAAAGAGAAAAACAAGGAGAAATTCTAGGAAAAACTGCTCCTCCCTCAGTCACTGACCTCTTCTCTTCTCCTTGGAGCCGAGCCCCTCGCAAGGGTTGTGCCCATTCCCGCCCCCGCTTCCACATGCCTCGCTTCCTCTCCACACCGCCCCCCCAGCACACCTTCCCGCCCTCTGAAGCCCCTCGTGTCAAGGTCGCCCCCAGCCAGCATCGCCGCATACCCTGCGATGACTCCGCGGGTCTGTCAGCAGCACCGGTGTCATCCGTCACTCCCTGTTCTCAAAGCACGTTTTCCACTTGCTTCTGGGGCACCACCCTCTCTGTTTGCCTCCTGGCAGTCCCCGGTTGCTCCTCACCGCGGAGCATTGGCAGCCCCAGCTCGGTCCTGGCGTCGCCCGAGTGCGCCCTGGGTTCCATCTCTGCGCCCGTACCCCGCCCCTCACTCCCCTCAGCACCGCACCTGCTTGCCCTGGGCTCTTCTCAGGGATTTGTAAAGCCTCCTGAACCGAATGCTCCCAAATCACTGATGGCCCCCCTCATGCTAGCTTCTTGTTTCTCCTTCCTCGGTGCCCAGCCCGCCCCCCCCGCTGCCTTGTCGCCTCCCGGAGCCCATCCATTTGTGGCCCTCGGCAGAGAACCCTGCCCAGATCCCTTGCGGCCCCTCTGCCTCCCCGGCTCCCCGTTCGGGCTCCTGTCCTCGCTCCGGACTGCTGCGCGGCGGCTGCTCCCCTTGCCCCCCTGCGCCTCACTGTCCTGCAGAGGCCGCTGCCAGCTTTCTGGAGGATCGCCAGCCCTCCTCTGGCCCCAAGCTCCCAGGCAACCGCCCCAGGTGCCCCCAGGCCTGCCCCGCGGCCTCTCCCCTCCGGCCCCTGTGCTCTCTCCATAGCCTGCCTCGGGCCTTTGCTTAGAGTGTCCCGAGGCTGTCACATAGCTTGTTCTCTCTGTTCTCTGGGGTCTGCTCACAGGGTACCCTCCCCCCCCTCGAGTCTTTCCCTACCCCTGAGATCCCCGTGTCCCCCCGGCCTGCGTGGCCCGTGCGCTCCGGGCTGTTCCGTTCTCGCCGGGTCCCCAGTTCTCGGAAGAGCCTCTCTCCACGGGTCCGTCGAAGCAGCGGCTTTTTCCTCTCCTCCCTCTCCTTGCTCTGCTCTGGCTGACGTGCCCCTTACTCCGAGCTGGACTCTCCTCGTGTGAACAGAAGTGGTGGCTCTGAGCGGTCTAGTTATTTTTACCTGCTCATCTCCGAGTTGTTGTTTTATTGCCATATACTTGACACAACGTGATGAGTTTCCGGTGTGCAGCTCAGTGTTTCGTAAACACTTGGGCTCTGCTCACCACAAGTGTGGCTGCCACCTGTCACCGTACAGCCAGCGCTCCCCACACCGCTGACCATGACCCTAGGCTGTGCCTTTCCTCCCCGTGACTGCGTCACGCCCGCACCTCCCACCCCCCTTTCACCCATTTCGTGCCTTCCACCCCCCGGCCCCTCACCTCATCTCCGGCAACCATCCATTCCCCATCCTTACGGGTCTTTGTTTTTTGCTTTGTTCGTTTGGTTTGCTGTATTTTTTGGATTCCACGTATAAGTGAAATCACATGGTATTCGTGTTTGTCTTAGTTCACTCAGCATCATCCCCTCTGGGTCCATCCGTGTGGTCGCGAGATCTCATCCTTTCTTATGGTTCACATTCCCTCGTGTATGTACATCACGTCTTTACCCGTTCGCCTGTCCGTGGACACTGAGATTGCTTCTGTATCTTGGCTATTGTAAATAATGCTGCCGTAAGCGGAGGAGCGCGTAAGACTTTTCGAATTAGTGTCTTCGTTTTCCCTGGGTAAATACCCCGCACTGGAATTACTGGATTACACAGTATTCCTATATTTAATTTTTGGAGGAACCTCCATACTGTTGTGCCCAGCAGCACTGCTCCAGCACTTTTTTTTTATCTTTTTATGTTATCGTAACATCATTTTTGGATTCCAGGGTAACAAAATACAAAATGAGAAAATTCACTTCTAATCTATCATCTATGATGGAATCTTCACATGACTGACTCTTCTTCAACACCACCACTATAATTTGTATGCTCTTGTAAGGATTGTGTTTATTCATTAACCATTAAATGTCAAGACTCTACCATTTACTAAGCACTAGGGATACAACAGGGAACACACTGACGTGTTCTCTGCCCTCCTCACCCCTCCCAAGTCCCCATCCAAAGGCGTTCTCAATCTCATGAGGTACAGACATTAATGAAAGAATTACACAAATAATTCTAAAACCCCAGCTCTGGTAGAGGCTACCGAAGAGGCCTGCTCCTGTGAGGATGTGTCTTGGGAAGTCAGGGGACAGGACAACGTCACATGGTCCCCATTTATGGCAGATTCTCAGCCCTACAGCAGCTACCCCAAGAAAAATTATGTTCTGATAAGCATTATAAGTGGCCTCATTTGGTTTCTGGGTAGAGCTGGGATTTTTTTTCAGGAGCCAAAAGAAAAGTGAAAAGCAAGGAGTCACAATCTGCCTTTTGGCCCCGGATGGAATCAGTCCTCCACCTTCTTCCCACTGCCTGTCTCTGCCCTCCTCCTGCCCTCTTGCCAAGTCTGCCTGTCATAAAGGGCGCAGAAAGGCATGCATTTGCCTAGCGGTGAGCCCACACCAGCAACAGCTCTCCATGGGAAACACTTTTCCTTTCAAGACTATCCCAAGGTTCTTCTTGAGCTTCTTGATCTTGATTTTAGAAACCATCTTTCTTTTGGCAAATGTAACTTTTTTTTTTTTTAAGATTTTATTTATTTATTTGACAGAGAGATCACAAGTAGGCTAGAGGCAGGCAGAGAGAGAGGGGGAAGCAGGCTCCCTGCTGAGCAGAGAGCCCGATGCGGGGCTCGATCCCAGGACCCTGAGATCATGACCTGAGCCGAAGGCAGAGGCTTTAACCCACTGAGCCACCCCAGCAAATGTAACTTCTGTTTGCCCTTGATAACACAAATTCTGTCTCTGGCCAAGAGGATTAGGCTTTCTGTCCTCCTTTGTAGCTGAGAATCTTCCTAGTTACACTTTCATATTTGCCCCAACAATTCAAATCAGACTACTTGCATTTTCTCTTCTATGCTATTTCCTTTATAGTCTCGGAAATTCAGTATCCTGAACTGTTCCCGCCTACTGTCGTTCCTTTGCATGGCTGGTATTACATGTTCCCAGGCACACATGTGAATAGCTTGGTTTCATGTGATAGTTCTTTTCCTTCCGCACGTCCCGTTTTTATCAAGTCTTCCACACGGAGAGGGCTTTGGGGAGCGCCCGTGGTTGACACGGTGCTCTAGTGGGAAGGGCTGTGAGCTCTGGCCTTCCTGCCTCCAGTTGGGTCTTGCATTGTTTCACCCCTCAGATCCTTCCTCACATCTATAGGGGATCAGATCTATCTCAGAGCTTTAGAGAGATTTAAATCCCACATATACGTGCCTGCATTCATTATCTGGTCGATGAAAATTACTTCCCCAGTGTTTGGTTCTGAAACATTTCCTGCATTGTTAAAAAACCATTTTGCCTGTATAGTTAGCTCTCCCCGTACCACTTCCTTAACATACCTAATATGCCTCCCCTACCTCCGTGCGTGACACGGTCAGAATGTTTGCTTGTGTTTTAATCACTTCCTGTCTAGACAGTTGCAGGTCCTTGGCTTTGGAAGATGATTCTTCTCAAACCCAAACTCTGAAACTTGGGGATGAATCCAGGTCTTATAGTTGGAGAATTCTGCCTTTCTAGTAAAGAATTTTGTAACATTTGGAGTCTCATTGCTTCTGGCACTTCGTTTTTGTTGAGTTTGACATAATTTTGTTGTAGTCTGATCCTTTTTTGCGTACTCTTAGTTTTCTTGGATTATTTGCACGTGTGGTTATCCTTTTGTAATCTTTCTAAGTTCTCCGCCTTTTCTATTTGACAGAGTAAGAAATTCCAGAATAAAACTTGGGGCTGTTTATCTTAATGAAATTTATTCATTTGAGAGGAGTTTTGAATAAAGAAGAAAAGGGTCTTTGTAAGAAGTGCCACAGGTGCTTGGGTATGGTTTTCCCCGTATTTTCCCCAGATTCCTACAGATTCTTTTGAGAGTGCTTGTTGTGTTTGTTTCTGATTTGGGGCTTTTTTATAATGAAATGATTGGAATATATAGGAATTCTGAAGATAATTTATTCTTAGATATCCCAGATTTTAGAACTCTTAGAATTAATCTTATTAAGTATTAAGCTTGTTTTTTAAATTATAAAAGCAATAAATGTTGGGGCGCCTGGGTGGCTCAGTCGGTTAAGTGTCTGACTCTTGATTTTGGCTCAGGTCATGATCTCCAGGGTCGTGAGATCAAGCCGTGCGTCAGGCTCCGTGCTGGGCACAGAACCTGCTTAGGATTCTCTCTCCCTCTGCTCGCGAGCGTGCTCTCTCTCTCTCTCTTTCTCTCTCAAAAAAAAAAAAAAAAAAAAGCAATAAATGTTTATGGCAAAAGATTAAGAATTCAGCAAAATAGAAGATTACGAAGGGGAAAAGTCATTCTTAATCCATCGCCCCAGACTGTGAAATATCTTCTCCTCGCGTACGTGTTGATAACATGTTATAGTTGGAAATTTAAGAACTTTCTAGAAAGAAGCAAAAGAAAACTGAAAATGCCCCAGAATGTTAATTCTCAAGTTAACTACTGTCAGCGTGTCAGTGTAAATCCACCCTCTCTCTTTGCTCTGTGTAGATATCTTTCCTGTTTTGCGTATATGTGTGTCTGTGCACACTCTTTTTAAAATAAAACTAGGATCTCGGTCCTTCTTACTGTACTTCTGTCCGTCATTCCCGCCTCACGAGTGTCATCACCTGACATGTGGATCTCTGCACGGTAGCAGAGCGAATCTTAGCTGAGGTGCAGGAAAACTGACCAGATACCTGTCGAGAACACTGCCCGCGGGAAGCGGTCCTCACCGCGTGTCTTCCTCAGCTTCAGACCTGGGGGGGGTCTGGGCCAGAGAAGCCATCGTCTCTCATTCGACCGGAAGCAAGTTGTTACTGCCCAGTCTGTGCAGGTCCCCTTCTCTCAGACAGGGCATCCCACCAGTGGGGCCTTCCAGGGCACAGGGAACCAGTCCTTCTGGCGGGACCCTAGACCGGACATTTTCGCACGTATAAAATGGCTTTCATTGTTGTTGTTCCTAGGGAGTGGCTTTACTTATTGTGCCACGAAATGCTGAATCCGTACTATGGACTCTTCCAATATTCTACGGACAACATTTACATGTTGCAAATCAACCCAGATTCTTCAATCAACCCCGTAAGTATTCACGAATGAAGAGGGGGCAAATTGGAACATTTTTTAAAATAGATTTCCAGGTTTGGTCTCTATCCTTGGTTTATTCGTTCTCGACTTGCTCAGAATCTCTGGTAAATAGACACTAAAGGTCGAGGGGGAACTGGATTAAGGTGAATGATTTCTCTCCCGTGTGTTTCGTGCCTGGGATCACTGGGTATGTTATTTTCAAAGACAGCAAGAGTGAAACTGAGCTGCTCAGAATACTCAAAGCCCTTTATCACCAGTCAGGGGAAGTGAGGTATGGGGACTGTATTTTTGACCATGTCATTCTGAGACATGGGCTACGGGGTCCATCTTCTCCCAATCAAAATTGGAATTTTCCGTAATTGCCCTTTTTGGCCACAAGTGCTGACACTCTTAGCTGCTCGCTTGAGAGGAAGACGTAGCACAGAGTGACCGGCCCGAGACTGGGCAGCAGGCACGTGGAGGTCTCTCCCTGTGGGGCTGTGTCCCGTGGTCACCGCTGCCGAGCCCACGGCCCCTGATGCAGTCTGGGACCAGCTGTACTTTACAAGCATTGAAGTGTGACAGAGCCTAAATGGAAATGAGTTTTTGACAAATTCTGATTAGAATTCCGACTGAAAGCACAGATGTGTGTTTCCCCGTTAAAAACCAGAACAGCTCTGGTTTCAGAACGCCTCATGTGCAGAGAATTTTCCTTTATGTTCCTTTTTTGTTTTGTCTTCCTTCTTTGGGTTTTTTCTCTTCCGCTTTCTCCAGGGACTCGGGAGGGATTGCCCTCTGCTCTCTTTCTGGTAGCGCAGTGGGAAGAGGGAGGGGGGCCGGCTTCCCCGGGCGCCCTGCACTTAGAAAGGCCTGTGCTTGCTTTGATGCTGCAGTTGCCGTGTTGAAATTCTTAATTTTCGAGTAAGGGGTTCTGCATTTTCCTTTTACACTGAGTTCCACAAATGATGTTGCAATCCCGAGATGTTTGAACTAAGGTCCTTTCAAATGCTTAGATGATCTATACAAAAGACGTGCTCTGGGTTTTGACTACCTAACCAGCCTTCTTTTCTCTGTCTGTGAGCACGACCTGTGAGTAACCGAGTCAGTTTTAAGTTGTGATGGGACAGTGCGTTCTCCTGAGAAGCTTGGAGAAATCTCTGAGGTATCCACTTTGGCCGGGCCTTTTTCTGACGACTTCGTGTTCTCTGCTGCCCCCTGCAGGACCATCTGTCTTACTTCCATTTTGTGGGCCGGATCATGGGTCTCGCTGTGTTCCACGGACACTACATCAACGGGGGCTTCACGGTTCCCTTCTATAAGCAGCTCCTGGGGAAGCCCATCCAGCTCTCGGATTTGGAGTCGGTGGATCCAGAATTACATAAGAGCTTAGTGTGGATTCTGTAAGTACAGCCTTACCGTTCGGACAACGGCAAATTCGTGCACAGCCACTGTCTCGTGCACCAGATACGTTTGTTCTGTGTGTGTGTGTGTGTGTGCGCGTGTGCGTGTGCATGCGTGTGAATGTTTTGGAGGGGCGGGTGTGAAGTCGGAGAAGAGAAATAAAATGCTGTTTTACAACCAGATGCATAAAAGTAGATTGAATGAGAAATACTCAGTTGACTTAATGTTCTTCACGATGTTTGGCCAGTTTCACGTCATAGACTAATTTATTTTGTTGTCTCCTCAAATTATTAAGGAAGGATCACGCATGTTAGTCCCTGGGCCTGACAGATGGGCGGGTGGTTTGCTTTTGACTCTCTTGGGGGTGGAAAGTCTTAAAAACAAAATTAGTATCAAAGTACTTTATGTCAAAGTATTTGATATAAGGAAAGGATCAAGAAAAATTCTATTTAGTCACCTTTTTTTAGAATTCTCCTAAAACGCTCTTGAAAGCACTCAGCCCGGTTCCTTGGTGACGTGGGTGTCGCAGGTCCTTGTGAGGGAGCCGAGTCCACGGGAGCGAGAGATCCAGGCTCTGGCAGGGGGAGGACGTGCCGAGGAGCTGAGCTCAGTTGTGTCCTGTGCTCTGTTGGCCCCACTTGGCGCGTCCCCGCTGGGAGCGGGCGGTGTGCGAGGCGGCGGGCCGCCAGCCCGTGGGACACCTTTCAATGTGTTGCAAGAAGTGTGGCGGGCGGAGGAGTCCGTCTGAACTCTCTCAAGTGCTGCTTTGTGTGAATGGCTGCCGTAGAAAGAGGGGGACGGTGTCATCTAGGTGTGTGTCCCTGCAGGTGGCTTTTTCTTTGACTCAGTTGAGTCTCTCTGAATCCCTCCCTTCTGTTCAGAGACCCGGGTGACAAAGCAATCAGATCACCTGATTGTAAAATCACAGAATGGTAGAGCTGCCGTCACCTTCCTGTGAAGGGGGAAGCTGAGAGTCAAGGGCACATGGATGTGGAGCTGGGGTCCCCCAGCTCCTCCCGGTACCCGCACCCCTGCACGAGCACAGGCTGTGTGTCTGCCCACAGCTCCCGTCTTCTCCCTCCTGCAGCTCTGGGGCGGCATGCGGTCAGTGCCGTCCATGTGTCCCCCGGATCATTCCTGCTCATGTTCTCTTCTCTGCTGTGCTGCGGCAAAGGCCTGACATCCGTCTTCTGTCCTAACTCCGACAGAGAGAACGATATCACCCCTGTGCTGGACCACACGTTCTGTGTGGAACACAATGCTTTCGGGAGGATTCTTCAGCACGAACTGAAACCCAATGGCCGAAACGTTCCTGTCACAGAGGAGAACAAGAAAGAATATGTCCGGTAATGTTCCAAGGAACCTTGGTGGCCACCGGTGGGGCATCTGGGACGATCCCGGGCACAGTGGGGTCCACACTTAGGTGGTCACAGCTCCCTCACGGTTAGAGGCTTCCCTGTCCCCGCCAGCTTGTGTGACCAGAATCACAGTAACTAAACGTCAGCTTCTGCAGTGGGAGCTCCGCATGGAGGAGCCCCGATGCCACCAGGCCTGACCTGTTGAAGGGACAATAATGACCCTCGATCCCAAGTGGCAGAAGGGATTGCAAGTGGCCTCCCAATTCTGGGTGTGAAGGTGGTGAGCGTAGGAGAGAAGTGGAGCCTAGAAATTTCCTTGAGTTCAGTCTCAAGAAGTCTGCTCCATTGTGGTCCTACCTCTGACGGCAAAGAAATGACAAGTTGCTTACACTGGAAATCTGGAAGCATGTGGGTGTGTCGGAGTGCTTGGGTGGGCAGACTGTGTGTGGCTCTCATGGCGTCCCCGTATCTTATTTTCAAATCTACTTTTAAATGACGGCACTTGCTGTAACAGGTCAGGGTAATTCCTACTGCTATTTTTAGCAAAGCATCACAATGTGTCTGGGTCTGTGCTCACTTATTTTTAACCCGGTCTTACCAGCTGCTGGGGGTTTCATCCCCACCCCACCACCCAGGGGAGGCCTGGCGGCAGGGCGTTAGGTTCAGCAGATGATGGCCGAACCTACTACGGAGGAAAAATAGTTCTCATGAACCGTTTGGTATTGCCTCCCAACTTTTGTGAATTTGTCTTTCAGGTTGTATGTAAATTGGAGGTTCATGAGGGGGATCGAAGCCCAGTTCTTAGCTCTTCAGAAAGGATTTAATGAACTCATTCCTCAACACTTACTGAAGCCTTTTGACCAGAAGGAACTGGAGGTAGGTGCTCACCGGGCTGAGCCAAGTCCCCAGTCAAGGTCGCGAATGTGGTTCGTGTTTTCTTGTTTTACATGTGGAGGCAGAGTGAGGCTCGCCTGTTCCTCGGCAGGGCCAGGGTTTCGGAGCGCCAGCATAACAGGGCTAGAGCCAATGTCTGTCTGCTTGGCGGCAGCCAGTCCAGATCCTTCTCTGGACATCGTGCCAGGTGTTCTGTGGCTTATCTTATTTTTCAGAATCTCTATCAGTGTAGGTTCCTAATCCCCTCCTGTGTGGTCACCTCGTCTAGCATGTAACTAGATTCTCCCGGCACATCAGCTTTCTGTTTTTATTCTATCATTAGAATCGGAACAAAGTGTTATTGTCTCCCCTAATCACACTTCATGTGCTTGAACATAGCGGTTCATTCATCTCTTATCCACCTCCGATGCCAAATGGCTCAGGGCTGTGAAATCCTTCTGTCTTTCTGTCCCCAGTGAGGTACCTCCCACCTTGGGCAGGCACACGCACGCGACTCCCGCCTCCGTCCCTCTGCTCTACCTTCCAGCTCCGCCTGTCCCCGAGATCCCTTCCAGCCCCCGAGATCCCTGGGATGAGGCCCCATTTCATAGCCCACCCCTTCGGTCTTGGCAGTTGGTTCTTCCGTACCGACTCCTCGCCGATGTGGTGCAAACCGAGACGTGGTTGTGAGAAAGCCCGAGGTGGGGGGTCTGAAAGCAGCCCGCAGTGGCAGCGTCGGGCACACCGCTGATCTCCCTGCTTGTCCAAGTCTGGGGCTCGTTTATTCAGAAACAGTAATTTCCTCCTCTCACGTCCTGGGAACCGGAGCAGGGGGGGCGTGTCATGACCCTGGTTTGTACGTTCGAGGACTAACTTGCCACCAAACGCCTTCCCAGCTGATCATCGGCGGCCTGGATAAAATCGACGTGAGCGATTGGAAGTCCAACACGCGGCTGAAGCACTGCGTGGCCGACAGCAACATCGTCCGGTGGTTCTGGCAGGCCGTGGAGACCTTCGACGAGGAGAGGAGGGCCAGGCTTCTGCAGTTCGTGACCGGGTCCACTCGGGTCCCTCTCCAAGGCTTCAAGGCTTTGCAAGGTGACTGACGTGGAGGCGGGGCTCCTGGCCCCAAGCATGTCCCCCAGGCACGTCCCCTGCCAGGCCACGGCAGGATTCCGGAAATGTCTGCTGGGGAATGGTGTGGGCTGTGTCCTTCCTAACAACTGCTTAGCATCGTGGAGGGGCCGCACTCCCTCCCAGGGGCTGCAGAGACCCTCTTTCCCGCAGAAAAGATGGTGGGCTCTAGTTGCTCTTCCCTCTGCTGGCTTCTGGGGCTCAAAGCTGTGCGATCCTTTGCCCAAGAAAATACCTGTAAACACGTAGGAGAGAAGGTCAGCAAAGCCCAGCGTCCTGTCAAACCCGCCTTTCCCAGCATCCCTGCGGGCCTGCTCGCGGCCGAGTTGGGCAAGACCTGAGGGAGGAAGGGCCCCGTGGAACCAGTGCCTCCCCTTCCCCTACAGAATTGGTTGACGGAGGGAGGGTATGAAGAGCAGCAAGGCTTGGGGGAAAGAAATAGTTTTTAAAGTGCACCGTGGATTCACTTCTGAGTCTTCTGATAGCGGTTCTCTCAATGCAGTCCTCAGTGTGGGGGAGAGAGGCCTGGCCGGGGTATCAGGAGCTGGGGGTCTCCGGCGACCATATTAGTCATTAACACCTGGGGTCCGCCCTGGGCCTCGGTTTCGTCCTCTGTGCAAATGCACTGCCTGATAGATGCCTCTGTTCGGTTTGGGTATCCTAGCCATCCTGTCTCTCATCCCTTCCGACTGGGATTAAAAAAAAAATCTGATATCCAGATTTTTGATAACCCTGAGAGCCGGAAAGAAAAACATGAAGCATGATTGTATATTAAGACTAAATGGAATTTTGCATATTAATAGCGATAGCAGATATATTTCACGTATAGAATATTCCCTGTAGACTTCTCCATATCTCAAGGACTTCTCTGAGTGACAGATGTTCCTTCCATCCCACTTGTCCCAAGTGTTTGTCTTTTTCTCTTCCTGTGGTACCTCTGCCTGGGGACATTTCGTGACCGTGTATCTTGCTTTTGTTACAACTTTGCTGCCTCTGCCAGTAGTGGGCCTGCTGGCTAAAAATTTCTGTTCCCCCCCAAAAAAGTACCACTGGTCGTTTAAGGATTTTACCCTTCAGATACCCCCACTTGATGGGTTCGTGGCCAGGGTACAGGAGGAGGGTTCCCACCGGTCTTTGCTCTGCCTGTGATTTTCTAGAATGTCTGCTATAGGTCCCCGGATGGCCACTGTCAGCAGATGCTGAGCCAGGTAGAGGCTCATGCTGCCACCTGAAGCCCGGGCACTGGGCTGGGGGCGGGGCCGGCTGTGGGGCCGGGGCCCTGCCTCTGACGTGCATTAACTAGAATGTTTTCTCGTAAGGCTCTACAGGCGCGGCAGGGCCCCGGCTCTTCACCATCCACCTGATCGATGCCAACACAGACAACCTCCCGAAAGCCCACACCTGGTAAGGCCCGTTGCCCCGGGAGCCTGTCTCCATGGGGTGCTGCCCTTCGCGTGACTTGTCCAAGCTCTTCTCTTGGATGGAGCACTGCGTCCTTTATCAGCGTTGCAGGACCACTGGCGAAGGCCCCAGTGTCAGCTGGAACGAGCACTCAGCAGCGGGTCACAGGAGGGTTATCACAAGTCTCCGTCTGAAACCATTTGTGTTGTGCGATGGGATTCGTGTTGGCCGGCGCTCCGGCAGGTCCAGTCTTGTCCTCACTGGGTCTTGTGTGTGCGTGTGTGAGCACACACGTCCCTCTAGTTTTTACATTTTTTTATTTTTTAGAGAGCATGATTACGCGCCAGTGGTGGGGAGGGGCAGAGGGAGAGGGAGAATCTTAAACAGGCTCCATGTCCATGTGACACAGGGCTGGGTCTCACGACCCTGAGATCGTGACCCGAGCTGGGATCAAGAGTTGGATGCTTAACCGTCTGAGCCACCCAGGCACCCCAAAAACTGTAGTTTTTATTTTTCAGACTTTTTAGAGATCGAGAGAGAGCAGGGGGACGGGGAGGGGAAGAGGGAGAGAGAAACCCAAACAGACTCTGTGGTGAGCTCAAAGTCAGACGCAGGGCTCGATCCCATGACCCTGAGATCGGGACCTGAGCCAAAACTAAGAATCAGACGCTTAACCGACTGCGCTACCCAGGCACCCTTAAACTGTAGGTTTTAATATGGAGTTACCTGTCTTCACTTCCTGGGACCCCATTTTCCTTCTGGGAACTTAGTCTGTGATGATGCATCTTGTGCATTGAAATATGTTTCTTCCCCAAATTTTAAATAATATCTGAGGATTATTTCCTTTGTGGTTTAAAAATCAAGTTACTTACATACACTGTGTCTCAGAGGCCATGTATCGCGAAGACCAGCGTGTCTAGGTCAGGAGAGCCAGGTCCTGGTCCTCGGGAGGCATGGGGTGTAACAGAAGGTTCCTGAATGGGAGCCCGGGGCTGTGGCTTCAGATGTTTGCGGGGTCCCGGCTGTGGGGAGGCTCCGGCGCCCCGCCCAGCGGCACCGTGCTGGTGATCGGCAGCTGCTGGCCTCCCCGTGAGGCTGGGTCCGCGCACGGCTCAGTGCTGGAGTACGACAGCCATGAGAGGCGTCCTCTGATGCTGAAGCCCCCCCACCCCAAGACTATCACACCGTTCTGCCCAATTCTTTCTCAAAAAACCATCCTTAATTGCTTAACCCCTTGTACTTTAGTAAGTCACTCTACGGTCTGTTGGTCAGAGTTCTGTATTTTTCTTGTTAGGAGAGAATATCCTTCTTAAAGGGTGCCCCCCCCTTTTTTTTTTTAACACAGCGGTAGAAATGAATTTCCCCAAGGAGATATTGATTCATCTCATCACTTATTTCATCTATTCATTTAATTTCAGTGTCAGGGATTTGCCATTTTATTAGTTTTGAGCTACAGCTTGTTTTAGCAAGAAATACTCCCGACTGCCCCGTTGGGTCTCAGATCAAGTCACGGAGGGTTGGCTCGACAGGCGGTAAATGGTCAGTGGCGACCTGACCGTCAGCCGGTCTGGATTGCCCTGCTCTCTGCGAAGGTGGTATTTTGGACTGAGAAATAATTTCTCCCAAATACAACAAACAAAATGAGCTGAGAGCTTTGTCCTCCTATAACCAGGAAATAGTAGTTGATTTAATTTTGGTTTTCAAGATCTTAGACTCTATGTTGCTGTGTGTTCAATGATCTTTGTTTTCAGAGCAGAAAAGGACTGGGGGGGGAGCGGAAAGCTTACCTCTACTTCCTTACCCAGTAAGGCAATGAGATGCTTTCCCCCTTCTCTCAGCTCCGTCCTGCCTATCTGTGCATACGCACACACACACACTCACCACTCTGCTAGCTCGTGGCCACAAATGCTCCACTCCCGCCTGTCCTTGTCCTTGAAGCAGCTCCTAGGTCCGGATCACCCCGCAATGACTCTCCCGCTCTTTTGTCCCGTTTCAGCTTTAATCGGATTGACATTCCACCTTATGAGTCCTATGAGAAGCTCTACGAGAAGCTGCTGACGGCCGTGGAGGAGACTTGTGGCTTTGCTGTGGAGTGAAGACCAACCAAAGGCAACAGATTCTAGCTCATGACCACCAGACCCAAAGCAAGCTTTCCGTGCGCCTCCTGCGGGGCTGGCTGAGGCCCGGGAACCCTAGATCACCGGGGGCAAAGAGTTGTCTCCCCTCCTTTTCGTTGGGGGAGCGAGGGGGTGGGGGGACTTTGGTCGGTGGCTCCCACCCATACTCTCCTCCTTTCTGACAGTACCCCCACCCCCTTCCGTCACCCATCCAATAAAAGGCAGCCAGGTTTAGCAGCGGGCTTCAGTCCCACAGGCTATTCCGCTATGACTGGAACCCGCACAGTGACGGGCCCACTGCTCTGTGGTCTAGAGGAGGACTGGCCCCCACGTTCTGGAGCCTGGCTTACTGAGGTGCGTGCCCGGTGGCTCTACTAGCTACTCTGTGTCCAAACAGTCCCGAGGCCCCTTTGTAAGTCCAGCAGCTCAAACTCCAGTCCCGTCCTCGCAGCCTGCTCCGGGCAGCAGATGAATTTCTAACTGAAAGAGAACCGTCTTGTCTGCAGGAAGCCCGCCGCAGACGCCTGCTTCCCTTTTGGAAAGGTAAAGCAGCTGGGGCAGGGCTCAGGGGATCCTGGCTGAAAAATTTGTTTTGCGTAGAGAAAAATGATCTTTCCTTTTAAGAGTCCGTTTTGCCACATTATCTAATTGGAGAGAGAGATTTTCCAGTGAAAATACCACGTAACAGAGCTTTTATGAGAACGCGCCAAACCAGCCTCTGCGCCACGCGGCCAGTCCCGGGCCGGGGCTCCCGCGCCCCCGGGTGGCGGCTGGGTCACTGGATACTAAGAGCTGAACTAACAAAAGCGAAGCCTGTTCGAGCTGCTGGCTTGGTGCAGACTCGCCTCAAAGGGAGGGGGCCGGATAACCTCACTGACTTAACCCCACACCCCGCCCCCGAGTTCCTGTTTAAGTGCAAACCTGACAGTAGGGGGGGGGACGCGGTTCCACTCGGGCTCATTCTGGTCACCTTCCGAGCGTCAGAGGGCGACACTGACAGTCACTGCTCAGTCCGCTTGCCCAAACGTCCTCACGCGCTGAGCGAGGCCAAAGCAAGCCTGGAGCCCGGGTTTCTAAAACCGCTTTCCAATTTGCACAAGAAGTTCAAGCAGTATTTTAACAAGGTGGTTTGCGTGGAGACCGACTTCCGTGAAGGGCAGCAGCAGCCAACGGTCCCGTGGGGTTTGTGTTGTTGTTGGGAATTCGTTAGCAAGACATTTCACTGTTGAAATTTGGAGTTAGGCGTTGGCATCTGGCTGTGGGTCTGAGGGGTTCGGAAGGAGCTTTCTGGACGCCTCTCTCTCCGTTACTAACACCTTTGGACTGTGGTGGGTGTGGAGGCGTGCTTCCCCTTCTCATCGCGCTGTGGTTCCTCGTTCTGCCCCGGGCCCTCTGGATCACGGGGTCTGCCTGCTGTGGCCGGCCGTGGGTTGCCGGCCGTGGCTGCCGCGGGAGAGCGCACTTCTGGGCTCCGTCCGAGAGACGTCGGTGTGTAGCTGCAGGAGGACAACTGCATCCCTTCCGGAAGTCCAGGCCGGATCGTGGGCTTGGTCTTTCGAAGTTCTGCCTTGCCCTGGCTGGGCTTATCTTGTGTCTCGTTTACCTTGATCCCTGTGAGGCCGTCCCAGAAGCTGGCTCCCCCTGACGCTCTAGTCCTCCCTGGTAATCTTCCTCTGGAAGAGTGAGGAAATGTCAACTACAGACCTGCCCCCAGAGAGCCTCCTCTCAAAGGTGAATCCCAACGGTGTGAGGAGGAGAGCTCCCCGGGAGAGCTGAGAGCACCTCCCGGCTGAGGCGGGAGGAAGCCCGGCTTCTTCCTGTGCTGGTGGCCAGACCCTGCAGGAGTTAGTGAGGAGACGAGGGTCGAGCGGGAATGCTGGGTTAGGCTTTCAGACGATCTTCCCGCTGTCGGGAGGAACAGGGGAACAATCCTTAGCGCACCTACCGGCCCCGGGCTGCTCGCCTGTGTCTGGGGTCCGCTCTGCAGGCGTAGGCCTGGGTCTCTGCTTTCCTCCTCACACTTGCATGTGGGCCCCCTCCTCAGCTGTGTGTTACAACGGAGCCTGAAAGAGCAGAACGATCCAGAGCCCTGGCTGACGTGCCAAATGGGCCTGTCAGTGGCATTGCCCTTCTAGAACCTTCACTGTCAACAGTGGATGGGGCCACCCAAAGAGTAGTGTAAACGCTCCCGATCGTTCCACTTTGGGTCCGCGTGTACCGCGTTTCCCACGAGCTCTCATCCGTCGCCCTCCGCGGTAGTCCCCGCCCCCCATCCCCCCTCACCTCTTTGCCCAGATGCTTCAGGGGCCCAGCTTCCAGGCTTGTCCTCACCAGCGGTCATCAGCCGACCCTCAGGGATGTAGCCAACCACCGCTCGGCCAGTGCTGGAGGTAGGAAAAACAAAGGGGGCTGCTTGGGGGACAGGAAGGACCGCTCTCTTCTGTGGGGGGGGGGGCCCTGCCCACCAGGTGGATTGTGTTCCCTAAGCTCGCTCAGCCGCGTGGTCCCAATTCAGGTGAGGTGGTCCTCAGACCTGAGCTGGCACGAGTGGCCTTCCGCAGCGAAGACGCCCCGCCCCCAGCCAGGTGTGGGCCGCATGGCAGCCTTCCCAAAACATAGTATGAATTTTTAAAATTTGTTTATTTTTGTTTCTCAACCACTTTATAATGTATTTTTTAATTTATTTTGTAATGTCTTGTTTTTAAGTATTGCTGCTATCCTTGTTATTCTTCCCACTGTTTTTATTGCTGATTTATTTTGTGAAAATTGTACACTAATGTTCTGTTTTATGTCAAAATCAAAAGTATTTAAAGAAATACTAGTTCTATTTAATGTGGTTATGGAACCAGCTGGAAACACACAACCAACAGTGATTGTACAGAAGGCTGGACCCGGGAGGTCAGGTTCATTTTGTTACATATGCAATAAACTCACGACTTTACATTTTTTTGGTGTCTGATATATTGGTGTGGAAATGAGATTTTTAAATTTTTTTTTAATCCCACAAAAAAGAAAGGCAATGGTTTGAAATACTGGCAAGGGCCTTCTAAGGAAAAAGGATAAACTTCCAGAAGGCCTGGAGCTTCCTAGTTGGACATCTTCTACTTCTGCCTTTTGATTAGAGTGTAATACATTTACATTTAGTTACTTATAAGAAGAGACTTGTTTTTTCCATTTTATTGTGTTTTCTATGTGCCTTATAGCTCCCCCCCGACTTCATTATTGCCTTTTGTAGTTGGTTTTTTTTATAGTGACATGTTTTGAATATTTTCTCATTTCCTTTTGTATATATTCTAAAAGCAGGACAAATCCTCAACCAAACTCCCTTGGGTTGCTGGCAAAATCCATGTCTTACGCCTTTGTGACTGAAAGTCCTAGCTTCTTAATAGCTTTTGGTACAAGCCATCCTGAAACCATAGTGACTGTCCATGCAGTTGCTTCTGAATGTCCTTTTCCTTAAACATTTGGTTCCCCAAATAGGAAATGGGAAGAAATAACAAAACCACTGGGGCTAGTCCTTTAAATCCCCTGAAAGCCACACCAGCTAGTGGGGGGCGTGACAATGGCTGCCTACCTCTGTATCTGCACTTTGATCAAAAGCAGTGATCAGAACAGACTCTCGCGGTTGGAGGACACAGTCCTTATTGCCGACCCGACTCTGCCAAGCTGCACCAGGAACCCGTGTGCTGGGAGTGAGGGGACGGCAGCCATTGCCGCACTAAATGCCGAAACAGACTGCAATTCAGTTTACCACAAGTACCGGCGAGGCTGTCCGCTGGGAGCTGCAAGCATTTAGATGGACGCCAGAGTGCCACAATTGTTGGAGTTTTTGTCTCAGTGGAGATGGATTCCTAGCGCTTCCGATTCTGCCAGCTTCCCTGATGTCACTGGTCATATCTGCCCTTAACTCCCACCCGTCAGTCACTGGAACGCGGGGTGTCCGCGGGCCCAGCACAGACACAGGCCGTCCTGCACTCTGCTGTCTGCGAGGGGGCCGTGCTCTGGCCAGGAATGTCTGGCTCATCGGGCTTTTTCTCTGTTCAAAGGTATTGCTAAGTAACTGGAGCCTTAAACAATCCGTGTGCCTGTGTCCCCACTCCTGCCCTGCCTACTATCTGAACAACTTCCTAAGTCTGCTCCTTTGCAACTTTCTAGTTCCTTCAATCTCCCCTCAACCAGCATCAACACGGCCTTCCCTCGGGGCCGCTACTTGACAGCTCGCTTGTCTTACCTGATGGTCAGAAACAGATCGATGCCACACAAAAGGCCCTCAAGGGGCAAGATGGCATCACTGAGAGTCAGGGCCTGGAGTTGAATCCTGGCTTTGTAACCTGACCTTGGACGTGTTACCTACCCTGTGCCTCAGTTTACTCTTTTGTAAATGGGGAAAACAGCATCTTCCTCCCCAGGGCATTGTACCATTTACACGTGTTCCAGGCAGGCAAGCAGGTGCTCCTTCCTCGCGGCTCCTGCTGTTCTGCCGTAAGTTCATGGAAACCGTGCTTTCCACACGAGGGTCTTACGAGGGTCTTACTTTTCTGCGACCTTGGCCCCAGGGTGTTGGGCCGCTGCTTCTCTCCCCATCCGGCCAGCGGCTGTCCTGAGAAGCCGGGGCAGCCTTGGCCAGAGAACGGACATCCGCCCCGGGAAGCGCAGGGCGCTCGGGCGAAGGCATGGACGGGCAGAACCAGAGAACCAGCGTCTCCAACCACCTCCTGGGACCCTGGGCAGAGACACGGCGCTGGTTGTGACCTCCCGGGAGACGCAGGATTAGGAGGGGTTGGGAGAGTCGGACTCTGGCTCCAGTTCGTAACTGTGTGACTTTGGGGCGAGTACCTACCTCTTGAACCTCAGACGCAGCAACACAGAAGATGCTCAAGAATGTTGACCGAAGAATCCGACAAAGGGATCCTGGGTCAGAAGAGCCCTTCCATCCGAGAATGGTGAGGTCCAGGCCCCTGGACGCGTGGTCCCTTGGTCAGGGTGGTGGTGAGTGAGCGAATACAGACACAAAAATCAGCCAGTTGTTCGCTTAGCGAAAAATACGGGTAGCCTGACGGACCCCAAGGATGTCTGCCCCATTCCTCCCCAGCTCCGCACCAGGCCTGGGCACCCGGATCTAAACGGCCTCCTACCCCGGACAGACAGGCAGTGCCGGGTGACCTGGGGAGGCCCCTGTGCCCGCGGATCATCCAGAAGTCTGGACAGACGGGCAGAGTTGGGTGACCTGGGGAGCCCCCTGTGCCCGCGGATCATCCAGAAGTCTGGACAGATGGGCAGAGTTGGGTGACCTGGGGAGCCCCCTGTGCCCGCGGATCATCCAGAAGTCTGGACAGACGGGCAGTGCGGGGAGACCTGGGGAGCCCCCTGTGCCCGCGGATTATCCAGAAGTCTCTCCGCCACCCCCCATTCTTGATATGAAGACTTTGGATTTCTGTACAGGGTTATGCAAGCTCCTCGGCCGTCACTCACCTGTCAGCGGCCACCCGGCAGCCCTTCTCCATTTCCACTGCGCGCCCGTGGCTCTCCGGCCCCAGGTGTCCTCTGAGCGAGGGGGAGGCCTGTATGGAGGAGGGGGCCAGACGCGGGCCCGTCCAAGCACCTGCCCAACTGCCGCTCACGGGATGGGACTGTCCTTGTGCCGTGGGTGCCGGCTTGCTGACGGCTCTCGTGCTTTACGTCGTGCTGGTCGTGGGGCCAAGTGGTGGCATTGCTGCAGGGGACCTCAGCCGGGGACCAGCCACACAGATCGCTATGGGAGATGGTGACAGGATCAGACTTGATTTTTCATCATGAAGGGGCTGCTGTGAGCAGACAAGGAGCCCTCCTGGAGGAAAGGCGGCCCCTTGGAGCAGCTTAGCTTCCTACAGAGTCTGGAGGCCTTGAAGCGACATGAATGGAAGCCAGACTGGGAAAATCAATCAATCAATCAATCAATCAAACCCGGAGGCTATTAATAATGATCTGGAAAGCTCCCATTCTTCACTTGGGCGTCAAGTCAAGAGTTTCATGAGTGAACAAGCAAAGAGAAATCTCAACGTGGGGAACGAGCCAACAGCTGATGTACGAAAGCTCAGTCTCGATGGGAGGCCTCAGAACACACCCCGCACCGAGGGCCGGCCACCACGTCAGCCTCCGGGAGCCGACAGAGGACTGAAGGGAGGCTGCCCATAGCCCCAGGAGACGCCCTGCATCAGAGTTCCCCTCTCCAGGGAAGCACGGAGCTGCTTCCAGAAGCAGAAGGCTGGGGGAGGGGAGGGCGTCAGCGCATGGAACCGAGCCAAGCATCGGACCGGCCTGGAGGGCACGTGGGGCGAGGAGTTGGGGTCGGTCCTGCCGCAGGGCAGACCTGAAGGGGGGCCGTGGGCTGGGGTGGGAAGGCTCCATCAGGAAGTGGAAAGCCCACAGAAGGCATGTCGCAAGGAGTTCTGAAGACTGATGTGGCTCATTTAGATACTTTGAGAAAAGACAAAACCAAATGTGTGCTAGAACAGCAGGGAAAGAAATCACCAAAGCTATTCTAAGTCCGATTTAAAATCCCCAGAGAAGGATTCACTGAAAACAGCGATAGATACATGTATCAAATCATTATGTTGTACACCTTGAACTAATACAGTATCATATGTTAATTGCATCTCAATAAAACTAGAAGGAAATAAAATTCATAGGCTTCCATAAAAAATTAAAAGTTTGGGGCGCCTGGGTGGCTCAGTTGGTGAGGCATCTCTCGATTTCGGCTCAGGTCATGATCTCAGGGTCGTGAGATCAAATCCCACGTCAGGCTCCGTGCTGAGCATGGAGCCTGCTTAAGATTCTCTCTCTCCCTCTCCCTCTGCCCTTCACCCCCTTGCTTGTCATGCTTTAAAAAACTAAATAAAAGTTTGAGATCATTTAAAAATGTATCAATAATAATTCACATAGGAAATTTATAGGATCTTCTGGGTTTGAAAACGTTTTTTTGTTGAAGTGTAGTTGACACACGACGTTACACTAGTTTCCGGTGTACAACACAGGGACTCGACAACTCCACACGTTCTGCTCTGCTCCCACGAGCGTAGCTGCCGTCGGTCACCACGCACTTACCACGATACCACTGACTATACTCCCGGGGCTGTCCCTTTATCCCCATGACTCACTCCTTACAAACTGGAAGCCTGCACCTCCCGCTCCCCTTCACCCATTTTGCCCATCCCCCCACCCCCAGCGTTTGAAAAAAATATTTAAAATAGGTTTGGCGTTTACCTGATGGGGTTGGTGTCGGCTGACTCATTCTTGCAGCTCTATAGGAATCAGGTTCTAATCGCGGAGTCCGAGAACTCCTTTACTCTGAGAGAAAAAATCAACTTATATTAACTCATGATCACATAAAGAAAGCTTGTGCTGGGCACAGAACCTGGATGTTAAAAATTTCCCATTTTCGGGGCACCTGGTTGGCTCAGTGGGTTAAAGCCTCTGCCTTTGGCTCAGGTCATGATCTCGGGGTCCTGGGATCGAGCCCCACATCAGGCTCTCTGCTCAGCAGGGAACCTGCTTCCCCCTCTCCCTCTGCCTGCCTCTCTGCCTATTTGTGATCTCTCTCTGCGTCAAATAAATAGAATCTTTAAAAAAAAATTTTTTTCCCATTTTCTTTCATGATTTTCTTAAAAAAAGTTGCAGAGAATGGAAGGTAAGAGTTTCAGCAGAAACTGCATAGATGAAGAAATGACTCTCTCCTGACATTCAATTGAGAATTAATTCCCAGTGTAAATAGAAAGGAGAATCTTTCTGAAACAATTTAAAAGGTGAGACACATACGTGAACAGCTGTAACCTGGTGAAGAGACCAAAATTCTTCCGGAAACATCAGGAATCCTCAGTGGCGTTTTTCAAGGCCAACATATTTCCCATGAGAGAAACAGTAATTTAGGAAAAGAAAATGCAGACTTCAGACAAAAGTTAACTCAGAAAGAATTAAAGGCTTAACATATGTCTCCAATATTTTGGGCGAAGCATCTTCTTCTGGCAGAAGCCCAAGAGGCCCAGCAGGGAATCCTCTGGAACCAGACTCCTGAGGAAGAAGGAACGCGGAGCCGTGACAATACAGGGACCTAGGGTGCGACCGCGTCCCCCATAGGCTCAGGCCCTCTGGAGAAGGGACCCTGCACTGAGTGTGTCCATCCTCCTGACGGCCGGGCAGACCCAGACGCTCGGACGCTCACCTGCCCAGAACCACAGGCCGAGAAGCCGGGCGCCCGCTCGGACTCAGTTACCCAGGACCAAGGGGTCCCAGGGACCGAGCCTAAGAGCACCTGACCTTCCCCACATTCAGGAAAACAAGGATGCGACCCTCCAGGAATTCTCTCCTCCAGTGGCCTTTGTTGGCCCAACACACACTCCACTGACAACAGAAATGTCTACACCAGGTGCTGGATTCCACCTCCGTCCACACAGGCTGAGGCAGTGATCTGCCTTCTAATGCGGCAATGGGACAATCCTGAACCTTACCTCGACAGCTTTATCTCAGCAGTAAAGTAACTTGGAGTTTTCTCTTGTTTAATTTTATTGCTTTTAGTTCAGAGATTATACAGTGGTTCAAATTAGTATCTTGATGAAATTATTCGTAATGATTAATAACTGAAGAGTATTTGAATTTGAATCTTATTAAGTGATTCCACTTCATTCTATTTGTGGGTAGTGTTAATACAGAATTTTCGTTGTTAATAAGTCTGTCAAAATAATCCATAAATAAAGCACTAATTTCTAAGACAATTTTAACATCTTTTCTCTTGGTTTTATTGCTGTTATTTACAATCCTTTGGGGCTTACTTTACAGTTATACTTCACATAAAAGTGAATCTCGGGGCACCTGGGTGGCCCAGTCGGTGAAACGTCTGCCTTCGGCTCAGGTCATGGTCCCAGGGTCCTGAGTTCGAGTTCCGCATCGGGCTCCCTGCTCAGCGGGGAGCCTGCTTCTCCCTCTTCCCCAGCCCCTCCCCCTGCTCGTCCCTCTCGCTCAAATAAAATCTTAAAAAAAAAAAAAAAAAAAGTGAATCTCCTGAGTAACTGTTTCCTTTTTTTCTGGGTCTAGAGAGTGTGAGGATGGAGGGCAGATTTTGGTTGGTGCCAGGTCACTCGGTGTGGGACCTGTGCTCAGAGAGCTGAAGATTTCGGAGTTCATTTCTGTGAATCAAGGGCTGGATTTCGTCTAGTTTTCAAGACTGATGTATTTGTATAAATGTGTTTTCATTTAAAATTCTTTTAATTTACACTTTTGTAAGCTATAACTCAATAAATTATAACATTTAAAGGAAAGGTCTAGACAGTGACATCAGCCAACAGGGCGGACGAGGAAGCTCCGGGCCCTCACCCCCCACCGGACGCCGTAGACCGACGACTCCGGACTGGCTGAGTTAACTTTACGGGCGCTCTGGGAGTCGGTCCAACACCTACAGCCAGCAAGCAAACGCCCCGTCAAGAAAAAGCTACATTCACAATGATAGGACATTTCCAGGTGCTTGCCTTTGCCCTTGCCCCCGCCCCACCCTCTCCCTGGTGTGGCACAGCACAGTTCGGGGGAAGGGTGGCCAGGTCCCCTGTCCCCCTTTTTACAAATCGGAGAGCAAAGCAGCCTGTCAGAGGCTGAGGGACTGGTCTTGGTGTCACCCGACTTGGAGCTCGGTCAAAAGCAGCACAGCCCGAATCCCAGGGCAGGGGGAGCTCAAGCAGCAGCAGGCATGGCCTGTGAAAACCGCAGGCCACCTGCGGACACTGGGGCACCAGATTACTGAGTGAGGAATACAACAGAACATCTGCAGCTCGAGAAGACAGGGGTGACGCTCTCAGGAAAATGAAGACATTTAAAAGCAGCTACGTATCTGGGGGTGGGAGGAGGGATAAGAAAGGCCTACACACAGGCCCAGGGATGATGCCCGCCCAGAAAAAGCCTGAGAAGACCTGAAGCCTCCATGTCAGGCCAACCAGCAAGTCTTCCTCTGCGCAGAAAGGGTCGACAAAAACTGAGACATTTTTCAAATGCCCAATTTTCAGCAAAAGATCACAAGGCAGAAACAAGAAAACATGGTAACCACATAGAAAATACCTGTAGAATATACACCAAAGCAAATGAGAAAAGAACCAAAATGTCCCTACAGAAAAAATCAACTGACATCAACTGAACCCAAAGGAAGGCAGTAATGGGAGGAAATGAGAAGGGAGAAGAGCTGAAAGAAAACAAATAAAATGGCAAAAGTAAGTCCTCTCCAATCAGCAATCAGTTTCAATGTAAACGAATCACACCTAACAGACACACATACGATACTATCCGACATAATCTTACCTACAGAAGAACCTAAGAAAATACCAAAAAACCGTTAGGACTAAAAAACAAACACATACCGCCTTCCTAAGGAGCTTCAGTCATTTTTATCAAATCAGTCCCCCAAACAAGGGGAGAATACTACCTCTGTTAAGAACGTGTGGTCCAGGGGCGCCTGGCTGGCTCGGTTGATGGAGCGTGCAATTCTTGATCTCGCGGTCAGGAGTTCAAGCCCCATGTTGGGTACAGAGATGACTTATTAAACTTACGTATGTACGTAAGAAAGAAAATATGGTCTACTGTAAAAATAATACTGTGTTGTGAGATTAACATACACAGAAGTAAAAAGTATAACATCAACAGCACTGAGGATGAGGGGAGTGAAATGGAAGTGACTGTTGTGGGGTTCTGACATAGGTGATGGAGTATAATCACATTTGAACGTAGACGGTGATACATTCGAGAGGAATACAGTACTCTTGAAAATTCACTAAAAACAATGCATGCCATCCAGAAATACATAAAAAATTTTATAACTCTACGTTCATGAGGTGTAGGAGTCAAAACAGTCCTGAATTAGATTTGGTGGTGTTTTAAGATTTTTCATCTATTACCTATGCACAATGTAGGTCCACTTTTTTTTTTTTTTTTTGACTCCTCATTAAGTTTTGGAATTAAAAATAGGCTAAAGAGGGGCGCCTGGATGGCTCAGTGGGTTAAAGCCTCTGCCTTCAGCTCAGGTCATGATCTCAGGGTCCTGGGATCGAGCCCCGCATCGGGCTCTCTGCTCAGCAGGGAGCCTGCTTCCCCCTCTCTCTGCCTGCCTCTCTGCCTACTTGTGATCGCTCTGTCAAATAAATAAATAAAATATTAAAAAAATAAATAGGCTAAAGATAAGAACTATCTTACACTGTTATACAGAATCCCATATAATTATGACTTGTTTAGTATTTCCCAAACTTTTCTGTCTTACAGACCAGGAAAATACACTTGACCAGAATCAGCAGACTGGTATATAGTAATTAATTTTTCAGTCTGTCAAAGATAACATTGAAAAAATTAATAACAATCATCCATATTACTAGCATTTCATTTAATAAGGACATTTTATTTTTTTATTTTTATTTTTTTTAATAAGGACATTTTAATAGCAAAGCTTTTCATGATAAAAGACTGTCATTGATCTTTACGAACCTCACTTTGGTGCATCGATTTTTCTCATCTTTCTACTGATGGGTAAAAATTTCTGCACCAGCTCACAGGGGGTTCATAATCCAGTGTTTGTTACCCCTGGTTTTCCCCTTGTTCTCCCCATCCCCCCACCATCAGCTGGCTCATTAACCAGGGGTAGCCCACATGTCCATCAAAATCCTCGTTTCCCCTCCTGCAGGACCCCCCACCACCTTTGCAAGCTGTCTTCCTCTATACCTCCTCACCCATCTTTCTCCACACTTTCAGAGCTCCACCATTTCCTTGAGACCCAACTCACATCTCTTATTTCCCACGATCTTTTTAGAAGCGAAGCCTTTCAGAGAACCTTTAGTCAGTTCTTATTTTCAAGAAACTAAACTAAAGCCTCCTAGCTTTTCAGACTTTTCACCATGTTTGTCCAACAACTAAAATGGTTTTCCCCCGAAGAAAATTTATGCCAGCACTATCTTAAAAGAAATGTCTTTTCTTCCTGATAAAAAACAAACAAAAAGACTGTCTGACCTTACAAACGAATTCAGTGACGCTGCAGGAAACGAAGCAAACACACAGAAATCAGTTGTTTCTGTAGGTAAACAACGAACAACCCAAAGATGAAGTTAAGAAATGACTCCACTTGTAGTAACATCAAGAAGAACAGAAATAAACTTTACCAGGAAAATGAAACACTTGTACGCTCAAAACAATAAAATTATAAAATGAAAAATTGAAGAAGACACAATATAAATGGAAAAACATTCTGGGTTCACGGATTGGGAGAGCTAATATTGCTAAGATGTCCTTACTGTCCAAAGGGATCTACAGATTCAATGCAACCCCTACAAAAATCCAACAACACTTTTGCAAAACCAGAAAATCCCCCCTAAAATTCATAGGGAATCTTGGGGACCCCCAATGAGCCAAAACAATCCTGAAAAGAACAATGCTGGTGGCCTCATACTTCCGATTTCAAAACACACAACAAAGCTAGAGTCATAAACATAGGTTGGCACTGACATAAAGACAGACACACAGACATAAAGACTAAGCCTGGGTGGCTTAGTGGGTTAAAGCCTCTGCCTTCGGCTCAGGTCATGATCTCAGGGTCCTGGGATCGAGCCCCACATCAGGCTCTCTGCTCAGCAGGAAGCCTGCTTCCCCCTCTCTCTCTGCCTGTCTCTCTGCCTACTTGTGATCTCTCTCTGTCAAATAAATAAAATCCTAAAAAAAAAAAAAAAAAGACAGACATATGTAAGGGGTGCCTGGCTGGCTTGGTTGGAAGAGCATGTGACTCTTGATCTCAGGATCTTAAGTTCAAGCCCCACACTGGGTGCAGAGATTACTAAAAAAATAAAATGAATGAATATTTAAAAAATAAGTCAGACAGACATATAGACCAATGGAATAGAATAGAGAACCCATAAGTAAACCCACTCTTACATGGTCAAATTGACCATTCCATGGAGGACAGCCCTTGGGAACACAGGGCACTTGAAAAACTGGTATCCACATGCAAAAGAATGAGGTTGAACCTCTCTACCTCATGGATCGAAGATTTAAATATAAGAACAAAACTATAAAAATCTTAGAAAAAACATGGGGGAAAAGCTTTGTGACATCGGGTTTGGCAATGATTCCTTGGATATGGCAACAAAGCACACAGGCAAGGACAGGAAACTAGATAAATTGGGCTCCATCCAAATTCAAAACTTAGGCATGAAGGGGCACTATCAACAGAATACGAGGGCAGCCCACAAAATGGGAGAAAGTAGGTGTAAATCCTATACTGGTAAGAGATTAGTATCCAGAATATATGAAGAACTCCTACAACTTAAAAAAAACCCCAACAACCCAGTTACGAAATGGACAAAAGATTTGAAGAAATGTTTCTCCAAAGAAGATACACAAATAGTAAGCTCATGAAAAGATGCTCAAATCCCCCTGGGGCAAATAATACATTATATGTTAATTAAAAACAAATAAAGAAACAACAACAAACAAAACCCCCACTAATCATGCCTGGGTGGTTCAGTCATTAAGCATCTGCCTTCAGCTCAGGTCATGATTCCAGGGTCCTGGGATCGAGCCCCGCATTGGGCTCCCTGCTCAGCGGGAAGCCTGCTTCTCCCTCTCCCACTCCCCCTGCTCGTGTTCCCTCTCTGTCTCTCTCTGTCAAATAAATAAATATTAAAAAAAAACAACAACCATTAATCACAAGGGAAACACAGACCCAAACCCCAACAAGACGGATGCCACCCTATACCCACTCAGATGATTGTTATGAGAAAGGAAACAAGCGCTGACAAGGATGTGGAGAAATCGGAAGCCATGCACACACCACTAGGCGGGGCATAAAAGGTTCAGTTGCTGAGGGAAACTGCACAGCGGTCCTTCAGAGAATTCAAAATAGAATTACCCTATGATGCGGCAACTCCGCTCCCGGGCGTATTCCCGAAGAACTGAGCGCTGGGGGACCAACCGGTATTTGCCCGCCCATGTTCGTGCGGCGTTTGTCACAATAACCGAAAGCAACCGGTCAGTGGATGCAAAGATAACCAGGATGCGGGATGTAGATGAAATGCAGGATCACTCAGCTTCCAGAAGGACCCGCTTCCACGTGCTCTAACACAGACGCACCGGGACGGATGCCGAGGGAAGGAGCCAAGCACAGAAGGACAAATACCAAACGGCTCTATTTACAGGAAATGCCTGGAGTGGACACATCCACGGGACACAAAGCAGAAGAAGAAACTGCCGGGGCGGGGGAGGGGTCATGTTCAAGGGACGCAGAATTTCTGTTTGGGAAGATGAAGAAAGTTCTGGAGAAGGATGGCGGGGGGTGGCGGGGGTTACACAACCATGTGAACACACTTAATGTCACTGAGCCAGACACCTAGAAATGGTTCAAATGGTGAATTTTATGTATATTTCCCATAATAAAAGTGTTGCCTGCTTCTCCCTCTACCCTGACCCCTACTCGTTCTCTTTCTTGCTTTGGTTTCTAACCAACAAAATCTTAATTAAAAAATAAAACCTAAAATTTTAAGAAAGTGTCTAAAACAGTCCTTACCTTGCAACGGGGTTGGAGAACCAAGGGCACAGGACATGGGTGGTTCCCATAAGCAGACGGATTCTCTGGCTTCCCAGCTTCAGGTCCCCGGCCTTTCCATGTACGGATGGAATGTAGAAGGTGCTGGAGCTCCCCTGAGGAACACTCTTCTGCCCTCGCTGTTCCAAGGCTGGTTTTCCTAGAAAGCGGGGGCAGCACCGAGGGCACGGTGTGGGCGAGCCTGGCACAGAACCCGCGGCCCTCAGTACACCGGCCTCCCTCCTCCAAACACCGACCACACGTGTCTGCCACCACCGCGTTCCACAGCTGACTCCCCAGGAAGCCCTTCTCTGTGAAGCGGAGGGCTGCCCCCTCAGGGCGCAGGACCATCTACCTCCCAGGACTGGTGACCCGAGCAGTGGCCCCACCTTGGGGCCACCCACTGCCATTGACCCTGCGTCCCAGGCGCAGACGGGCCCCTCTGCAGTCGCCTCTGCATCTTCTGCACATCTGGTTCCGCCTCGTGGACTGGACTTTGTGGGGACACTGCAAGCAGTGAGCTGCAGGCTTCCCCCCATGCTGGCCTGGGGCATCGGGGGACAACGAGGGGCAAAGGCAAGGCCTGGGAGGCTCCGAGTCCTGGCCCTGAAAGGGGTCTTGCCGGGCCTGCCCTGAGTTGGGGGAAGGCCGTCCTCCTCAGAGCAGAGGGAGGGCTTCCCAGGGAGCCAGCCGTTTTAAATTCAGAATCCTAATCCCATACACCATGTGCTCAGGAATCGCAACCCCCCCCACCCCCCACAGGCCGAGCTGGGGGGGGGTGGGCGAGGCCTCCGTGCCTGCCCGCCGCCCTCACCCCTGCACACACAGGCCACCCTGCGGCAGCGCTGAGGTGGGGAGACTAAGCCAAAGGGACCAGATCCCGGGCATGGTTCATACCGTCAGAGTCGGGACCAGCCTTCGCCGTCACCGTCACCGTCGACGCTGCGTGTGGGTTCGGACCCCGGAGTTCCAAGCAGAGACCCTCCCGGGCGTCATCTGCTCGTCACCAGAGAGCCACCCTGAGTGTGGCCCCTGCTGGCCCGGGGGCTCGGTCCCCGAGGGGCTGAGGAAACACCTCATAGAAACAAGCATCTCTACACACATAAGGGATGACATATCCTTTTATAAAATATTTATTCTAAAAAAATCACACTGTACAAATTTAGATAGAACATTCTCAATGCTCATATTTATAAAAATGTGAACATAACAGACTGGAGTGAACGGACAAACTTTTGTGGCTGTTTTCTCTTTAAGTGAGGAAGGAGAAGTGTTTTTCCAGGTACGACGATAGTAAGCGTCTCGCAGGCGCCCGGGAGCCAGCCGATGAAGGCGACTGTTGCCGGCCGGCTCCCGCAACGCGCGCTCTCCTGGCCGAAGCCGATCCGCGGGCCGGAGGAGGCCTCGCTGGGCCACGTCAGCCGAGAGACCCCCAGAGCCGGTTCCGTACAGCAGAGAAGTTCGTGCTTAGAGAAAAGCCAGCACAATTTGTTCATACTTTCCTGTTTCTCTAACAAAGTGGGTTTGCTGTACACTCGTTACAAAGGTCTGTACAAAAGCACAAAGCTCCCGTGAGGTTACTTCGGAGTTAAAAATGGACGATACGGAACTGTCTTCCGCAGTTCAAGCTGTACATTCACACGGAGGGAGGAACACGATAAAAAAGAATTCACAAAGAAATTCCAGACCGGGGAATCCCGGTTTCGTAAAAGGAACCGCAGAAGCTCGGA